>JANAVB010001399.1:3117922-3595828 GCA_029216955.1 Iris pallida | reverse complement strand
ATGAATGCAAGTCTAAGTCAAACAGGTCAATCTAGGTCAGACTGAGTCACACTAGGTCATACTAGCTCATACTGGGTCATACTAGGTCACTGGGAGTCATTCCAAATCAAACTAGGTCAAACGGGGTCAACGGTTGACTTACGGTTACTTTTGGTCAAAAGTCAATCCTGGTCAACTCTGGTCAACTCTAGGTCAAACCTAGGTCAAACTAGTCTAATGTTGACCAACTGTTGACTTTCAGTCAACTGGTCAACTCTGGTTTGGTTTCGGTCAAATCGGGTCGCTTAAAGGCTAAGTTTGACCCTCGGTTGACTTTTGTTGACTTTTGGTCAAAAAGGTCAACCGACGTTAAAACTAGTCTATGAGCACCATATTTGATCGTTACCAACCAAGGGAATCGGGTTTTAACTCTATCTTAGGCTCCTAACACTAATACCCTATTTCGAGGCAAAACTAACATTTACCTACTAAGGTAAATCCCGATACCTTGCCCAATCCCAAGGAAACCCCGCAAATACCCAAGATACTAGCCTAGGCTCCTTAGGGTAGCTAGATACCAACCTATCTAAGGTTTACCTACCAAAAATTTAGGTATCCTAGGTATCTAGGCTATGTTAGGATACGCATAGGTTTACCTTATTACCTATCTATCTCATATCATGTATTTACCCTCATAACCTATCACACTCATCTACACACAACCCTCTCACCAAATACACTCACATAAACCACACTCATAGGCTTCTCCTATAGGTTTCCTACTTGTTTAGACAATAGGCAACCTATAGGCACTAACTACATATACTAGGCTCTTACACACACACACACATAGGTAATTTGGGGCTGAAAATGTGGGACAAATTGGGCTGTCAAGGGGCTAACATGGTTGAACCATGGACTGATTTTGAAGTGGTTTTAATGGTGGTGTTAGGGACTGGTTTAAGGTATTGGACAGCTATCAAAGGGGGTTTGTATGGACAAAAAAGTGGGTAATTTGGGGACAGCACTGTGGCAATGTGGGGCTGGTTTTAGGGTAATTTCTGGACTGATTTGGGACAGTGGGACAGCCATGTATGGCTTGCTTGATGGCTATTTGGACAGCAGTATAAGGGGAAAACTTGGGGACTGTTTTGTGGCAAATGGAGGACTGTTTTAATGGGGTAAAGGACAGCTATCTAGGGGTAATCTGGACAGCCCTTTGGGCAATTTCTGGACAGCATTTGGGCTGTTCTTGACAGTGCAAGGACAGCCATGGGGGTTATGTTTGGGACAAATTTTGTTGACAGTTAGGACAGCAGTGTAAGGTATACAAGGGGCTATGTTTGGGGGTTCAAAAGTGTATTAGTGACTGTTTTGGATGGAAAAGAGGACTGTTATGGAGGCAACAATGTGATAGCAATGTGGTGAAGAATCTGGACTGTTTTGAGGCAATGACAGTCCCCTTCCTCTACTCCCTATCGAAAATCAACACACACACATATAAACAAAAGCCTACCCTACTACCACTCATACATATCTATATACACATATGCACCCACACAATACCACTCTCCATTTCCTAATCTCTCACTCTCTCTAACATATAGACACATACACATCACTAACCTCTACATTTCCTCAAACACCCTCCATGCACTCCTCTTCTACCCAACACACACCAATACACAAACACTCACACACTCACTTGGCCGACCCCTATAGGTACCCACATCCAATCACCAAGATCACACACACCATAAATATATCCCATATAATCCACCATATATATACATATATAATATATATTATATATATATATTTATATATTATATATATATATATATTATATATATATATAATGATATATGTATATATAACCATATATACATATATATAGATTATAGGAATATGATACATTATGATGCATAGGGAAACACATTCCAAAACTCTCCTAAAATCTGGAATAAAAGTTAGAACAACCTAAAATAAATGCACAAACAAATTACATGTGTCCAAATAGGGGGTTTTCCACTAGGACACGACCACAACACAAAGAACACTCCTATGGCCTCCAAATGGACACGAAATGGACACAAATGGAGATACAACCATGGGGGTCATTCCTATGGTTCAAAATATTCCTACATGCATGTTGGGGTGATTTAGAAGAGAGATTATACCTTCCGGAAGAGAGATTCAAATGAAAAGGCCTTCCGACTCGACACCGACACGTAGATTCCAAAAGGACACGAACGAGCTCCGAATCCTCCCAAACTTGAGGAGCTCCTTCCTTGGATTGAATGGAGAGGGAAGAAGAAGATTTGGTGGAGAAATGGAAGGATTTGGTGATGGTTTGATTAGGAAAAGCTCTCTAAAAAAATGGAGAAGACAAGAGAGAAAATGAAAGGGGAAATAATAAAGTGACTTCTGCCTATCCATGCCAAAAGTGGCCAGCCATAATGGTGGGTTTTGTCCTATTAGAAAAGGTCAAAAAGCCTCCTACACTAATCTATTAGTTAATACATGGAAGGGCTTCTAAGTCGGGGGTAGTTTAGTCATTCCTAAAACCACTAATCCAAATTAATCCTAACCAAAATAATTAGCCTAGTCACTAACTAAAATATCTAACATGTGGGCCATGGCTAACTAGTGTGTGGGCCCGCTAAGGTCAACACTACCCCGGGTCCCCGATACAAGTCGGAATGAGCTGAAATTCGAACCCGACTCAAATAACCCCAAAATATTACAATAAATAAATAAATAATTCCAAAATAATTTAAAAATGAAAATGACAAAAATACCTGTTTCTGGAAACTGGGGTGACAAATCTATCCACCTTAAAATTTTGTCCTCGAAATTAAAACCAAACAATAGTAAAATCTCAAATTCACAAGTCATGGCTAAAAATTTAAAATGATTAAAATCTCAAAAATCAAAGCAGGAATTAAATGACTAAATTTATAAAATTTAAAATTACTCTCAAATAAAGTCTATCCACCTTAAAAGAATCATCCAAAAACTTAAAACGAAGCAAACACAGAAATTCATGCAATTTGATAATCGTATGCGTCTGTCCAATAATCATGATACTCAGAATCTCCGTCATGCCAGTGAGTAAGGCTACGATAATCACAGAGTTCTCAACTACGTATACCTCTAGAATTATGATATTTATCGCATTGCGCTAGCTTGGCAGCGAAAACCTTAAATTCCCATACCCTAGGAATACGTCCATAGTCCGACTATATGTCCTCACTCTTCCTGCTAGCATGACCCTAGAGGATTCTAAAATCTCATAATCGAGGCGACCTGGCCCATACAACTTATCCCAAAAAATATCACATTACAAGAACAAAATTCATCCAACGAGCAAAGAACAGATAGAATCGAAGTTCAAGACTGTTTATGAGAAAGCAATGCAGAAATGAGATCGAAAGATTGGAACCTGCTACTGCTCTGCTACTGCCTGAGTGGGCTCAACTGTCATGGCGAACGCACGCCCCTGCTGGCCTCCTCTAGCCTGCCGCACTCTATTCTGGCCTGCCTGTCTGGCTGCACGGGCAGCACAGTCCCTCATCTGGTGATCTGGAGATCCACAGAACAGACAAACTTCCAACCTTAATCTACAGACCTCCCCGGTGTGCCCTATCTTCTTGCAGAAGACACTGGATGGCCTGCCTCTGGCCCTGTCCCTGGTGCTGCTGGGCACGCGTCGGTGCCTGCTGGAACTGTAACTAAGGCTGCTGCTGCTGAAACTGCCTCTGGAAGTGTGGCGCTTCGCTGGCCCTGCACTCGAACTAGCTCCCAGAACGTTACTGCTCCTCTTCGGCTTGAGGCCAAAGTCCTCCTCTAATCTGAGCCTCCATAAGGATCTACTCGAAGGTCGCATCTCGTCGCCCAGATGTGTGAGTGCGAACTGCATGAATGAGACCCCTCCTGAACTTTCGGGCCTTGCACCCTCATCCTGAACCAAACTGGGTATAAACCTGCTCAAGCGGAAGAACTCTGCTGCGTACTCGTCTACCGACGAGTTTCCCTGCACCAAACTGGCAAACTGCCCCTCCAAAGCTGTCAAGGCTACATCTGGGTAGAACTTTTCCTTAAAGAGTTTTCTGAAGTCCTCCCAAGACAATCCCCTCACTGACGCACGCGGATCTGTGCGGTACCAAGTCAGCGCTATATCGAAGAACTGGCTCGCTGCAGACATCACCTACAGACCTCTCGGGACCTCTGCCAACTCCAGACTCCGCTGGATATCCTCTAGCCAGTCGTCCGCGTATAGGATACCCTCGGTACCCTTGAACTCCGGGTTCATCTTCCTAAAGTGGAGGTGTGTACCGGGCCTCCCCTGACCCTGCTGCTGTACTGGTGCTCCCTGAACTGTAGTCTGTGCACCTCTCTCCACTGCTGCCCATAGCTAGCTGATGCGAGTTCTCCATGGTCTGTCGCAGCACCTCTGCCTGACGGTGCTGTGCCTCTGCCTGTACTCTCTGTCTGCAGCATTTGCTGCAGAAGGGCCATCATCCCCTGAGTATCTGTCGGTAGCGGAGGCGGCTGTGAAAGGATATCAGGGATGACTATGGACGGTCTCGCTGCTGGAGGTGGAAGACCTCCTGAAACCGTCGCTGCTGCTTCCGCCTGAAGGGCAGGAACTGAGGTGGCAGCTCTCTGAACTGCAGCTCCCTCTGTTGAAGGTGGAAGACCTCCGGGAATTGTCGCTGCTACTCCTGCCTGAAGGGCAGGAACTGAGGCCACTGCTCTCTCGACTGCTGCTCCCGTAGCCGGAGGTGGAAGACCTCCCGGATCTGACCTCTCTGGAACTGTACTGGACCCTGCTGCCTGAGAACGAGTCACCGTCATCCTGAATATGAATTGAACCCAAGAGATCAATATGGCACAAGATAAGATATTATCAAAGGAGGACAATTGAATTCAAATGCAAGAAGAGTTGTCATGGAAATCAAAGATCAGAATTTTCCTAAAATGTGATTGAGTAACTCCTACCATACCCTAGATCCTACGTCCTAGCCGCAGGCTCGTAATTAGCACTCTAAGTCGAGCACCATTACGAGATCGCACTAATTGCGACACTGACCTGCATGGGCCACCACAAAAATGTGTCACGACCCGCACCCTGAAGAGGGGCACGAGCACGTGGTTACGTCCAGCCTACGCCGCAGTATCGGCGGTAGAACGCTGTATATAGGGTCTGTAAATACTACGACTAAAACAGATAAATGTACCTGTACAGTATATACACTCCGAATGGAGGTAACATAGCAATACAGTCTCAATCACATATATCAAACTAAGGTAGATAGCATGGAAGGAAAATACGATAGATAAAACAGGAAATGAGTCCAAGATCCACAAGTCAGAGCTATACACAAACATCAAGTCTCAGAAAATATAAGTATAAAAAATACTACAAACTGAAATGTACTAGCTGGCTCGCAGGCCAGGCAAACCTAACTAACTATGCTACTCAGGGTAAGCAAAGTCTAGTGGCTCTACCAATAAGCCACGGTCTAACTCTAACCCATCAGACTCAACCCATAGTAGGTCGGGCAATCAGCCTCTGAATCATCTGTAAAATTTGTCAACGTATCCTGTCAGGAAAATGAGCAAGTACAAACACCAACAGCAGTTCCATATGAATTGACAAATTCTATAAGAGACAGTGTAATAAAATACAAGACAAAATTAACTGAAATATATATAATGGTGTGAGTACTGAAAAGGACGACGATATGAATGTATATAGGGCACTTGGGAACTGTTCGGAAAGCCGAGTTACAACCCCTAAACCAAACAAGGACTGGGGCTGTAACCCTTCTCCCGAACAGAACTTAGTCACCACAGATAATAATATAAAAGGTGCCTTGAATTATTAGTGCGTCATGTGATCGGCTTGGGAAAAAACATGTTCAGGCTTTCCATCCGACCGGCTACAAACAAATAACAAGTGTGAAACAACAAGTGTGAAGATAAGGCCGGTCACCATGGAAAGTTATGAACAAGTAGCTATGGACAAGTGTCGAGTACAAGTGTGAAGCAACAAGTGGGGATTTGGATCACACAACCACTAATAACTCCCCATCCCCGAGTAGTATAAAGGATCCGGACATAACACGTCATGACACGGGATTTAAAAGCAGGTGATCAGCCCACTCCCAAGTCCATGTCTATACAAGTACAAGTAACAAATCGAGTCATGTACCAATATACCAAGTAATCCGGGAACAATATCTCATGACAGGATCCGACATATACTAGTCCGTGAACTATCGTGTCTGAGAATCAAGTAAGACACTACAACTGAATCGGATATAGCAGATATCAAAATAATGAAAACTATCAGTGAATGTACTCGCCTGTGGTCCTGAGTTGATAGGGTGAACAGACGCTCAGAGCGATCGCAGACCTAAGATAAGATACTATGAGTCAAATAGGACTAAATACTGAAAAAGAAGCTAATTCAAGTCATGAATGCAAGTCTAAGTCAAACTAGGTCAATCTAGGTCAGACTGAGTCACACACGGTCATACTGGCTCATACTGGGTCATACTAGGTCACTGGGAGTCATTCTAAGTCAAACTAGGTCAAACGGGGTCAACGGTTGACTTATGGTTGACTTTTAGTCAAAAAGTCAACCCTGGTCAACTCTGGACAACTCTAGGTCAAACCTAGGTCAAACTAGTCTAATGTTGATCAACTGTTGACTTTCAGTCAACTGGTCAACTCTGGTTTGGTTTCGGTCAAATCGGGTCGCTTAAAGGCTAAGTTTGACCCTCGGTTGACTTTTGTTGACTTTTGGTCAAAAAGGTCAACCGACGTCAAAACTAGTCTATAAGCACCATATTTGATCCTTACCAACCAAGGGAATCGGGTTTTAACTCTATCTTAGGCTCCTAACACTAATACCCTATTTTGAGGCAAAACTAACATTTACCCTACCAAGGTAAATCTCGATACCTTGCCCAATCCCAAGGAAACCCCGCTAATACCCAAGATACTAGCCTAGGCTCCTTAGGGTAGCTAGATACCAACCTATCTAAGGTTTACCTACCAAGAATTTAGGTATCCTAGGTATCTAGGCTATGTTAGGATACGTATAGGTTTTACCTTATTACCTATCCTATCTCATATCATGTATTTACCCTCATAACCTATCACACTCATCTACACACAACCCTCTCACCAAATACACTCACATAAACCACACTCATAGGCTCTCCTATAGGTTTCCTACTAGTTTAGACAATAGGCTAACCTATAGGCACTAACTACATATACTAGGCTCTCACCACACACACACACTAGGTAATTTGGCGACTGAAAATGTGGGACAAATGTGGGCTGTCAAGGGGCTAACATGGTTGAACCATGGACTGATTTTGAAGTGGTTTTAATGGTGGTGTTAGGGACTGGTTTAAGGTGTATTGGACAGCTATCAAAGGGGGTTTGTATGGACAACAAAGTGGGTAATTTGGGGACAGCACTGTAGCAATGTGGGGGCTGGTTTTAGGGTAATTTCTGGACTGAATTGGGACAGTGGGGACAGCCATGTATGGCTTGCTTGATGGCTGTTTGGACAGCAGTATAAGGGAAAACTAGGGACTGTTTTGTGGCAAATGGAGGACTGTTTTAATGGGTAAAGGACAGCTATCTAGGGGGTAATCTGGACAGCCCTTTGGGCAATTTCTGGACAGTGTTTGGGCTGTTCTTGACAGTGCAAGGACAGCCATGGGGTTATGTTTGGGACAGATTTTGTGGACAGTTAGGACAGCAGTGTAAGGTATACAAGGGGCTATGTTTGGGGGTTCAAAAGTGTGTATTAGTGGACTGTTTTGGGTGGGAAAAGAGGACTGTTATGGAGGCAACAATGTGACAGCAATGTGGTGAAGAATCTGGACTATTTTGAGGCAATGACAGTCCCCTTCCTTCTCTACTCCCTATCCAAAATCAACACACACACACATATAAACAAAAGCCTACCCTACTACCACTCATACATATCTATACACATATGCACCCACACAATACCACTCTCCATTTTCTAATCTCTCACTCTCTCTAACATAGACACACATACACATCACTAACCTCTACATTTCCTCAAACACCCTCCATGCACTCCTCTTCTACCCCAACAACACCAATACACAAACACTCACACACTCACTTGGCCGACCCCTATAGGTACCCACATCCAATCACCAAGATCACACACCACATAAATATATCCACATATAATCCACCATATATATAACATATATATATATAGATAATGATATATATATATATATAACCATATATATACATATATAGATTATAGGAATATGATACATTATGATGCATAGGGAAACACATTCCAAAACTCTCCTAAAATCTGGAATAAAAGTTAGAACAACCTAAAATAAATGCACAAACAAATTACATGTGTCCAAATAGGGGTTTTCCTACTAGAACACGACCACAACACAAAGGACACTCCTATGACCTCCAAATGGACACGAAATGGACACAAATAGAGATACAACCATGGGGGTCATTCCTATGGGTTCAAAATATTCCTACATGCATGTTGGGGTGATTTAGAAGAGAGATTATACCTTCCGGGAGAGAGATTCAAATGAAAAGGCCTTCTGACTCGACACCGACACGTAGAGATTCCAAAAGGACACGAACGAGCTCCGAATCCTCCCAAACTTGAGGAGCTCCTTCCTTGGATTGAATGGAGAGGGAAGGAAGAAGATTTGGTGGAGAAATGGAAGAATTTGGTGATGGTTTGATTAGGGAAAGCTCTCTAAAAAAATGGGAAGAACAAGAGAGAGAAATAAAGGGGAAATAATAAAGTGACTTGTGCCTATCCATACCAAAGTGGCCAGTCATAATGGTGGGTTTTGTCCTATTAGAAAAGGTCAAAAAGCCCCCTACACTAATCTATTAGTTAATACATGGAAGGGCTTCTAAGTCGGGGGTAGTTTTCATTCCTAAAACTACTAATCCAAATTAATCCTAACCAAAATAATTAGCCTAGTCACTAACTAAATATCTAACATGTGGGCCATGGCTAACTAGTGTGTGGCCCGCTAAGGTCAACACTATCCCGGGTCCCCGATACAAGTCGAAATGAGCTAAAATTCGAACCCGACTCAAATAACCCCAAAATATTACAATAAATAAATAATTTCCAAAATAATTTTAAAATGAAAAATGACAAAAATACTCCTGTTTTTAGAAATTGGGGTGACACTTACTCCAGGTTGTTTGGGATCCATTGACCGAGCTTAGCATATTCTTCAGAGATCTTTGTTCTACTAAGTTGCTCGTCGATCGTCTAGAAAAGCAGGAGAACGATATTGCGGTAACACTATGCAAGCTCGAGAAGGTATTTCCTCCTGGATTCTTCGACTCCATGGAGCATTTGCCAATTCATCTTTCCTGGCACGTGTTGGTGGGCCCGTCTATTACCGGTGGATGTAACCGTTTAAGCGTCATTTGAACCACCTAAAGAGGAAGGTAAAAAATAAGGCTCGGTCGAGGGTTCTATTTGTGAAGCCTATATCTCGAGGAGATTACAAACTTCTGCTCGACATATTTCAAACCTCATGTTGCTACGAATAGAACGAGGGCTCCGAGAAACGACGATAGATCATATCAGAATCTAATGATGGAATACTGAAAGTATTCAATGCGTCCGGAAAGCCTTCGGAGAAAATAAAAAAGATATTTGAATGACGAAGAGGTAATGGCTGCTCAGTTGTATATATTACTCAATTGCGACAAGGGTGAAGTGGAGAAACTAGAGGGGTAAGTAATTAATGATAAGTTTACGTCATCTCAATGTAATAGTATAAGCTAATATTATTGTACTAATCGGCAGTTGTTTCGTTGTTTTTAGCACATATAATGATGAGTTAAGGTCGGTTAGACCCTACCTAACAGACGAAGCATTAGAAAAAGAAATGAGACATCATTTTTTTCTTGGTTGAGTGAATATGTAAGCAACTCGGTAATTACTAGCCTCTTCTAATGCAACTGTGCAATAAAAAACTTACTATCTCTTCTTTGGTATTCAGGTCGATCGTCTAATTTCACCAGAGATTGAATTAATTAGAACTCTTGCCAAGGGACCAATGACTTTTGTTAAAATATGGCCAAGTTACTGTGTCAATGGCTTTAGGTTCAAGTCAACAAATGCTCCGATCAGAGACAGCTTCCTGGATCTTGATTCCACAAAAAATAGTTGTTTGTGTATCAAATCTTCGAACTACAAAGACGTCGATCCAGGAAATAATTTCTTTGGCATCTTGCGAGAGATTATGGAGTTGACATATAATTATGGCAGAGAACTAGCAAAGATCATGTTGTTCAAGTGTGAATGGTTTGATCCGATTAAAAATTAAGGTTAGAAAATTGACAAACATGGTCTTGTGGATATAACTACAAGCGTAGATATCAAGGCTATGAACCATTTGTCCTATCAACTCAGGCTCAGCTCGTGTACTTCACAGCTTATCTGAGACGGGGAGCAATGAAGTCTGACTGGTGGGCAGTATGCAAGACTAAAGCTAGAGATACTTTTGATGTTGACGAAAAAGCTTATCAGGAGGATGAGCTACCTCTTATAACCAATATTGTTGATGTGGACTCCACGGAAGTTACGCATTACACAACTAATGTAGAAGATGTAGAATTATCCGAAGAGGAAGGCGAAGCCGACGAAGGCGAAGATGAAACTGAAGATGATGAGGAGGAGAGGAAGATGAGGTCGAGGAAGACGAACAAGATGAATATTCTGAAGATGATTGAGAGAGATGTACTTTTATTTTTTAGATGTTTCTTTTATAATGTACTATCTGGACTTAGATGTTTCTTGTAGAATGTACTATCTGAACTTAGATGTTTCTTGTAGAATATACTATCTGGACTTAGATGTTTCTTGTAAAATGTATCATCATATGTTATCTTGGTTATTATCTTGTCGTTGTTGTACTTTTATATTTCTAATGTACTATTATTTGTTGTATCTCATCATATGTTGTTATCAGGTATGACAGGTCATCGCGGATCGTTCTGCATGTCCCGACATGGGGCACGGGGTACTGGTACTGGCAGAGGATAGGGTACTCCTTCGGTACCTCCTACTGGTACCGGCTCTGGATCCTCGTCGCCCAGTACTCCTGTGTATCGGACAGTACCTCCGCCTGCCCCGACGCTACGTGGCATATCTCCTGGGACGAGTAGTTCCAGGCCTGAGACTGCTCCGTCGTCTAGCGTTCCTCCTACTGATACGACGATGGAGACAGATGAGCAGATGGGAGTTGAGTCGACGACCGACCAGTATCAGGCAGATGATGCATGCGCACCTCCGGAGGAGACAAGGACGGAGATCTGGGTCGACGGTACAAAGTAAGTGTTTTGGTTTATCATTTTTTCCTGTATTTATCATAAATGAACTTTTTTCATGAATATAATGTCTGTATAGATATCGTCCCTCGTCGGTATAGAGACGCCTAGGCCACTTCTTGAGGACTAATTATGGTGGTCCTTGGATAAACTACTCTGATGCTCCGGACGAAAGGAAGGCCTACTGGTTTGCGCACTTCAAGGTTAAAATATATTTGCTTTTAACATGAATCATATAATTTTTGTATATTATATATAACTGATAAATATTTGGTTTACACTCTTCTAGGATATGTTTTTTAATCCACCGTACCGGGCCGAGATGATCGAGGGATATTTTCTGTCGTCGCTGCTAAGCTGATCCGCGACGCTATTAATGATCAGAAAACTCGTGATCGTGCCGGAAAGCCGATCCAAGGTTGGACTTGTCACGCCCCAATACGGGAAATCGCTCGTCCTTGCTAGATTTTACCCGAATCATCGTCCTCGCTGGGGTGTGATGCCGCACGAGCCTGGAGTTGCGCTCGTGCAAGGCAAGATAACGGTTCACATAGTGATTATCTCAAATTCGTAACATAAGCAGCGGAAGGAAACAAAGAATACAATAAGAATCTCTTTTATTAATAATGAACTGAAGGTTACAAGGCTCTGAATAGCCCAACTTAATATGCCAATTGGCTACAACGCTCATGATCTCTCTAGCTCACAAAGGATTATATTGTTCCATATATTATGCCTCTTTATAGCCACCAAGTAGTCTTCGGACGAACATCTCCATGTCGCAAGTCCGAACGCCTATGCGGTAGCTCCTCTTGAACGCCAAGGACTCCATGTCTCGACACGTCCAAGCCAAGCTCTGCCCCGAGTCAATCATAAGCTGAACCTGCACACAAACTAGTAGGGGATTAGTGCTTTCGTCCTCGCTTCGCACTGATCAAGACCCGCTCGCACCCAAACCAAACACTAAATATTTTAGTGGACATGCATCTTAATTCATGATCTTTCTATTTAGCCTTAGGATCAGTTTCATGGCAATCTTCATATATAGCAACTTATCATAATGTTTCCCATACCGTGTTCCTGTAACAGATACAGTTAGCCATAATATGAACATAACATAGTATTTTGTGCTCATCTCCATTCCTCTTTGCCTAGCCTGACATGATTAGAATACATAAGCAATCATACGATTCGCACAACCAACCAATCATAACCGTAAACATATACATAAGGGTGGCAGGCCCTGCGCCTGCACCCAACTCTCATCTCAGCCCACCGGCCCTAACTATATGAAGGTCACGGTGTTTCGCACCGTAATGGACTTGGCATCTCTTATGTGTAAGCCTACGATCACTTCGATACGGGTTGCTAGCCCAGTATCCGAAGGATCCCAAACTTACGAATATCATAGCTTATCACAGCACTGGACGGTCGCAATCCGTCCGAATGATGTGCACCATAAATACCATACATAATTCCCTCCTAGGCCGAACAGTCCCGGTGCCCCGGTTAACCGTCCGAGGGAAGCCGCACCCGTGCACGGGCAATCCGAGTCTATTGACCATACAACGTACCATAGCATACAATTTATATCGTTCCAACCAATCTTTCGTTCCATAAACATAGTCTCGCACCATAAACATATTTGCATCTCATAAACATAATCCACCATCCATATGGGAAGCTCCGTCGGCGTTATGTCCCAACACATCCATATTGATGCACGACGCCCAACGGCTTAGTCATCTCATATGCATATTCAATGCATACCATTCGTAAGTAAGCCTAGTTCCGTAGTTACTTAATTATTCCTTAGCTTCCATGTACGAGGGCACGCTCAGCGCCGTAATCCATGTTCTATGCCTAGTGTTCAATGTTCTCGGAGCTGTGCACATGATGCACATCTTAATATCGTCTTTCAATGTTCTACCATCATTGTCCTACCGCGACCAGTACACTTGATGCATGTCGCTTCGATTATTCAATGTTCAATGTTCTACCTTAGTGTTCAACGCATATTAAGACACTTAATCATCGAGCCACGCTCACTAACTCAATAGCAACTTTATGCATACGATGATATGTTTTTTAGACGTGAAAGAGTAGGGAGAGAGAGTCAAGAACCCGCCCACCTTAAGTCGATACGCCTTGCCATTTTGCCGAGTTGAAGCGGCTCGCTTCCATAACCTGGTCGCATAGCTAACTCTCGGACTTAGCCATTCCGTTGAACTACTCGATTGAGTTGGCCTACCGCGCCCATGCCACGACCCGTAATCCAGCATAAAGGTATAGCCTGCACACCAGATCAACTAACATCAGCACTTGCTCAAATGGGACTTATCCTTTGCATCGATTCGATTCATAGATTCCAATCGACTCAAAGCTTACCTTTGGCCAACGTAACTCTCGCATTGATTTGCATCGATACCTCATCGGGTCAACGCAACTCTTCGAGTCAACGACTCATCATAATGCACCGTGCAGAGCGGGGCATTACAGATCACCCCTGAGCAGTGGACTGCGATGAAGGCTCGATTCGACGAGCTAAGGTACAAGAAAAATCTGAGAAGGCTAAGGCGGCTAGAAGCAGGGGTCAAAGTGGTACGGTGGGTCGATTCCGATGACAGAACATCTCCGTCGTTTGGTATGTCTTTTTATTTCAGAAATATTATTTTAATGCAAGTTCGATAAATTAGTAAAAGGTGATATATTTAATTACAGGTAAGGAGGGATGATGACGCCAATATGGTGACTGTCTTCCTGGCCACATCGGAAGGACGGAAAGCTTATTGACGAGAGGGCGGAGCAGGCCTATGTAAGTATTACAATTCTATTTATTAATTTTAATACTTCGTGTTAGTTTTGATATAACTTAGTAAATATGCATGCAAATAGATATTCATGTAGTTAGTTAATAATACATTAGACATTAGAAGTTATAGAGTATACATGCTTTCTAGGCCGAGTTTCAACGGCTTAAGGAGCGAACGGCTGCTAGTGCACATGCTGCGGGAGAGGCCGGTACTTCCTCGCAGCCCGCTCCAGCTCCGTCGGAGGACGAGCTGTAGGTGACCGCCGCTGGTGGTCTCCACAGGGGTACGTACTACGGTACGGGATCCTATGGCGCCTTAGTTGCGACACAGTCCTCTAGGGCCTCACATGCTAGTGTGCATGGCCCACAGCCCTCCCAGGAGTCTGCCCTAGTCCAGCAGATGGTGGAGTTTGTCCGTGACGAGCTGCTACGACGATCCAGGAGCAGCACCAGACGGACGATGCTGCGCTCATAGCACGATTGGATACGCTCAACCGCAGCATTATGGAGCTCATGGATGTGACTAAGAGGACAGAGCGGGGCGTCACTGATCTTAGAGCGTCGACAGAGTGCAGCGTAACGGATCTTGTGAAACCCATAATTTTTAGTTTGCATTTTTTTTATTTCTAATTTTAATTGTTAAATATTTTTTTTGCTAGAATAAATTTTAGATATTAATTGAGAATAGTTAGTTAATATTTGTAAAATTATTTTTCTAAAATAATTACATGGATTTTTGTTTGTTAGCCCAGACCCGAACCCGAATTCAAATGGAGGTCTAAAATAGATTTTATAAATTAATTATTAAAAATTTTAAAACATTGGTTATATTATCCAGTTAAATTATTTTAGCCCAAGCTATTTTGGTTAAGCCCAAGACCAATTGTCTAATTCATGGTGCAAGCTAATGGGCCTAGCCCATTTATCAATCCAATGTGAATTTAAAGTTTCTTCAAAGGTTTATTTTTCTCAAAGCTTTCGTAGCTCTGTCAGTTGAAGAACTCTTTAGTTTCCTTAAGCCTTATGTCTTGAGTCCACCCATTCTTAAGTCAACATTTAAGAGGAGGAGCTCATTTGAGTTCTCTGTTTGCTGTTCTTTGCAAACCGAAGAAACTTTTCGAGTTCGTCTTCCTCAACCCGTAGGCTTTCCATATTCCCGCCGCCGGCACTTTGATGGCCATGAGGCTCTTCTCCTTCCCCATGGGTAACCCCCAACCCTTATTTCTAGATAAACCCCATATTCTCCACTCTCCCCACACCAAAACTTTTTCCCAAACTTCAAATCCCTAAATTCTCTAACCGATTCCGGCGAGGCCGACCGAGCCCGACCCCACCAGGGCTGCCCCTACTCCGGCGCTCCCTTTCGGGCACCAACCCGACCCCGCGGCCCTTTTCCGGTCGTTCGACCGCCGGCGACAGCCCGGCGATCGCCTCCGCTCGCCCATTCGCTTCCGGGTGTCCCGATCCGCGGTTGAACACGTTCCACGTGTTCCAAGTTCGTTTCCGTTTTCGAATTCGAAGCTTCCCTTCGAATTCCATCATTGGTTCTGGGTAATCTCTAATCCTGTAGTTTTTCTATAAATTTCGTAGTCTATGATGATTTTTGGTCCACTGGTTCCTTCGGGAATTCGGGTTTTGGTTACGTTGCAATTACGTAACGTTTCGGTTTTTGAAGATTCTTCAAAATTATTTACTGCTGGTTTGGATCTGAATAATTTGGTTTTGAGCACAAACTTAGTTCTGTGTTTTCAAAATTCTCGGGTTTTTCGAGAAATTTTCAGGAATAAGTGGAGATTAGAATTTAACACATTTTTGGTATCCTGGACTTTATTGGGTTTTCGGTTTTGGCTTTGAGAGTTTTGGGGATATACTGTTAGTTTTAAAATAAATAGTTATGTGGTTTTTCGATAAAGTTTCGGGTTTCTGATATTTTCGGGAATTCCGTTGTCATTTTCGGGATTCCGAATTGGTTTCGGAAATTATTTCTGTGGATGATTATATATATATATTGGGTTTGGAATTTAATTTGCAGGATAAATCGGAGCAATTCCCAGTTTTTGGGTTGACCAAAAACAGAGGAAATGCTGCCGAAATTTTTTATAAAAAAAATAAAAAAAATAAAAAATGATTTTATATGATTCCCGAAAAATAATATTATTTTTGGGCGACGACCTTAACGGTCAATGGGCCCCAGTGAAATGCAAACGCACCGGTTTGTCCGGACGTTGAGGCAGAGTAGCTGTATATGACGATTGGACCAGATTCTGAGACTCGTACTATTTTACATTTTAATTAGAAATTATTATTATTAGTTATAAATTCACGATTTTTCTCATTAAAAGGAAAAGTATATTTTATCATAATGGATAAATACCAAGTTTTATAAATAAATTGAAAAATACAAGTTTTTCCCGAAAATCAAATATAATTGAATGTTCTTAATGTCAACGCACTAGTAAGCGCTTTTATTGTATTAGTTAAAACAAGATTAAAACTTGACTAGGAAACAACTAGATATTGCAACTAGTGTGGCAGTTCTGAATAGTTTGGTTCTGAGACAGATTTTCGAATGCAAGGTTTCGAGGAAGTTTTTGACCATCAACCCCGAAGTACCAACTCTCCAGTTCGATCATTTTTAAGGCAAGTACATTTATGTTGATTACAATATTTAATAATCACTTCACTGCAATTTTAAACCACTGTTCAAACACGAACTCTTTCGGGAGTATTGACTGTACTGTTGGGGACTGGGGGAGTAGAGTAATGTTTATGACCACATCCAAACTAGTATAATAATTGTGCTAGCTTACCCCTCACACACACGGGGATAAGCCATATCGTATCAATAGGATACAACTGTACAACCCAAGCCGGTCATATACATTGCCTATTCACATCACAATACTGTAACTATTGCAAAACTGTTTATCTTCAAACTATTTAAAAGTGCATGATTTTATTGTTAAATTAATTGTCAAGATTAGCATAAATTGTACTTTGCTCCTTTCCTGACTGGATAACCGTAGGTTCTGCTGACAACTCGGAGCTGCTGATTAACAGTTATTATGATCCTGATCTGTACCCGACGGTACTACCAGCTGATGATGATGTAGTGGCGTCTCCATAGATTCTGCTATAGTCTTTGAGAGTTTAGTTTGATCTTTGTAAATTTTCAGTTTATGGATCTTTTGTATCAGAACAAGTTTTAAGTTATCGATTAAATAAAAGTTGTGGAAATCTTAGTATTTGTTGTTGATTTACCTGCATATGGATTACAGCTTACTGCTGCCGTCTCATCAACGGTGCAGGCTGGGCATGATCCGATTCGATCCAAGTATTTGGGGACCGGGTCGTGACATGTTTTTAGTGGTGGCCCATGCAGGTCTAATCAATGACTTAGGAAAACCTATCTAGAGACATTTAGAACACTAGAACAATAAATTGCCACAACATAGGACCGAAATATATTATAATTAAATATTTTTGTTTGATTATAGATAGGCTACCTTGTTTGTGTTTATATCCTAAACCTTCCATAGAATGGCCCCTGACAAAACCAACCATGCTAGCGATGGGATATCAACACCTGATCAAACCCCACCGCCTCAACCAAGTCCGGGTCTTACACCCCATCCGTTGAATGCACCTCGTGGGTTGTTTGCTGCAACAACGGTGGATCCATCAACTTCCCAGACGGAGATGCAACCCCCTGTGGTTTCGCCCACTCCAGCTGCCCCACCGGTGCCTATGGACCCCACCGACCTCATAGGTCTGCTAAGAGGAGTGCTAGAAGCCCAGAGAACTCAAGCTGAAGCTCATCGCGAGCAGACGACAATTATGAGAGAAGGCATGGAGAATGCCCATAGCGTGGCAATGGCTGCACTGGAAAGAGGAGAAGCAGCTCAACATGAACCAAGGCCTGCCAAGGTAAACATAAATTTAAGGATTAATTTATGTAAAAATTAAGGCCATTTAATTAATAGGAATCATATTGCCAAGGTGGGCGATATTGAGAGTTTCAAGAAGCAGAACCCTCAAACCCTTCAAGTGAACCGAGGGAATCGTCTATGCTGATGAATGGCTCGATAGTATGGAGCGTCTTCTAAGCGTTGCTCGGCTTCCAGAAGACCTCAAGGCTGAAGCAGTGGACTCCAACTGCAGAATGTAGCAAGCACCTGGTATCGGAATGAACCCCGACTTCAGGATAGGCAGATTGACTGGGACACTTTCAAGAGGTTGTTCAAGAGGAAGTTCTTCCTAACATCAGAGTTGCGGGAGATGGAGATGCAATTTCAAAATCTGAAGCAAGGAAATATGACTGTTGGTGAATATGCGGCAGAATTCGGCCAACTCAGCCGTTTTGCCAAGAATCTGGGGGCTGACCCTGATGATCGTGCTGAAAGGTTCAGATATGGGCTAAGAGAAGAGATCCGCACCCATGTGATCTCAGGCGGTGCTAAGACTTATGAGAAGATCCTGGAGCGAGCACAAGATATAGAGAAGAGTCAACCTGCTCGTTTGAAGAGGGATTATCCCGGAACTAACAACTTCCAGGGTAATCAGAAAAAGCCTAATAACAACAACAACAGCAGCAACAACAACCGTCCTCCCTATCAGCAGGCAAGGAACAATGATAAAGCCCCTCAGAGACAGATTCCTGTCTGCGAATTCTGTAAGAGGCCAGGACATCAGTCGAATATCTGTAGGAAGAGGCAAGGACAATGTCTGATCTGTGGGTCTACCACCCACCAAGTGAGGGACTGCCTTTTGTCGGTCCACCGAACTGGAGGAACTCAGCAGAAAGGACCCCTGTCCACTCAGCAACAATAATTTGGACAGCATCAACAGAAGACTAGGCGAGCTATTGTCCTAGCAGCAGAGAAACAAGAGCCGGAACCTACAGCTGATGTCATCGCAGGTTTCATTTATGTGCATTCCTATCCTGCCTTAGCTTTATTTGATTCTGGAGCATCACATAGTTTTATATCCATAAAATTCATCTCTACACACCACATAGATACGGGATTTAGCAAGAAGATATGTAGAGTCATGACCGGTGGAGGACCCCTACCTATCACAGAGACCTGTAATTGCCCTATCACCATATCTGGCCACCAATTCGTAGCACCTTTGCTTGTGATGCCTTCACCCAATTATGATATAGTCCTGGGGATGGACTGGTTGAGTAAGCATCATGCGCTGATAGACTGTCACAGAGGATATGTAGTTTTCAGCCCACCTGGAGAACCGGAGTTTGAAATCTCTCGAACTCTGGAGGATATGGAGTGTGTTACTTACACTTCTATCACAGAAGAATTTGGACCTCCCCATCCTATCATAGCAGAATTTATAGATGTCTTCCCTGATAGTCTTCCCGGGTTACCCCCAGACCGAGACATAGAGTTCACCATTGATCTAGTCCCCGGCTCTTCCCCTATTTCTAAGG
This sequence comes from Iris pallida, assembly GCA_029216955.1. Lineage (NCBI taxonomy): Eukaryota > Viridiplantae > Streptophyta > Magnoliopsida > Asparagales > Iridaceae > Iris > Iris pallida. The sequence goes on along the minus strand of JANAVB010001399.1, from coordinate 3,576,176 downwards.
GATGCTACAGAGTCAACCCGAAGGAGGCCAAGGAGATGAAAGATCAGATCAATGAACTGAAGGCTTTGGGATTTATCCGAGATGGAGCTTCACCCTGGGGAGCACCTGTCTTGTTTGTTCCCAAGAAGGACGGAACTGTGAGGATGTGCATCGACTACCGGGCGCTGAGCAATATCACAATCAAGAATAAGTACCCTCTGCCCCGGATCGATGACCTGTTTGACCAACTCAGTGGAGCCAGGGTGTTCTCGAAGATTGATCCCAGATCTGGCTACCATCAGATCAAGGTCAGGAAGGAAGACATTCCCAAGACGGAGTTCAACACCAAGTATGGGCAGTTTGAATTCTTGGTCATGCCGTTTGGACTGACAAATGCTCCTGCTGTATTCATGAACCTTATGAACAAGGTTTTCCATGAATACTTAGATCAGTTTGTCGTTGTTTTCATCGATGACATTTTGATCTATTCGAAGACTGAAGAGGAGCATGAGGAGCACCTCAGAAAAGTTCTAGGAACTTTGAGAAAAGAGAAGTTATATGGTAAGCTATCAAAATGTGAATTCTTTCTAGACAAGGTGGATTTTCTTGGCCATGTTGTCACAGGAGAAGGAATTTCGGTGGATCCTAAGAAGATAGCTGCTGTGGAGAAGTGGTCTACCCCAAGCTCAGTTGCTGAGATCAGAAGTTTCTTGGGCTTGGCTGGCTACTACCGAAAGTTTGTGAAGGATTTTGCCAGAATTGCTGAACCGATGACGAAGCTTACTCGTAAGAATAAAGAGTTCATCTGGACGGAAGATTGCCAGGCTGCATTCGAGGAGCTGAAGAAGAGGCTGACCAATGCACCAACGCTTGCGCTACCCGCAGGAACTGGTGGTTTCTCAATCTACAGTGATGCCTTTGGAAAAGGACTGGGTTGTGTTCTTCAACAAAATGGGAAAGTGATTGCTTACGCATCTAGGTAATTACGGAACCATGAGAAGAATTATCCCACACATGATCTGGAGCTTGCTGTAGTCATCTTTGCATTAAAGCTATGGAAGCATTATCTCTATGGAGAGAGAGTGGAAATATATACAGACCACAAAAGTCTGAAATATGTTTTCACTCAGAAGGAGCTGAACATGAGACAAAGAAGATGACTGGAACTGATGAAAATTTTGACATCGACCTGCAGTACCATCCGGGTAAGGCTAATGTGGTTGCAGATGCACTTAGTCGATACCCAGTGGCGATGTTCTTGACCAAGGAGCGGCACTTGTTGGAGGACATAGAGAAGCTTGGTCTGGAGATTGTACTGTCCGAGGAGAAGATGAAGGAACTGGGGCGAGAAGCTATTGTACCTGGAGCTGACTCAACCATGATGCAGTTGCAATTGCGTTCAAGTCTGATGGACAAAATCAAGGAGACACAATTTCAATACGAGACGCTTTGCAAACTTAGAGATGAAGTACTGGCAGGAACACTTGAAGGTTTCTCTATCGCCAGTGACGGAGCATTGAAGAATGGTACGAGGCTATGTGTACCATCTGGCGAACTGAGGAATGAGCTGATACAAGAAGCGCACCAGTCACAGTATTCCATACATCCTGGAGCTAATAAGATGTATCGGGATATGCGTACCATCGTTTGGTGGTATGGAATAAAGAAAGATGTATCCAGATTTGTGGCTAGATGCTTGATTTGCCAACAAGTGAAGGCTAGCAGACAGAGACCCGCAGGACTTCTACAGCCGCTGGACATTCCAGAGTGGAAGTGGGAGCATATAACAATGGACTTTGTGTCAGGACTGCCTCGATCTCAAGGAGGGAAGGACGTCATTTGGGTTATTGTGGACCGACTGACTAAGTCGGCACACTTTATTCCCTTCAAGGTTGGTTTATCCACCGAGAAGCTGGCGGCACTATACATGCGACATATCTACCGGATACATGGAGTACCGGTAAGTATTGTATCTGACAGAGATACTATATTTACCTCACATTTTGGAAGAGTTTGTATGACAGCTTGGGAACAAAACTGAAGTTCAGCACAGCCTATCATCCCCAAACTGACGGACAATCTGAGAGGACCATCCAGACGCTAGAAGATATGCTGAGATCTTGCGTCTTGGAATTCGGAGGATCTTGGGAGGATCACTTACATTTAGTGGAGTTCTCCTACAACAACAGTTACCAAGCTAGCATTGGTATGACCCCATTTGAAGCACTCTATGGACGTCGTTGCCGTACTCCACTTGTATGGGACGACGTAGGAGAAAGAGTACTGCTGGGTCCAGAGATGGTGACCGACGTAGCAAAGAAAGTGAAGATAATCAGAGACAAGCTCAGAATTGCCCAAGACAGGCAGAAGCATTGGGCAGATAGCATTCGTCGACCCCTGGAATTTGAAGAAGGAGATAGTGTCTTTGTGAAGATTTCTCCTACCAAGGGAACTATTCGATTTGGCAGAGCTGGGAAGCTGAGTCCCAGATATATCGGACCATTTCAAATTTTGAGCCGAATTGGTGAAGTGGCGTATCGGTTAGCTCTACCAGCTAATCTAGAGGGCGTGCACAATGTTTTCCACGTCTCACAGCTCAGAGGCTACGTCCCTGATGAGAATCACATCTTAGACCATTCAGAGTTGGAGATCGGACCGAGTCTCACCATGCCAGAGAAGCCAGTGGCAATATTAGACAGAAGCGAGAAGAAGACCAGAACCTCGGTGACGTCCATAGTCAGAGTTATGTGGCGACACGACTCCCCAGGCGAATCTACCTGGGAGCGAGAGGATGAGATGCGGGAGAAGTACCCGTATTTGTTTGAAACCTGAGGTATTTCCTAACCTAACTCTTTAAATTTCGAGGACGAAATTTTCTAAGGAGGGAAGGTTGTGAAACCCATAATTTTTAGTTTGCATTTTTTTTATTTCTAATTTTAATTGTTAAATAAATTTTTTTTTTTGCTAGAATAAATTTTAGATATTAATTGAGAATAGTTAGTTAATATTTGTAAAATTATTTTTTCCAATATAATTACATGGATTTTTGTTTGTTAGCCCAGACCCGAACCCGAATTCAAATGGAGGTCTAAAATAGATTTTATAAAATAATTATTAAAAATTTTGAAAACATTGGTTATATTATCCAGTTAAATTATTTTAGCCCAAGCTATTTTGGTTAAGCCCAAGACCAATTGTCTAATTCATGGTGCAAGCTAATGGGCCTAGCCCATTTATCAATCCAATGTGAATTTAAAGTTTCTTCAAAGGTTTATTTTTCTCAAAGCTTTCGTAGCTCTGTCAGTTGAAGAACTCTTTAGTTTCCTTAAGCCTTATGTCTTGAGTCCACCCATTCTTAAGTCAACATTTAAGAGGAGGAGCTCATTTGAGTTCTCTGTTTGCTGTTCTTTGCAAACCGAAGAGAACTTTTCGAGTTCGTCTTCCTCAACCCGTAGGCTTTCCACATTCCCGCCGCCGGCACTTTGATGGCCATGAAGGCTCTTCTCCTTCCCCATGGGTAACCCCCAACCCTTATTTCTATATAAACCCCATATTCTCCACTCTTCCCACACAAAAACTTTTTTTCCAAACTTCAAATCCCTAAATTCCCTAACCGATTCCGGCGAGGCCGACCGAGCCCGACCCCACCAGGGCCGCCCCTACTCCGGCGCTCCCTTCCGAGCACCAACCCGACCCCGCGGCCCTTTCCCGGTCGTTCGACCGCCGGCGACAGCCCCGGCGATCGCCTCCGCTCGCCCATTCGCTTCCGGGTGTCCCGATCCGCGGTTGAACATGTTCCACGTGTTCCGAAGTTCCGTTTTCATTTTCGAATTTGAAGCTTCCCTTCGAATTCCATCATTGGTTCTGGGTAATCTCTAATCCTGTAGTTTTTCTATAAATTTCGTAGTCTATGATGATTTTCTGGTCCACCGGTTCCTTCGGGAATTTGGGTTTTCGGTTACCTTGCAATTACGTAACGTTTTGATTTTCTGAAGATTCTTCGGAAATTATTTACTGCTGGTTTGGATCTTAATAATTTGGTTTTGAGCACAAACTTAGTTCTGTGTTTTCAAAATTCTCGGGTTTTCCGAGAAATTTTCAGGAATAAGTGGAGATTAGAATTTAACACATTTTTGGTATCCTGGACTTTATTGGATTTTCGGTTTTGGCTTTGAGAGTTTTGGGGATATACTGTTAGTTTTAAAATAAATAGTTATGTGGTTTTTCCGATAAAGTTTCGGGTTTCTGATATTTTCGGGAATTCCGTTGTCATTTTCGGGATTCCGAATTGGTTTCGGAAATTATTTTTGTGGATGATTATATATATATATATTGGGTTTGGAATTTAATTTGCAGGATAAATCGGAGCAATTCCCAGTTTTTGGGTTGACCAAAAACAGAAGAAATGCTGTCGGAATTTTTTATAAAAAAAATAAAAAAATAAAAAATGATTTTATATGATTCCCAGAAAATAATATTATTTTTGGGCGACGACCTTAACGGTCAATGGGCCCCAGTGAAATGCAAACGCACCGGTTTGTCCGGACGTTGAGGCAGAGTAGCTGTATATGACGATTGGACCAGATTCTGAGACTCGTACTATTTTATATTTTAATTAGAAATTATTATTATTAGTTATAAATTCACGATTTTCTCATTAAAAGGAAAAGTATATTTTATCATAATGGATAAATACCAAGTTTTATAAATAACTTGATAAATACAAGTTTTTCCCGAAAATCAAATATAAGTTGAATGTTCTTAATGTCAACGCACTAGTAAGCGCTTTTGTTGTATTAGTTAAAACAAGATTAAAACTTGACTAGGAAACAACTAGATATTGCAACTAGTGTGGCAGTTCTGAATAGTTTGGTTCTGAGACAGATTTCCGAATGTAGGGTTTCGAGGAAGTTTTTGACCATCAACCCTGAAGTACCAACTCTCCAGTTCGATCAATTTTAAGGCAAGTACATTTATGTTGATTACAATTATTTAATAATCACTTCACTGCAATTTTAAACCACTATTCAAACACGAACTCTTTCGAGAGTATTGACTGTACTGTTGGGGACTGGGGGAGTAGAGTAATGTTTATGACCACATCCAAACTAGTATAACAACTGTGCTAGCTTACCCCTCACACACACGGGGATAAGCCATATCGTATCAATAGGATACAACTGTACAACCCAAGCCGGTCATATACATTGCCTATTCACATCACAATACTGTAACTATTGCAAAACTGTTTATCTTCAAAACTGTTTAAAAGTGCATGATTTTATTGTTAAATTAATTGTCAAGATTAGCATAAATTGTACTTTGCTCCTTTCCTGACTGGATAACCGTAGGTTCTGCTGACGACTCGGAGCTGCTGATTAACAGTTATTATGATCCTGATCTGTACCCGGCGGTACTACCAGCTGATGATGATGTAGTGGCGTCTCCATAGATTCTGCTTTAGTCTTTGAGAGTTTAGTTTGATCTTTGTAAATTTTCAGTTTATGGATCTTTTGTATCAGAACAAGTTTTAAGTTATCGATTAAATAAAAGTTGTGGAAATCTTAGTATTTGTTGTTGATTTACCTGCATATGGATTACAGCTTACTGCCGCCGTCTCATCAACGGTGCAGGCTGGGCATGATCTGATTCGACCCAAGTATTTGGGGACCGGGTCGTGACAGATCTGCAGGCATCACAGCTGTCCATGGGCGAGAGGCTCACGTTGATGCAGGTTTCGATGGTTGATAGCAGTACGAGGCTGTTATCTACCATGCATTCCTACTACGAGCGACTAGCAGCGTTGGAGCGTTATTGTCCTCCGGGTGCGCCTTCATCGTCGTCAACTCCGTCGGCGTCACTACCTCCTACTCCACCGACGTCACTACCTTCTTTATCGGTGACAATTTTACGGAAGGTGTACGAGATATTCCTATCCTTGAGGCGCGGCGGTGCCCCTCCTCCAGATCCGCAGTAGTCCGAGTTAGGACTGTTTTACGAGATTGTAGTGTTTTTTTAGTGTTTGTTTATGTTGTTTCAGTATTGGTTGTGGATTATTTGTTTGTGTAGACTTTCATTATTGGTTGTGGATTCATATGGATATTGGTTGTATACTTTGGATATTCGTTTACCGACTTTAGATATTTTACTCTTGTAGACTTTTACTCTTGTTTGTGTTGATACATATGTATATTGTGATGTACCAGTGTTGAGTGTTCCACCGAAAGGGTCGGCGAACCCAAGAAAAAAATGTGCTTTTGTGTATTTATTGTTATTTATTAAACTGCAGGAAAAAATGTGATTCTGTGGACATTCTGTAATTTATTTTTTTATTTTTTTGCATTTTAGCGACGTTTACCGACGTTTAGCTGCGTAGCTAAACGTCGGTAAACGTCGCTAAATCACCAGGTATAGCGACGTTTACCGACCCAATTTCCCTCTTCTACAGAGTTGGTAAACGTCGGTAAAAAGTAGCATACGTCGCTAAATTCACCGACGTTGACCGACGTCTGAGACGTCGCCATTTTTTTCGACGTGGCATCGGTGAACGTCGGTCAATTACCGACGTTTATTAACGTCGGTAAGCGTCGATAATGGCGACGATTACCGACGTTTTACCTGTTAGCGACATGGCTTTCCGCAACCACAGGAAAACGTCACTAAAAACGTCGGTAAAGACGATTAGCGACGCTTTTTCTCATATTAGCGACGTGTTTTGGCGTCGCTAATATGACTTATTCTGGTAGTGATGTTACCTTCATATTTAGTCATGCTACATTATTTCTTTTTCTTTTCACCAGACTTGTAGTTGATTGGTATTTTGTTTCTTTCTTTGTGGTTTCGGGATGTTTTACCCGCACATACTTCATTACTTTTATTGCTGGATATTATAGACATTTTTTTATTTATTCTTGATCTCTTTGTTGGACTATGTGGATGTGATTAGATATATACATATGCACCTGTGGATTATGTTTTAGGATGCTATCATGATTTACAGCTTAAGTATTTCGTTAATGGGCTTGTAGAGTAGTTTGGCCCATCGGTGAAGTACTGATGGCATGTATTCGTATTCCTGGTCCTACGTATTTTAGGACTGGGACTCCATTGTCTATCTTCAACACTCCACAGTCTCTTATTGTGTAAGTGACAAACAGTGCCATGTCGTGAGATATGTGCGTTGAAGCCCCTTAGTCCACCAGTCAAGAATTATCATCGCTGGCGAGGTTCATGACTACCTCATCAGCTACAATGATCACATCGTCTCTATGTGCCTAGACAACCGTTGTTGTGTTCTCGTTGTGCTTTTCCTTGTCACCTTCCTCTCTCTCTCTCTCTCTCTCTCTCTCTCTCTCTCTCTCTCTCTTCCAAGTGAAACAGTTTCGCTTGATGTGGCCCTTCTTGCCATAATGGTAGAACTCGAAATTCTCGTACCGACCCTTAGACTTGCCTCTGCTCTTGTTTCTGCCGCCATGTAGACCCCTGCTTTTACTCCTTCCGCCGGCTTTCTGAAACGAGCGCCTCTGAGTGAGATGTGGATGTACCTTGAAAACGTCTCCACATCTCTTCATTTAGTACCCCGCTCTTGGAGAACTCCAGATTGACCACGCCTTCTGGAGCAGAAGCGATCATAGACACTCGTACGATTTTCCACGAGTCTGATAATGTACACATCAGCCATAGTCCATGTACCTCGTTGTCGAACTTGACTCCCATCGAAGATAGTTGGTCAAACACGCCCTGGAACTCAATCAAGTGATCCGTGATAGATGTACCATCTTTGTATTACAGACCCATCATTTGTCAGATTAGGAACAACTTGTTCACCCCGGTCTTCTTCAGCTACAAAGATTCCATCTTATCCCAAAGTGTCCTCGTGTGCTCTATACTAGCTAGCAACGTGATTGTACACGTTCTCGTCAACGAACTACCTGATGTACCCACACACCTGCATGTGCTCGAAGTTTTAGTCCTCTTCGAATTTATCAGCTGGCCTCTCGAAAGCAAATAGCGGAAGATGCAGCTTCTTGACAAATAGCATGTCTTTCATCTTGTTCCTCCAGTAGTAATAGTTGGTACCGTTTAGGTTTACCATGTGCACCGGTTTCATGTCCATCGCTGCTCCTTGGTTTGATTGTCAACCCTGACACCAATCAATATTCTTGATGCCACGTGTTGGTATCAGCCAGAACAAAAGTATAATCAGACCAATTGACAACCTTAATGATGTGTTGAAGTTTTTGTCATTTTATCAAAATTATAATAACAGCATAAATAACTGAGAATAACTATATACTTTTATTATTTTAGTATTTGTAGGTTGAAGGTTTATTTGGGACAAGGAATAGATTTAGACAATTGTATTTTTTTTTTTAATTCGCCTACAATACATGCCGGTTTCTCTGATAGTATATTTGCAACAAAATTCTAGAACGTAACCGATGGTTTGATTTATGTTATAACTGTTATATAAGTAATTAATCTAATAAATATCCAAAATATTGGACCATATGGAAGAATCAAAACACCCAGTCTGCTTTGGCAGCCACAAAACTTTCAATTATTTCCAGGAGGGTGCATGGTGCCAATTTGGCCCTTTCCTTCTCCTGCTATAAATCCAATCACCATTTTATTCCTTGTGGCTTGTGACAAAAGGAGTACAGCTCCCAACTCCATGGCTTATATAGTATAGCCTGTGAGCACCCAAAGACCTTAATGGTCCATCCATGGATGGTAGTTGCATTGTAGGTGAGGCTTAAGAGTGGCTGCTGTGATGAGGAGACAGGCTTGCACCTAGTGTCTTCTTCCCTCTCGTGTATCAGAACCCTATCTTGACTGCTGAAAGGACAAGACTGGGTTTTTCTTCGTATCCAATTATACTATTTATTTCCCAAAAAAATTGGATGATGCTAGTATCTGACATGACAGTTGACATAGCAGCTGACATAATAAATTTTAACCAAAAAATTAATTATCCAAATATTTTTAATGTTCATGATAGTTTTAATATTAATATTAATGTTAATATTAAATTTAATATTAATGTTATTGTTAAGTTTAATGTTAATATTAATTTTAGGGTGCTGTTATTAGCACTCCTAAAATGTCATTCAGCACTCCTCTTTATTTTTTTTTAACATTCAAATTACAAATCTATTCCTGCATTAATTTAATATTATTGGCACTCCTAAAATGTCATCATACACTCCTCCTTCCATACATACACAAATTAATGCTATATAATTTTAATGTTAATGTTCATATTAATTTAATATTAATGTTAATGTTAATGTTAAATTTTGCTATTTTAGCTATCACGTCAGTATCCATATCATATACCACCTAATAGGAGATGACATCACCCAATTCTTTTTTGAGATAATAGTATCTTTGTTTCACATCAAACATATCTTTGTATAGTTTAAGCCTTAAAAAAATCCTAGAGTAACTCATAAGTTATTAATTTTTGAAACTCCTCAATGATTGGATTAGATGTCATCTCATTTTTTGATTTTTTTTAAGCCTAAACAGAAAAGGTTAAACAAATAAGATTACTTGTCATAATTCTTATTTTGAGTACCTATTTGAGTTTCTGTAGTAGAATTGTTTAAGCCTTTGAATCATTAACTACTGACTATAAAAAAAACATTTTAACTATTGAAAGTATTCTGAAACTGAATATTATTTATGCAATAAGGCCATATCCAGTGGGGATTTCTAAAATTAAATTTCTATCCTACTTGTCATTATACTTTAATTTATAATTTTTTTTTTATCATAGGTAGTAGAGTTTCTATATAGAAATTGTACATACAAAAAAGTATTATTCAATGGCTCTTCATTTCTATCCTAGGTGCCCAAAAATTTGATAGAAATTGTCCATCCTACATCATCTCCATATATAATAGAAATTGTTATAGAAATTTCAAGTGAGAGATTTTTTTTTTCCTAGGATTTTATCATAGAAATAGGAGAAATAGAAACCCTTTGGAAATGGCCTAAGGCATTCAAACTTTGATACTCCATACATATATAAATATATAGACTAACATTTATGAGGATTCTCAATTCCAAGGCCTTCGTTCTTCTTCATGGCACTAGTCTTTAATGTTCCTTTTGTGCTTCTAAAGTCAATTAAATCTTTAATACATGGAGTACTTTGTGCTTTAGTATTCTATTCTAAGAAGGCAAATGCACTTGTGTTCATTACTCGTATTTTTTACATTTCTTTAACAATAGAATTAATGCAAGATGTATGATCTATCATCAGTTGCAACCATTAATTGTTACAAGTTGACCATGACAAATATATATATAATTTCAACTTGATAGACTCAACTATTTAAATTTTTTAACTTAATATATTTTACTTTTATATTACACCAATTAATTATTTCAACAGAAAATTGCATAAAAAGCATTGAGGTTTTATATAATTGTAAAAAAACATCAAGTTTCCCTAAATTTCATTTCGAGCATCCATACGGCAATTGAAATGCCGTATGATGATGTTAGCTTACGTCATCGTAGATTAAACCAGATTAAGTAGAGGGAGAGAGGATTATGTTCAAACGGCAATTCGAAAGCCGTTCGCTGACGTCAGCTTGCGGCATTTCATTTGCCGTTTGGGTGGTTTTTTTTTTTCTTTTCTTTCTTGTCTTGTACAAATACAATCCAGGCTTGTACGACATCACACCTAATGGTAACTTTCGGTCTTGCGGGATCGGTACGTGATAGATACAGCACTGTAGAATTGATGCTCTGCCTCAACGTCGTACTTTTCTTGCTGATGGAGGCTATTTTGTTCATAATTGTCCTATTATTAGGCAGTTACTCCATGGTCTTTCGCCCACATCTTTAGTGGACGGTTACACTTTCACGGGATAACGCGCCTATTTAAGTTGTTGTTCAAGCAATTATTGCTTAATGGAGAAAATAGAGAATATAGAGAATCCATAAGAAAGAAAAAGAAAAGCAAAAAAAAAACCACCCAAACGGCAAATGAAATGCCGCAAGCTGACGTCAGCGAACGGCTTTCGAATTGTCGTTTGAACATAATCCTCTCTCCCTCTACTTAATTTGGTTTAATCTACGATGACGTAAGCTGACATCATCATACGACATTTCAATTGCGGTATGGATGATCGAAATAAAATTTAGGAAAACTTGGTGCTTTTTTTACAATTATATAAAACTTCAATGCTTTTTATGCAATTTTCTTTTATTTCAACCATAATTAAACAACTTGATACCTTAATAAAGTTGACGAACAAAATAAAATACAGAAAATTTCATTGAGAGGAAAAATGTTTCTGTTATTCGCGTGAAAGAGGAAAAGTTCGAAGAAAATACGGATAAGGGACCTGACGCCAGTATAACTGGCGCCCAAAAAAAAATTTAAAACAACCCGACGCCAGTTGCACTGGCGTCGAATATATATTTATTATTTTTAAAATCAGGCGCCAGGCGAATATATATTTATTATTTTTAAAATCAGGCGCCAGTTCCACTGGCGTCGAACCAAAAAAAAAATAAAAGCTTGGCGCCAGTTGAACTGGCACCGAATTTCTGGGGTGGGGTGGGGTGGGGTGGGGTGGGGTGGGGGAGTGGGGGAGGAGATTGTTAACATTGCAATATGCAAACCTTTGTTTATGTTTATGCAATGAAGATGCATGCATCACTTTCCAAATAGAGCTCAGTTTATAAATAGAGCTCACTTTACAAATTTCTGAGGCGTGCACCACTGCCCCCCACCCCCCCTACTCCCCCCCCCCCCCCCCCCCCCACCGACCAAAAATTCGGCGCCAGTGCAACTGGCGCCAAGCTTTTATTTATTTATTTTTTTTGGTTCGGGGCCAGTGGAACTGGCGCTGGTTTAAAAAAAAAATCGGTTTGCACTGGCGCCGGGTTGTTTTTTATAAAAAAAAATTCTTCGACGCCAGTTATACTGGCGCCAGGTCCCTTTATCCGAATTTTTACCGAACTTTCCATCTTTCACGCGAATAACAGAAACATCTTCCCTCTCAATAAAATTTTCTGAATAAATGTCACGACCCGATCCCAATTTATTGGGTCGAACCGGATCATGCCCAGCCTGCACCGTTGTGAGACGGCGACAGTAAGCTGTTCTATATGCAGGTATTCACAACAACATCTATACATTTGTCACAACTCAATATACGAAAATTTTAAAACTTTTATTCAACAATTGAAAAGTACAACTGAAAATGGAAGAACTGAAATAAAGTACTGAATTCAAATTAACAAAATTCCAAAACAATAAGCTGGAAAAACTGGAAACGACTAGCTAAGCGATCGGCTTGTCGGCCTCAGGTCCTGCGTCCTCCAAGGGGGACTCTGGCAGCACCACAGGGTACAAAATCGGGTCATAGTAGCTATTGTACAATAGCTCAGCATCCTCAATGTCACCCAAAAATGTTGTCTCCAGTCAGGAGGGAGCAAGTACGAATATGTATCTCATATTTCAAGTAATAATAGAAAAGTGCAGTCTAAACAGTTGAAACAATATTTTTCCAGTAATTCTACGATTAAAAACAATGTGATTTGAATGTGTAATCGTCTATGACCGGCTTAGGTTATACAATTGCGTCCTAGCGACGCGATACGGCTTATCCCCGTGTGTAAGAGGGGTAAGCTCGCACAATCCTGCAATATAGGGGGGTATTGGCCATAAACGTTACACTATTCCCCCAATCCCCACAATCAATATCAATCAATATCTGAACCCTAGGAGAGGGTTCCGTGTAGCAATGTGGTTTAAACATGCAGCTAGACAATTACTAAATAAAATACAAGAAAACATAACCGTAACTTGCCTCTGTTAATTGACTGGATCGAGAATGTTGGTACCGAGGAGGATGTCAGATTCGTCTCCGAGATCCTACAGTTGAGAACCTTGGCTTAGAACCATAACGAAACCATTCTAGGTGTGCTAGTTACAATCTCTAGAAGTAGTCCCTAGTCAGGTTTTAAGTTTACTAATTAATCTACCAGAAATCGTCTAACGTCGCAATCTACGTTCGTTGTTATTTAATTAAATAAGTCGGTTATAGATTAATTGGAAAAATAGCAATTACCGATTAATTTGGCAAAACTTTGTATTTTAATATATATATATATATATATAACTATATTTTCCTTTTAGTGATAAAACATGGACTTCGTTATCTTACCAATATTTTATTCAAGTTAATTTTATCGTGAAAAACCTTATTAATTTTATACAAAATAATTAATACCCAAATTATAATTACGCGTCTAATAGCGAAACCAACTCAGAAAAAGAAAGTGCCCTTACAACCTTTACATAAATTGAATTTAAAAATAATAATAAAACTCAGGTGAATCCTGAACGCCAGGAAGCGGTCCATTCAGCAGGCCGAGGTCCTGCACCATAAATGCTAAAAAGCAGTACCAGTTCCAAAAATAAAATATAATATAATATAATATAATATTAAAGAGTCTCAGATTTGGTCCAAAATATCACTTCGCATTCTAGCTAATGCCTCAACGTACAGAATGACTGGTTTCGTTTGCATTTCACTAGAGTCCATTGACCGGTACGGTCGTCGTCCGAAAAATCCATTTAATAAACCTTTTTGGAAAACCAGTTTTGAAGATCATATATATATATATATATATATATATATATATATATATATATATATATATATATATATAATTTTACGAAAATTGGGCAGCATTTCCTCTATATCTGGGATAACCCAATACTGGGAAGTTGTGCCAACCACACAAATAATATCCCAAACCAGGGAAATAACCCATGAATTCATTTCCACCACAAAATAAATATATAAACCAAACACAGAACATTTCCAAAAGAAATTCGGAAAACCCGAAAATATCACAGAATCCACATAATAGTTCGGAAATTCCGAAACTAACAGAAGGTCTCCAAACCACAGAACTAAATCCGAAAGTCACAGAGCATTGCCGAACTAACTCGAAATTTCCGAGAAGTCACAAAGCTAATACCAAAACCAATCACAGCACAAAATTACTACCGAAACGAATTTCGGAAATTTTCGAAATCGAAATCGTCTAAACCGAATCCCGTAACGGGATCGGGGACCAAAATCATCATCGACATACTGGGAAGGGACACGGGAACACGAGATATACCTTGGGTTGCTCGGCTAGAGCTCTCAGATGCAATAATAGAGAAAAAACCACGTTCCCGCGGACTCGGGAAAGTCCCAACTTGCGGACAGCAGCGGAAAAGCACCGGAACAACGCTGGACAGCGCTGTTGAACAGCGGGGCGCACGCGGCTGAGCCGGGCGCGGACAAGGGCGGGGTCAGGCTGAAATCGCCGGAGAAAAATCGGCGGGCACCGGGCTAGGGCATGGCGGGGAACGGCCGAAAGGCGCGGGAGGCCGGAATCGGTGGCGGGGACGCCGGCGCTGGGAGGCAGCGCGCAGGGGCTCGCGGGGTCGACGTCGGAGGGGCGTTGGCCGGACAAGGGACGGCCGGGGGCGCACGGCCTGGGCTTGGCCGGAGCGGGGTCGGGGCTTGGGCGCCGGAGGAGGCGGCGCGGGCTGGTGGCGAGGTCGCCGGAGGGCGCGCGCAGGAGGGCGGCCACGGTGACGGGCGCTCGGGCGCGGACGAAAAGCTAGGGCACGGGTGAGCTCGGCAAGGCTTGGGTGGAGCCGAGCTCTGGAGAGGGGGAGTGATGAGGAAGGGTGAGAGGGAGAGGAATTTAGTGAGGGGGGAAAAATAGGAATGCTGGTGAGTGTGTTGGTGGTGGGGGTGGTTTGTTATTATAAGGAGGAGAAAAAAAACGTGTGGAGGAGAGTGAGAATGAGGGAGTAGTTAGAGGAGAATGGGGAGGGGAATAGTGGGGGTGCTGAAGAATAGGTAGGGGTGCTGGTCGTGGGCGACCAGGCCCGACGTGGTATATATATATATATATATATATATATATATATATATATATATATATATATATATATATATATATATATATATATATATATTTTAAAAAAAACTAATAATAGATATATAACCAGGATTTTTAAAAGAAGTAAAAAGGAATTGGTTCGGAATGGAATTGTGTTTCGGGAAACCGGGTTCGAACTCGGGTCAGACTCTGGTCACGGGATCGGGGACAGGGCCACAAATAAAAACCCAATGATAATTTTTAAAAAATAATATTTTTCCTAATTTCGACTAATAATAATAATAATAATAATAATAACAATAATAATAATAATAATAATAATAATAGTAATAATAATAATAATAATAATAATAATAATAATAACTAAACTAAAATTATGCTACAATCCAATAATTCATAAATTCCAAAATTCTGGGTTTGACAATCTTCTCTCCTTAGAAAATTTCGTCCTCAAAATTACAGGATAGGGTAGGATAAACTCAAATCAAACAGGTACGGGTTCTTCGCCCGTAACTCAGGTCCAACATTAAGAATTGCCAAGGCAGTCGTGGATGAGACGTTTAGGGACAAGTTTTAACTATGTCACTATCCACGTAGAATAAGAATATATATAAGCGAACCAAAGTACACGTGGTTGATCAAACCATCATGAACCGGTTCTGATTAGACAATATATTAGTGGGTGCACCCAATAAAATACTGTCATGATCAAGCTCGATAAAGAAATAAGCTCGAAAATCTAACTTAGCAGCATCAGTCAAAAATATTAGAACAAAAGATAATGCTTGCAAGAAATAGATGTTTATGAGACGGCACAGAGTTCCTGGTTTTCTTCTCACCTCTGTCTAAAATCGCTACTGGCTTCTCTGGCACTGTGAGGCTGGGTCCAAACTCCAGCTCTGAATGGTCCAAGATGTGACTCAGATTCGGAATGTAACGTCTGAGCTGTAAAACATGGAAGACGTTGTGCACACCTTCAAGATGAGCTGGTAGAGCTAATCGGTACGCTACTTCTCCAATTTGGCTCAAAACTTCGAATGGACCGATGAACCTGGGGATCAGCTTTCCTGCTCTGCCGAATCTGATAGTTCCTCGGGTAGGGGAAATCTTCACGAACACACTGTCACCTTCTTCAAACTCCAACGGCCGTCGGCTGCTATCTGTCCAATGCTTCTGTCTGTCCTGGGAAATCCTGAGCTTGTCTCTAATCATCTTTACCTTCTCTGCTGCATCGGTCACCATTTCAGGTCCAAGTAATACCCTTTCTCCTACGTCGTCCCAAGCAAGTGAAGTACGACAATGACATCCATAAAGTGCCTCGAACGGAGTCATACCGATGCTAGATTGGTAGCTGTTGTTGTAGGAGAACTCCTGTCACGCCCCGACTCGCCGAATCGGTCGCCATCGTCTTGACTCGATATAAATCGATCCCTACGGGTCGGGACGTGATGTCGTACAAGTCTTTAATGGACTTGCACAAGGCAAGGATGTGCAATTGGAAATTTCTTTTTAACTCGACGCGTTGAAATTAACCAGTACAGAGAGTTGAAGACATAGCATAGGAAGAAATTTAGCTTTTCATTCATAAGCTTGCAAAGTATGTGCAAGGTCATTTGTACATTACATATGCCGTTACGGCTACATCTTTGAAACACAAAAGAAAAACTCTCGACAAGCTTGCCCTGAAATAATCCTTGTCGTTCCATACATTCACGCCCCTTTATACATTTGAACAAAGCCTTTGATCTGAGTTGGGCTTCAAAATACTTCAAAATACTTTAAAATAGGAGAGCTTCGTGCCGCCTCCCGTTCTTCAGCTTCAGGTCTAGTCTCGAGCTCCCGCAGCGCGCTCGTTACCTGGGGAGTTGGGGGTTAACACACTTGCTAGTGGATGGGACGAACCCACTCGTCTAAACCGACACTGCTTATTAAGGATTCTAGCATACGAAGTGATCTTTCTATTTAGAACTATATGAATTACAGTTCATATCGAAGGCACATTTTAAAAGATAACACATAACCAATTTAAAGGCATTCTTACCACGGCCGTGCTCCTTTCCTGCACAAAATATACATGATACTTACCATCTGCACAAGATAATAGGTGAGCATGCAGTCTATCCTATATGCGGTCATTGGTGATATCGATATCATGAAGGACGATTACGTAGCCTTGCGACGTGCCCTCCAGTCCAGGTAGCGAGCCTAACTGGAGGTCTCGCAATGCCTCGTGCCGAAGCACGATTTCTATAATTTCCTCCTAGGCCGATTCGGTCCCAGGGCCCCGGGTACCGTCTCGAGGAAAGCTCACCTTGTGCACAAGTCGTCTTTGACCATGCGAATGTATGAACAGTTTAATATGTATAAAGTAAAATGCATAGCGTAACCATTATCAAATCACATAATCATTTCTACTCGTGCAAGGGTCCTTTCCTCCGAAACCGTACGTTCTGATTTAGCATCCCGTAGGCACCAAGTTCTCCGAGGCATGATGTACCGCCACCAAGGTTTTCATAGTTGTGTTTTGCATGGCATGAAATATATTCTATCTCTTTCTTAGAACTTTATCTTTTCTCTACTTAGTGTGAACCTATCGATTCAGAGTTAACTTCTCTAGGTTGATATATTATCCCGAGCTCCTGATCTTAGTGGCAAGCATACATCCCGTTAGCATCATCGATTTGAACGTTGAACTTTAAGAATTTAGTTGGCAGGAAGGAGTAGAAAAGAAGGGGCCGAAGAACCACCCACCTAAGGAGATTGTGCCGAGAGTAGGAGAACGCTTCACGATGGTCAAGCATCAGTTACACGAACTCCTGCAATGGCACGAGCATCGAATTAGAACCCTTCCTTCAATCCTTCCTTCGAAATTCCCAAAGACGCATTCAGAAATCAACGCGAAAGCACACTATCAAATCCACGCAACAATTCGTTCAGAAAGCCAAGAAAACCAATAAAACCAACGGCAGACGGGTTACGTCGCTCTCTTTAGAGTTCCTTCACCAAGACGCCGCCTACCGCATCTAGGACTTATTCCAACAGTAGTCGATCCATTAGTTCGAACGGTACTCATATCACTCGTCCAAATCGATTTTATTGATGCCTTGGTTTTTGTATACCAAACTCGTCGCCGAGTCAGACTAGCCATATATGTTTCCGACCATGTCTAACTTGGCACGAGCCTATTACATAGCGCTTCGCCCCAACGGGAGCGGGACGCTACATAATATACCACTAAGAAAAAGTTTCGTCCCGAAACTTAAGAACAAGGGTCTGACCTTCGTCGACGAAAAGTGAAGGGTACTTCTCCTTCATCTCCGCCTCTAGTTCCCACGTCGACTCCTCGACGGAATGGTTGCGCCAGAGTACGCAAACCAAGGGCATCGATCGGCTCCGCAGGATCTTTTCTTTACGGTCCAAAATTTGCACGGGCTCCTCCGAGTATGATAGGTCGGCGCGTAGCTCCAACTGATCGAAACTAACCACATGACTTGGGTCATGCACGTACTTCCGAAGTTGGGAGACATGGAAGACGTCGTGCACTTCGGCCAGGGCAGGAGGTAGCACGATCCGGTAAGCAACGGTCGCCACTCTTTCGAGGATCTCGAAGGGCCCTACGAATTTCGGACTCAGCTTGCCTTTTACCCTGAATCGCATGACGTCCCGCATCGGTGTCACCTTCAGAAACACATGGTCCCCAACCAAGAACTCTAACGGTCGTCGATGAGTATCTGCATAACTCTTTTGTCGACTCTGAGCAATACGGCGCCTATCTTGAATCATGCGGACCTTCTCGATGGCTTGTTCGACTAGTTCTGGCCCGAGCACCTGTCGCTCCCTGACTTCGTCCCAGCAAATCGGAGATCGGCACTTCCTCCCGTAAAATGCCTCGTAGGGAGCCATTTGGATGCTCGATTGATAACTGTTATTGTATACGAATTTTGCGAGCGGCAAGTGCGTGTCCCAACTAGTCTTCAAATCTATCGCGCACAGACGTAGCATATCCTCCAGGATCTGATTCACTCTTTCTGTCTGGCCATTGGTTTGCGGGTGGTACGCGGAGCTAAGGTTCAACTTAGTGCCCAGCGCCGCCTGTAGACTCGTCCAGAAACGTGATAAGAATCGCCCGTCTCTGTCCGAAATAATTGTGGCAGGTACCCCATGCAGTCTGACGATCTCGTCGAGATAAATTTGAGCTAACCGATCGACGCTCCATGATGCTTTAATAGCGATGAAATGAGCAGATTTGGTCAAACGATCGACAATGACCCAAATCGCGTCATTCTCCCGCGACGTCTTCGGAAGGCCCATGATGAAATCCATAGAGATGTCGTTCAACTTCCATACTGGAATATCGAGGTTTTGTAGCTCTCCGCCTAGTCTTTGATGCTCGTCCTTCACCCGTTGACAAGCCATGCACTGTGAAACAAACGTTGCCATGTCTTTCTTCATTCTGTACCACCAAAAGGTCGTGCGCAGGTCCTTATACATTTTGGTACTCCCGGGGTGCAACGAGTACTTCGCATAATGGGCCTCCGTCAGAATCTCCTTTTTAAGTTCAGCATGGTCCGGCACGCATATCCTCTCCTTCATCCGCGTCATTTCGCCCTCGTCTACCGCAAAGTCGGTCGCCTTTCCCGTCGAAATCAGCTCGTGCATCTTCTTCAGGAATGGGTCGTCCTCCTGTACGGTCTTTATTTTGTTGTGCAAGCTCGACTCAAGGTGCAATTGGGCCAATCATGCTCCACGGTAACGGTTTCGGAGTTCGATACCCATCTCTGCAAGTCTCGCTGTATGTTACGGTTGATAGACAAGCACCCTGCAAACATTCTACTCAGAGCGTCCGCTACGACGTTACCTTTACCCGACGTGTACTCGATAGTCAAATTATAGTCTTTAATGAGTTCGAGCCAACGCCGCTGCCGTAAGTTCAGGTCCCGTTGAGTGAAGATGTACTTGAGGCTCTTATCGTCCGTATAGATTCTGCAAGCTACACCATAAAGATAGTGCCGCCATAGCTTCAACGCGAACACAATGGCCGCTAACTCCAGATCATACGTAGGATAATTCTTCTCGTGTTGCTTCAATTGTCTCGAAGTAAACGAAATCACCTTATCCCTTTGCATAAGCACGCATCCCAAACCCGTCCGCGATGTATCGCTAAATATTTGAAACCCTTCCGGCCCGTCTGGAAGTGCAAGGATCGGCGCTGAGATGAGCCGTTTCTTCAACTCTTGGAAGCTCGATTCGCAGGCGTCGTTCCACTCGAATGCGACTCCCTTCTGGGTGAGGCGAGTCAGAGGCGACGCAATTTTGGCAAAATCTTTCATGAATCTACGGTAGTAGCCCGCCAAGCCGAGGAAACTTCGGATGTCGCCTGCTGAGGTAGACCGCTTCCATTCGACTATTGCTTCAATCTTCTTTGGGTCCACCGTGACGCCTTCAGCTGAGACAACGTGCCCAAGGAACGTCATGCTGTTCATCCAGAACTCATACTTGCTTAGCTTGGCATAGAGTTGATGTTTGCGCAGAGTCTGTAGTACCATCTTCATGTGTTCCACGTGCTCGTCCATGCTCTTCGAATATATAAGGATGTCATCGATGAATACGACGACAAATTTGTCTATGAACGGTCGGAACACCCGGTTCATTAGATCCATGAACGCGGCAGGAGCGTTGGTCAAGCCGAAGGGCATGACTAAAAATTCGTAGTGACCATATCGAGTTCGGAAGGCGGACTTCGGCATGTCCTCGGACTTGATCTTCAATTGATGGTAGCCTGAGCGAAGATCAATCTTGGAAAACACCGTCGTCCCTTGTAGCTGGTCAAACAAATCGTCTATCCTCGGTAACGGGTACTTGTTTCGTACCGTGGCTTTGTTGAGTTCCCGATAATCGATGCACAGTCGCATCGATCCATCCTTCTTCCTCACAAACAATACTGGGGCACCCCACGGGGAGACACTAGGGCAAATATATCTGTGATCTAGTAACTCTTGTAGTTGTGCTTTTAGTTCCTTCAACTCTGCCGGCGCCATTCGATAAGGTGCTTTGGATATCGGTCGGGTGTCCGGGAAGGTGTCGATACTGAATTCTATCTCTCGGTCCGGCAGCATCCCTGGCAACTCGTCTGGGAACACATCAGGAAATTCTGCCACGACTTCAGTCTGGGCCGTGCTTGCAATCTCCGTTCTCGTGTCTCGAACTGATGCTAGGTACCCGCTGCACCCAGAATGCAACATACGTCTTGCCAAAATCGTCGATATCATCATTGCTGACTTTGATGCTGCTCCGTACGAATAGGAGAACTCGGTTTCGCCGGGAAGGCGGAACACAACTCTTTTCTCCGCGCACTCGATCGTTGCGTGGCATGCACCCAACCAATCCATGTCGAGGATTATATCGTACTCCTTGACGTCGAGGACGATAACTTCCAAGGATAGATTCTTTCCTCCGATGCATATGTAACCATCCCTACAAATTTAAGTGGCAGACATATCTACTCCCGATGGAGTGCTAACGCTAAGATTCATATCTAAAAGTTGCGTAGGTAGTTAATTTTCTTTTACAAAGTCGGCAGATATGAAACTATACGTAGCACCCGAATCGAACAATACTCTAGCAGGCATATTTTTATAGAGTAGTATACCTGTCACGACAGTGTCGGACGCATAGGCTTCGTCCCGAGTCAGTGCGTAGACTCGGCCTTGCGCCCCTTGGCGATTTTGTGGGTTCACGGGCACCGCGTTTGCGCCATAGGCGGGAGGCGCCCTGTTCTGGTTCTGGACGTCCCTTGGTGGATGTTGGTTCGCCCTCTCCATGCGACAATCTACTGGCTTGTGACCTAGCTGGCCACACTTGAAGCATCCCCCTCGGCAGTCGACCGCCAGATGTCCCATCTTGCCGCAGCGATGGCACCGTACGCCTGGGTGAGGCCCCCGATACTCGGACGTGTTCTGGCGCTTTGGCGCACCAGATCCTCCCGCGTCGTGAGGACGCTTGTTGAAGCTGTTGCGGACGCTTGATCCGCCCTTCTGCGACGCTCGACCGAAGATCCGCTCACTATCAAGGGCGGCGTTGTATGATTCCCTGTACGTCTGGCATCTCTGGTTCATGACGTCCCGACGCAAATCCTCATTCAGGCCTTGCTGGAAGCGCTCGCACCATGCCTCCGTGTTTGGCAGAAAGGCCCCGACAAACTTCGTAAGCTTCGCGAACTTCGTATCGTAGTCTTCAACGGACAAGTTTCCTTACTTCAAGGACATGAATTCCTCCTCCTTTTGTCGACAAAGGGCACGAGGGATGTATTGCTCGAGGAAGGCCAGTTTGAACGTCTCCCACGAGATCTTGGCATTGGGGTTGGCCTCTTTGAGTTCCTGTTTCCTCGCCTCCCACCAGTCGTAGGCCCTCAAGTTGAGCTGCAACGCTGCGCACCCGACTTTCTTGGACCCCTTGATGTTGAGGAGAGTGAACAGACTCTCAATCTTCACTAGCCACCCCATGACTTCGTCAGGCTCTGCTCGACCGTTGAATTCAGGTGGGTTCATTTTCTTGAACTTGGTCATCTTAAGCAGGGAGGAGGAAGACACATGTTTTGTCTTTACGGGTTGCACTTCTTCCTCGGACATGACGGCCGTCGAGTTCTGTTACGTCGCTATAGTGCTCACGATCCGGGTCAGGGCCTCCATTTGCTTTTGTTGGGCGCTGACTTGGGCCTGGATCTGTTCCTGCAGCTGTCGTTGCTGCATCTCTGACTGGCGTTGTTGGAGTTCCATGAGGCGTAGTAGTCGCTCCATGGCAGATTTGCTAGGCGTCACGCTTTCGGTGCTATCCGTGCTAATCAATGTGGCGTTGACAGCAGGGACACCCAGTCCTTCCGGCATACCTACAAAATTGAGCAAACCCGTTAGTATTCTCAAAATATCTACGGGCTTATATGTATGGAACGATTATTTCAGGCCGCATATGTCGAAAAGCATAGTTTTTGAAAAATCGCAACGGCATCATCTAAAAGAAAGTATTTTGAAAGGTCCGAGGTGTGAACCGTGCTCTGATACCAACTTGTCACGTCCCGACTCGCCGAATCGGTCGCCATCGCCTTGACTCTATATAAATCGATCCCCACGGGTCGGGACGTGATGCCGTGCAAGTCTTTAATTGAACTGCGAGCCAAGTCCAACAACTGCGAGCCAAGTCCACTAATCCCATGGCTTGCGCCGTCCACCAACTGCGAGCCAAGTCCAATAACTGCAGGCGTACCACCACCACCTTTTCATTCTCGGGTGTCCTAGCTGCTTCCAGAATCACCTCGGTATCCTGAAGCCAAGCATCCGCGGCAATCGCATCCTCGGTGCCGTCGAAGAAAGGAGGGTTCAATCGCTTGAAGCTGTTCGCCGCCTGGTTCCCTGGATGTCCGCCTCGGGTCAAAGCATCTTGAACTGTCTGGTGCAGGGCGTCGCTTCGACGATCCTGGGAAGCTATCAAAGTTCTGATGAGGCCTACTAAGGTACCATCATCTGGCTCTGCGGGCTGGACGGGTCGAACTGGTGACTCTCCTCCAGTAGGTATCACTCTGGAGGCGACTACGGAATGCTGGGCTTGATCTCCAGGTTGCTGCTGGTCCACGGGATGTGCCCCACCTCGCTGATCGGCAGGGTCAGGTACAGTGTCGCTGAGGAAGACGACACAGGAAAACAATAAGGAAGGACCAGGACAGATCAACGATACAAACATATAATCAGGGCAAGAATTTCAGGGATTTGAAAATACGGGCGGAGATCAAGGGCGAATACTGATTGAGACATCTATTCGGTAAACCCTCACATTTCTTGATTGACAAGACCTGTATGGGCCACCACTTAAACCATGTCACGCCCCAGAACTAGAATACTGGAGAGCGGGGGCAGACATAGCCAGCTACGTATATTGAAATAGAATACATCTCAACTATACGGTCACGGCTGTCTAGATATGAGGGTTTACTACAAGCCAACAGTCTCTTAAGGTCAAGCCTATTGTCTCAATCTCAAGCAAGTAATATAATTACAAGATGTTTGACCACCAAATATACAATAAAAGGCGTCCCAAATATTACATATCAGCTGATCATGAAGCTAGTCGTACAAAATACTAGGACTAGCAAGAGTTAAGTCATACATGATCAACCCTAGGATTTGTTAATCATGTTTACAGCCCGTAGGCAGACAGTAAGTAAAAGTGCATCGAGCTAACAGGTGCTCGTCGGCTAAACGCCTCAAAAGAATAATTTTACAATAGAGTGAGCGAAACAAAATAGAAAACCCACTCGTAGCCCGGGTTCCTTCTAGTCGCCACCATCGGGCTGGAAGCTTGGTAGATCCTCGGGAGCTGCTCCGAAATCTGGCCACACAAAACCAGCTAGGTAAACCCCAGAAAGAGCAAGTGCCACAAGGGGGCCACGAAATAAGAACAAAAGCCAGCATAAACACAAGAAGATATAATAATTAAAACTAGAATTTATGAAAACATGGCAGGGTGATATACGACGAGATAACCATGGGACTATTCCGATAGCCAGGTTACAACCCGTAAACCAAACAAGGACCGGGGTTGTAACCCTTCATCTGAACAGAACTTGGTTTCCTATCATTTATCGACAAGATAATAATGTAAGAAATCAAGACAGGAAGCAATCTTATACTGGATCAAGACATGACTAGACTGGTTATACTTCATTCAATCAATCACGGCCAAGCAGATCCTACGGCTTACTACTTTAACTAACTAGGGTTATCACAGGCCTAATTACTAACAAGATGCAGTGAGATTGTTCCACAGCCACAAGCCCTGCAGACCATCCAGGCTACCTAGAACGAAAGATTAGGGTTGAATTCAGGTGGGTACATCGTCCAGGAGACAAATGTACCCTTAGGTGACTTAGAGGGTGCAACACTCGACGGTGCGCTGGAAATGTGCCCTACTCGACGGCAGGCTACAGATCCCAAGAGCGCCCAGGTAACGGGATTGCCTGTAGCTGTGTCATCTCTTCATGACTACTGAGTTATTCTAGTTATTAACCTTAATCCATTTTAGTAGGTACTCCTGACCGAGGTACTCAGGAGTCCCATCCTAGACATGATGCAAGACAGGACAAGTGGATTAACAAGCAAGCAAGAGAGAACCACCCACGGTGTCAAGACAGGTCAAGTTAGGTTATCAAGTCATGTCAAGTCAGGAGTGCGCCACCACGGGCCACTATCAAGTTATCAAGATAAATCATGTCAGGGTACTTGTCAGGAGTACGCCACGACGGGCCACGATCATGTCAGGTTGGTCATGTCAGGAGTGCACCACTACGGGTCACTGTCGTGTTATGCTAGTTCCTTGCCATACCAAGTCATGTACAATGGTCATTCCAAACATAACAAGTAAAATCAAGTTCATGACAAAAGGCGTAAGGATATAAAATGGGCATAAAATATCTAATAAAATATCAAAATACGGGGCTATAGAAGAGCCAAGCTTAAAGAAATAAAGCCAAAACTCCAAGAGTCAGGGGGTTAAGCAAGGGGTCAGGGGAGCAGCGTACGAAAAGGTCACGCACGCTGAGAGAGCAGCGTAGGTGAAAGTCACGCACGCTGAGAGCAGTGCACGTGAAAGTCACGCACGCTACAGAAAGCAGTGTGTGAAAGTCACGCACGCTCAAGGAAGCAGCTGCGTGAAAGTCACGCACGCTACAGGGAGCGGTGTGTGAAAGTCACGCACGCTACAGGGAGCGGTGTGTGAAAGTCACGCACGCTACAGGGAGCAGTGTGTGAAAGTCACGTACGCTACAGGGAGCAGTATGTGAAAGTCACGCACGCTCAAGGGAGCCGTGTGTGAAAGTCATGCACGCTACAGGGAGCAGTGTGTGAAAGTCACGCATGCTACAGGGAGCGGTGTGTGAAAGTCACGTACGCTACAGGGAGCAGTGTGTGAAAGTCACGCACGCTCAAGGAGACACGCTTCCAACAAGAAGCGTACTCAAGCCTGCGTACGCATCGCTAAAGAGCGCGCGTAGCTCAGTGTGCGTAAGCTAAATAGCTATGCACACTGCTCACTGTCTTCTCCAAACAGCAAGAACACCAAGGAAGAACCCAAAGCCTCATAAGTTCATAACTTGGCCATCCGAACTCCAAATCCGGATTTCCAAAGTTCCAACTTGGGTGAAACTGAAAGCTCTTCCACATGGAAACATCAGAACTCAAAGAAAACCAACCAAAATGGATCAAAATATGTAAAATCCAAAAATAGCAATAACTTAGATCTACATCAACAGAGACTCCGAATCATAAAAACCCAAGAACTAATGTTGATCTCCATGTCCTAAACTAGCAAATGGACAAAGAAAAGAGGGTCCTCATGTAGTGGCAAGATACACTTGCCTAGGGTTAGGAGAGTTGTGGAGGAAGGAGAAGAAGAAAAAGAAGGAAATAAATGGTGGTTATGAGGAGAGAGAGTGGTAGGTAGGGATATAAAGAGGGGGAGTTGTGGTGGGTTGAGGGTGGAGCTTAGGGCTATGGTGTTCCAACACATAAACCAAACCAAACCGATTCCAAACCAATAAAACCGATCCAAGCCAAAAACCCAAATACGAGAAATATCGAAATCCCACAAGCTAAGAAAAATAAAAATACATGCCAAAAATCCAGATACGAGTAAAATATGAAATACGGGAAATACGGGAAATGAGGGTGACAACTCTACCCACCTTAAAAGAATTTCATCCTCGGAATTTAATCAAGGAGCTAGAGATTGTCACGACAAGCTACACTAAGCACAGGCAAGTTACACTAAGCAGTTCAATTATACAATCATACAATGCAAGCAAGGAAGGAAAAACGTAAGGCATAAGAAAGGCATTATACCTTACGAGTCAAACAGGTAGGGATATCGTGATCGGATGTCGTCCTCACGCTCCCACGTTGACTCACCTAGAGAGTGATGACCCCAAGCAACACGGACTAATTTAATAGTCTTGTTCTTGAGTATCTTCTCCCTCCGGTCCAATATAGACACGGGCCTCTCCTCATACGAAAGGTTGGTACCAACAACCAATTCCGAATGGTCTAGGATGTGGCTCGGGTCCGGAATATACCGTCGTAATTGGGACACATGGAATACATCATGTACCTCACTTAGCGACGGCAGAAGAGCGAGACGATAGGACACATCTTCTACTCGCTCTAGAATATCGAACGGCCCTATATACCTAGGACTAAGCTTTTCCCGCACGCCAAAGCGTATAACGTCGCGGTTAGGCGAGATCCTAAGGAATACATGGTCGCCGACAGCAAATTCTAAGGGACGCCGATGAACATCGGCCCAATGGCGCTGGCGGTCCTGGACAACTCGGAGGTGATCTCTGACCTTCCTGACCACTTCAACCGTCTGGGAAATCAATTCGGGTCCGAGCATCTGCCTCTCTCCGACATCGTCCCATGCTAGCGGGGATCTGCACTTCCTGCCATAAAGGGCCTCGAAGGGTGCCATCTGGATACTGGCCTGATAACTGTTGTTGTACGAGAATTCCACCAGGTGCAGATGATCCTCCCACGAACCACCGAAGTCAAGGGTGCAAGATCTCAACATATCTTCAAGAGTCTGGATTGTGCGCTCTGATTGACCATCCGTTTGCGGGTAATAAGCTGAGCTGAACTGAAGGCGAGTTCCCAAACTCTTCTGCAAGCTGCGCCAAAAGTGTGAGGTAAATCTTGAATCCCTGTCCGAGGTGATGCTGACTGGCACACCGTGAAGCCTGACGATCTGCCTGAGATACATCTCTGCTAACTGTGCCGTTGACTGTCCAACTCTGAATGGAAGAAAGTGTGCCACCTTGGTAAACCTGTCCATAATTACCCAAATAGCATCTCTGCCGGCCGGAGATCTGGGCAATCTGGTCACAAAATCTATGGTTATATGTTCCCATTTCCATTCTGGGATCGGTAAGGGTTGAAGAAGTCCAGCGGGCCTCTGACGTTCAGCTTTAACCTGTTGGCAAACCAAACACCGAGAGACAAACCGGGCTATCTCCCTCTTCATGCCATTCCACCAAAAATGCTGACGAATATCATGGTACATCTTCGTACCACCCGGATGAATAGAATATTGCGAACTGTGGGCTTCTGCCATGACTTCCTGTCTGATATCTCCATTGGGTACACAAAGACGAGTGCCGTGCCGAAGTGTACCGTCTTCATGGATACATAACTCTGGCCTTCTTCCTGCTTCACACTCTGCTCTGAGTCGCTGGATCTTGGAATCTGTTGACTGCGCCACCCGGATTCTCTTAACTATGCTGGACTGAACCTGTAGACTGGCCATCAATGCCACGCTGGTTGAAAGAACCACTTCAATTCCCATCTTCTGAAGATCTGCCAATAATTCTGGTTGCGCCGTCAGGAAATAAACTTCGGCTCTCCTGCTCAATGCATCTGCTACAATGTTGGCCTTCCCGGGATGATACTGCAAATCCACATCATAGTCCACCAATAGCTCGAGCCATCTTCTCTACCGCATATTAAGGTCCTTCTGGGTGAAAATATACTTCAGGCTCTTATGATCAGTAAAGATCTCCACTCTATCTCCATACAAATAGTGTCTCCACAATTTTAAAGCAAACACTACCGCCGCCAATTCCAAGTCGTGGGTCGGGTAATTCTTCTCATGATCACGAAGTTGGCATGA
Organism: Iris pallida; assembly: GCA_029216955.1. Taxonomy (NCBI): domain Eukaryota; kingdom Viridiplantae; phylum Streptophyta; class Magnoliopsida; order Asparagales; family Iridaceae; genus Iris; species Iris pallida. The sequence goes on along the minus strand of JANAVB010001399.1, from coordinate 3,547,553 downwards.
TGCATAAGATATTACCTTCCCATGCTGCATCAAGACACACCCCAATCCTCTGCCTGAAGCGTCGCAATAAACTGTGAATCCTCCGGTCCCATCTGGAAGGGTGAGAATGGGAGCCGTTATTAAACCTCGCTTCAACTTCTCAAATGATTCCTGACACTCTGCTGTCCAAACAAACGGCATATCTTTGCGGGTCAACTGGGTCATCGGCGCTGAAATCCTTGCGAAATCTGAAACGAACCGCCGGTACTAGCCGGCCAATCCAAGGAAGCTGCGAACCTCTGCCACTGAGCTGGGTACCGGCCATGACTCGATAGCCACAATCTTCTGGGGATCCACTTCCACTCCTCCTCGGGTAATGATGTGACCCAAGTACGAAATACGATCGAGCCAGAACTCGCATTTACTGAACTTGGCGTACAACTGATGCTCCCTAAGCGTCTGTAGGACGACTCTGAGATGCTGCTCATGCTCTGCTTCACTCTTGCTGTAGACCAGGATGTCATCTAGGAACACGATCACAAATTGGTCCAAGTAAGGCATGAAAATGTGATTCATGAGGTCCATGAATACGGCCGGCGCATTGGTCGCTCCAAAGGGCATAACAAGGAACTCCCAATGTCCATACCTCGATCTAAATGTCGTCTTCGGGATGTCCTGCTCTCTGACTCTGATCTGGTGGTATCCCGACCGCAAGTCGATCTTCGAGAACACTGAAGCCCCTCTGAGCTGATCAAACAAGTCATCTATCCTCGGAAGAGGGTATCTGTTCTTGATTGTCACCGAATTCAAGGTACGATAATCAACACATAGCCTGGACGTACCATCCTTCTTTTTCACAAGAAGCATCGGGGCTCCCCAAGGCGATCCACTTGCATGAATGAATCCCTTGGTCCTGAGTTCTTCAATCATCTTGTACAAAATCTCCAATTCTGAAGGCGCCATCCTGTAGACTCGCTCTGATACTGGTGCTGCCCCGGGAATCAAGTCTATAGTGAACTCAATCTCCCGCTCCGACGGCATCACTGGAAGCTCCTCTGGAAAGACATCTGGAAACTCTTCAACTATCGGGGTAACTACACTGCTGCTACTGCCATCCGCAATGCTGGGGAAGATGGCTCCACTGCGCCTCTGAAAAATAAAAACTCTGGCTCGTCGGGGACACTAAAGACAACTCTGACAATATGGCAGTCTATCCTAGCATACTGGTTCCTCAACCAATCCATGCCTAGGACTACATCATAGTCTGCCATAGGAAACTCTATGAATCTAGCGAGGAACTCCCTACCGCTAACTACGATCCGACACGAGGAAAACACTCGATCTACTCCCACAAGACCATTACCAGTAAGTATATTGAGCCTCACTGATAAGGACTCGGGCTCCAATCCTATCCGTGTCGCGAATCGTGCAGACATGAATGAATGCGATGCACCAAAATCAAACAATACCGAAGCTGGAAAGGAGTTGACGAGAATAGTACCTGCCACAACCTCACCTGGTGCAACTTCTTCTTCCATAGCCATCATCATGGCCTGACCTTGTCCTCTGGCTGCTCGTCCCCTCTGCTGGAAACCTCTCTGCCTATTCTGGGTCTGAGCTTGGGCTTGTACATACTGCTGGAGGTGTTGTTGCTGGAATGCCTGAGACTGAGGCGGCAAGGGCCTCGAAGACTGATACTGCTGCTGCTGAACTGGTGCTGGGGCCGGTCCGCTCGCCGAAGAGCTAGAAGGGTTGGATGCTGATGAACCACCCCTATTCGGGCAAGCCCCTATCCTATGATCTGCTGCTCCACAAGCCAGGCACAATCCCTGCGCCCTGCGACAGTCTGCCACCACATGCCCTGGCTTCCCGCAATGAGAACATCCCATCGCGGAAGTCTGTTTCTGCTTCTGCTGCTGCGGGTACGTCGGGGTCGAATGCTGAACCGACGTTACTGAGGCCGCCCGCCTCGGAGTTCCAATGGTCAAACTCCTAGCTACCGGGGCTGGAGCTGATGACTGGTGCATCTGACTGTGGGACCGCTTCCTACTTCCGGTCCTATCCACGATCCTCTGGAAGGTGTACTCATGCCTCCTAGCTGCTCTCAAGACTGCATCGAACGTCTGGTGCTCGAACTGCTCAACCGCCAACAAGATTTCCAAATGTAGCCCCTGCTGGAACCGCTGGGCCCTATCAAACTCGGTCGCCACCAAGGTAGGGACAAACCTACTGAGTCTAGAAAACTCCGATGCATAACTGTCGACTGATCTGCCTCCTTGCTTCAAGTTGGTAAATCTGGTCTGCAGGTCGTACCGAGCCACAGCATCAAAGTACTTCATCTGGAATCTCTCTCTAAACACTGCCCAAGCAATGGGTGCCACTAATTCCATAGCTTGTGCCGCCCACCAACTGCGAGCCAAGTCCAACAACTGCAGGCGTACCACCGCCACCTTCTCATTCTCGGGTGTCCTAGCTGCTTCCAGAATCCTTCGGTATCCTGAAGCCATGCATCCGCGACAATCGCATCCTCGGTGCCGTCGAAGAAAGGAGGGTTCAATCGCTTGAAGCTGTTCGCCGCCTGGTTTCCTGGATGTCCGCCTCGGGTCAAAGCATCTTGAACTGTCTGGTGCAGGGTGTCGCTTCGACGATCCTGGGAAGCTATCAAAGTTCTGATGAGGCCTACTAAGGTACCATCATCTGGCTCTGCAGGCTGGACGGGTCGAACTGGTGACTCTCCTCCAGTAGGTATCACTCTGGAGGCGACTCCGGAATGCTGGGCTTGATCTCCAGGTTGCTGCTGGTCCACGGGAGGTGCCCCACCTCGCTGATCGGCAGGTTCAGGTACAGTGCCGCTGAGGAAGACGACACAGGGAAACAATAAGGAAGGACCAGGACAGATCAACGATACAAGCATGTAATCAGGGCAAGAATTTCAGGGATTTGAAAATACGGGCGGAGATCAAGGGCGAATACTGATTGAGACATCTATTCGGTAAACCCTCACATTTCTTGATTGACAAGACCTACATGGGCCACCACTTAAACCATGTCACGCCCCAGAACTAGAATACTGGAGAGCGGGGGCAGACATAGCCAGCTACGTATATTGAAATAGAATACATCTCAACTATACGGTCACGGCTGTCTAGATATGAGGGTTTACTACAAGCCAACAGTCTCTTAAGGTCAAGCCTATTGTCTCAATCTCAAGCAAGTAATATAATTATAAGATGTTTGACCACCAAATATACAATAAAAGGCGTCCCAAATATTACATATCAGCTGATCATGAAGCTAGTCATACAAAATGCTAGGACTAGCAAGAGTTAAGTCATACATGATCAACCCTAGGATTTGTTAATCATGTTTACAGCCCGTAGGCAGACAGTAAGTAAAAGTGCATCGAGCTAACAGGTGCTCGTCGGCTAAACGCCTCAAAAGAATAAATTTACAATAGAGTGAGCGAAACAAAATAAAAAACCCACTCGTAGCCCGGGTTCCTTCTAGTCGCCACCATCGGGCTGGAAGCTTGGTAGATCCTCGGAAGCTGCTCCAAAATCTGGCCACACAAAACTAGATGGGTCAACCCCAGAAAGAGCAAGTGCCACAAGGGGGCCACGAAATAAGAACAAAAGCCAGCATAAACACAAGAAGATATAATAATTAAAACTAGAATTTATAAAAACATGGCAGGGTGATATACGACGAGATAACCATGGGACTATTCCGATAGCCAGGTTACAACCCGTAAACCAAACAAGGACCGGGGTTGTAACCCTTCATCTGAACAGAACTTGGTTTTCCACCATTTATCGATAAGATAATAATGTAAGAAATCAAGACAGGAAACAATCTTATACTGGATCAAGACATGACTAGACTGGTTATACTTCATTCAATCAATCACGGCCAAGCAGATCCTACGGCTTACTACTTTAACTAACTAGGGTTATCACAGGCCTAATTACTAACAAGATGCAGTGAGATTGTTCCACAGCCACAAGCCCTGCAGACCATCCAGGCTACCCAGGACGAAAGATTAGGGTTGAATTCAGGTGGGTACATCGTCCAGGAGACAAATGTACCCTTAGGTGACTTAGAGGGTGCAACACTCGACGGTGCGCTGGAAATGTGCCCTACTCGACGGCAGGCTACAGATCCCAAGAGCGCCCAGGTAACGGGATTGCCTGTAGCTGTGTCATCTCTTCATGACTACTGAGTTATTCTAGTTATTAACCTTAATCCATTTTAGTAGGTACTCCTGACCGAGGTACTCAGGAGTCCCATCCTAGACATGATGCAAGACAGGACAAGTAGATTAACAAGCAAGCAAGAGAGAACCACCCACGGTGTCAAGACAGGTCAAGTTAGGTTATCAAGTCATGTCAAGTCAGGAGTGCGCCACCACGGGCCACTATCAAGTTATCAAGATAAATCATGTCAGGGTACTTGTCAGGAGTGCGCCACGACGGGCCACGATCATGTCAGGTTAGTCATGTCAGAAGTGCACCACTACGGGTCACTGTCGTGTTATGCTAGTTCCTTGCCATACCAAGTCATGTACAATGGTCATTCCAAACATAACAAGTAAAATCAAGTTTATGACAAAAGGCGTAAGGATATAAAATGGGCATAAAATATCTAATAAAATATCAAAATACGGGGCTATAGAAGAGCCAAGCTTAAAGAAATAAAGCCAAAACTCCAAGAGTCAGGGGGTTAAGCAAGGGGTCAGGGGAGCAGCGTACGAAAAGGTCACGCAGGCTGAGAGAGCAGCGTAGGTGAAAGTCACGCACGCTGAGAGCAGTGTACGTGAAAGTCACGCACGCTACAGGGAGCAGTGTGTGAAAGTCACGCACGCTCAAGGAAGCAGCTGCATGAAAGTCATGCACGCTACAGGGAGCGGTGTGTGAAAGTCACGCACGCTACAGGAAGCGGTGTGTGAAAGTCACGCACGCTACAGGGAGCAGTGTGTGAAAGTCACGCACGCTACAGGGAGCAGTGTGTGAAAGTCATGCACGCTCAAGGGAGCCGTGTGTGAAAGTCACGCACGCTACAGGGAGCAGTGTGTGAAAGTCAAGTACGCTACAGGGAACGGTGTGTGAAAGTCACGTACGCTGCAGGAAGCAGTGTGTGAAAGTCACGCACGCTCAAGGAGACACGCTTCCAACAAGAAGCGTACTCAAGCCTGCGTACGCAGCGCTAAAGAGCGCGCGTAGCTCAGTGTGCGTAAGCTAAACAGCTATGCACACTGCTCACTATCTTCTCCAAACAGCAAGAACACCAAGGAAGAACCCAAAGCCTCACAAGTTCATAACTTGGCCATCCGAACTCCAAATCCGGATTTCCAAAGTTCCAACTTGGGTGAAACTGAAAGCTCTTCCATATGGAAACATCAGAACTCAAAAAAAACCAACCAAAATGGATCAAAACATGTAAAATCCGAAAATAGCAATAACTTAGATCTACATCAACAGAGACTCCAAATCATAAAAACCCAAGAACTAATGTTGATCTCCATGTCCTAAACTAGCAAATGGACAAAGAAAAGAGGGTCCTCATGTAGTGGCAAGATGCACTTGCCTAGGGTTAGGAGAGTTGTGGAGGAAGGAGAAGAAGAAGAAGAAGAAGAAGGAAATAAATGGTGGTTATGAGGAGAGAGAGTGGTAGGTGGGGATATAAAGAGGGGTAGTTGTGGTGGGTTGAGGGTGGAGCTTAGGGCTATGGTGTTCCAACACATAAACCAAACCAAACCGATTCCAAACCAATAAAATCGAGCCAAGCCAAAAATCCAAATACGAGAAATACCGAAATCCCACAAGCTAAGAAAAATAAAAATACATGCCAAAAATCCAGATACGAATAAAATACGAAATACGGGAAATACGGGAAATGAGGGTGACAATTGGTGATATCGACATCATGAAGGACGATTAGGTAGCCTTGCGACGCGCCCTCCAGTCCAGGTAGCGAGCCTAACTGGAGGTCTCGCAATGCCTCGCGCCGAAGCACGATTTCCATAATTTCCTCCTAGGCCGATTCGGTCCCAGGGCCCCGGGTACCATCTCGAGGAAAGCTCACCTTGTGCACAAGTCGTCCTTGACCATGCGAATGTATGAATAGTTTAATATGTATGAAGTAAAATGCATAGCGTAACCATTATCAAATTATATAATCATTCCTACTCGTGCAAGGGTCCTTTCCTCCGAAACCGTACGTTCTGATTTAGTATCCCGTAGGCACCAAGTTCTCCGAGGCATGATGTACCGCCACCAAGGTTTTCATAGTTGTGTTTTGCATGGCATGAAATATATTCTATCTCTTTCTTAGAACTTTATCTTTTCTCTACTTAGTGTGAACCTATCGATTCAGAGTTAACTTCTCTAGGTTGATATATTATCCCGAGCTCTTGATCTTAGTGGCAAGCATACATCCCGTTAGCATCATCGATTTGAACGTTGAACTTTAAGAATTTAGTTGGCGGGAAGGAATAGAAAAGAAGGGGCCGAAGAACCACCCACCTAAGGAGATTGCACCGAGAGTAGGAGAACGCTTCACGACGGTCAAGCGTCAGTTACACGAACTCCTGCAATGGCACGAGCATCGAATTAGAACCCTTCCTTCAATCCTTCCTTATTCCCAAAGACGCATTCAAAAATCGACGCAAAAGTACACTATCAAATCCACGCAACAATTCGTTCAGAAAGCTAAGAAAACCAATAAAACCAACGGCAGACGGGTTGCGTCGCACTCTTTAGAGTTCCTTCGCCAAGACGCCGCCTACCGCATCTAGGACTTATTCTAACAGTAGTCGATCCATTAGTTGGAACGGTACTCATATCACTCGTCCAAATCAATTTTATTGATGTCATGGATTTTGTATACCAAACTCGTCGCCGAGTCAGACTAGCCATCTATGTTCCGGACCATGTCTAACTTGGCACGAGTCTATTACATAGCGCTTTGCCCCAACGGGAGCGGGGCACTACATAACCAAGTGCAAATGGTCTTCCCATGACCCTCCAAATTCTAAGATGCAAGATCTCAGCATGTCTTCTAGCGTCTGGATTGTTCTATCTGATTGTCCGTCAGTCTGGGGATGGTAGGCGGTGCTGAACTTCAGTTACATTCCCAAACTGTCGTGCAAGCTCTTCCAGAAGTAAGAGGTGAACCTGGTGTCCCTGTCAGATACAATACTTACCGGAACTCCATGAATCCGGTAGATGTGCCGCATGTACAGTGCTACCAACTTCTCGGTGGATAGACCAACCTTGAAGGGGATAAAGTGAGCTGACTTCGTCAGTCGGTCCACAATAACCCAAATGGCATCCTTCCCTCTTTGGGATCGAGACAGTCCTGACACAAAGTCTATCGTTATGTGTTCCCATTTCCACTCCGGGATGTCTAGCGGCTGCAACAGTCCTGCTGGTCTCTGTCTGCTAGCTTTTACTTGTTGAAAAATAAAATATCTAGCTACATACCTGGATACGTCCTTCTTCATTCCGTGCCACCACACTATAGTACGCATATCCTAATACATTTTGTTGGCTCCTGGATGTATAGAATACTGCGACTGGTGTGCTTCTTGCATCAGCTCGTTCCTCAGTTCGCCAGTTGGTACGCACAGCCTCGTACCATGCTTCAGTGCTCCGTCGCTGGCGATTGAGAATCATTCAAGTGTTCCTGCCAGCACTTGGTCTCTGAGTTTGCAAAGCGTCTCGTCTTAGAATTATGCCTCCTTGACTCTGTCCATTAGACTTGAACGCACTTGCAACTGTATCATTGATGAATCAGCTCCTGGTATAATGGCTTCTCTTCCCAGTTTCTTTATTTCCTCTTCGGGCAGTATAATCTCCAGTCCAAGCTTTTTCATGTCCTCCAGCAAATGACACTCCTTGGTCAAGAACATTGCCATCGGATATCGACTAAGTGCATCTGCAACAACATCAGCCTTACCCGGATGATACTGCAGGTTGATGTCGAAATCCTTCATCAGCTCCAGCCATCGTCTCTGTCGTATGTTCAGCTCCTTCTGAGTGAAAACATATTTAAGACTTTTGTGGTCTGTAAATATTTCCACTCTCTCTCCATAAAGGTAGTGCTTCCATAGCTTCAATGCAAAATATCACCGCCGTAAGCTCCAAATCATGCGTGGGATAGTTCTTCTCATGAGTCCGTAATTGCCTAGATGCGTAAGCAATTACTTTCCCGTGTTGTTGAAGAACACAACCCAATCCTTTACCAGAAGCATCACTGTAGATTAAGAAACCGCCGGTACCTGCGGGTAGCGCAAGTATCGGTGCTGTTGTTAGTCTCTTCTTCAGTTCCTCAAATGCTTCCTGGCAAGCTTCAGTCCACATAAATTCTTCATTCTTCCTTGTGACCTTCGTCATCGTCTCAGCAATCCTGGCAAAGTCCTTCATAAATTTTCGGTAGTAGCCAGCTAAGCCCAAGAAACTTCTGATTTCAGCAACCGAACTTGGTGTACTCCACTTCTCAATGGTAGCTATCTACTTTGGATCCACCAAAATTCCTTCTCCTGTGACAACATGGCCCAGAAAATCCACCTTGTCTAAGAAGAATTCACATTTAGATAGCTTACCGTAGAGCTTCTCCTTCCTTAAGGTTCACAGAATTTTCCTCAGGTGCTCTTCATGCTCTTCTTCAGTCTTCGAGTAGATCAGAATGTCATCGATGAAGACAACAACAAACTGATCCAGATATTCATGGAAGACCTTGTTCATAAGGTTCATAAATACTGCAGGAGCATTCGTTAATCCAAACGGCATGACCAAAAATTCATACTGACCATATTTGGTATTGAATGCCGTCTTTAGAATATCCTCCTTCCTGACCTTGATCTGATGGTAGCCAGATCGAAGGTCTATCTTCGAGAACACCTTAGCTCCACTGAGTTGATCAAACAGGTCATCAATAAAGGGTACTTGTTCTTGATGGTGATGTTGTTCAGCGCCCGGTAGTCGATGCACATCCGTACAGTCCCATCCTTCTTGGGCACGAACAAGACAGGTGCTTCCCAGGGTGAAGCTTCGTCTCTGATAAATCCAAGGGCCTTCAACTCATTGATCTGGTCCTTCATTTCCTTGGCCTCCTTAGGTTTGACTCTGTAGCATCCCTCAGAAATAGGGAAAGAGCCGGGTACTAAGTCGATGGTGAATTCCATACCTTGATCTGGCGACAATCCTGGAAGACTATCTGGAAAGACGTCCGTGAATTCCGCTATGATAGGGTGAGGAGGCCCGGGTTCTTCGGTGATAGAGGAGTATGTAACACTCTTCATGTCTTCCGGAGCTCGAGAGATTTCAAACTCCGGTTCTCCTGGTGGACTGAAGATTACACATCCTCTGTGACAATCTATCAGCGCATGCTGCTCACTTAACCAGTCCATCCCTAGGACTACATCATAGTTGGGCAAGGGCATCACAAGTAAGGGTGTTAAGAAGTTGTGTCCAGATATTGTTATAGGGCAGTTACAGGTCTCAGTGATGGGTATGGGTCCAAGTATGACCGATGGTGGACCTCATCGCCAGCAGGGCCGGAACGAGTGGTCTTTCCTTTGGACGTACTCTGGAAGGTTTTGGTTGCAAACACAAGCAAGGTAGCCTACCAGTCTATAGCAAACAAAAATATTTACTTATAATATATATTTCGGTCCTATGTTATGACAAATTGATATTCTAGTGTTCTAATTGTTTCTAAGTATGTTCTCCTAAGTTGTTGATCGACCTGTATGGGCCACCACTAAAAATATGTCACGACCCTATCCTAATTTATTGGGTCGAACCGGATCATGCCCAGCCTGCACCGTTATGAGACGGCGGCAGTAAGCTGTTCTATATGCAGGTATTCACAACAACATCTATACATTTGTCACAACTCAATATACGGAAATTTTAAAACTTTTATTCAACAATTGAAAAGTACAACTGGAAATGGAAGAACTGAAATAAAGTACTGAATTAAAATTAATAAAATTCCAAAATAATAAGCTGGAAAAACTGGAAATGACTAGCTAAGCGGTCGGCTTGTCGGCCTCATGTCCTGCGTCCTCCAAGGGAGACTCTGGCAACACCACAGGGTACAAAACCGGGTCATAGTAGCTATTGTACAATAGCTCAGCATCCTCAATGTCACCTAAAAATGTTGTCTCCAGTCAGGAGGGAGCAAGTACGAATATGTATCTCATATTTCAAGTAATAATGGAAAAGTGCAGGCTAAACAGTTGAAACAATATTTTCCAGTAATTCTACGATTAAAAACAATATGATTTGAATGTGTAATCGTCTATGACCGGCTTGGGTTATACAATAGCGTCCTAGCGACGCGATACGGCTTATCCCCGTGTGTAAGAGGGATAAGCTCGCACAATCCTGCAATATAGGGGGGTATTGGCCATAAACGTTACACTATTTCTCCAATCCCCATAATCAATATCAATCAATATCTGAACCCTCGAAGAGGGTTCCGTGTAGCAATGTGGTTTAAACATGCAGCTAGACAATTACTAAATAAAATACAAGAAAAGATAACCGTAACTTGTCACTGTTAATTGACTGGATCGAGAATGTTGGTACCGAGGAGGATGTCAGATTCGTCTCCGAGATTCTACATTTGAGAACCTTGGCTTAGAACCATAACGAAACCATTCTAGGTGTGCTAGTTACAATCTCTAGAAGTAGACCCTAGTCAGGTTTTAAGTTTATTAATTAATCTACCGGAAATCGTCTAACGTCGCAATCTACGTTCGTTGTTATTTAATTAAATAAGTCGGTTATAGATTAATTGGAAAAATGGCAATTATCGGTTAATTTGACAAAACTTTGTATTTTAATATATATATATATATAAAACTACATTTTCCTTTTAGTAATAAAACATGGACTTCATTATCTTACCAATATTTTATTCAAGTTAATTTTATCGTAAAAAATCTTATTAATTTTATACAAAATAATTAATACCCAAATTATAATTACGCGTCTAATAGCGAAACCAACTCAGAAAAAGAAAGTAAAAACCTAAACTACACAATACAGGGTCACAGCAAAATAAAATAGAAAACTGGGCTTATGCTCTTACAATCTTTACATAAATCAAATTTAAAAATAATAATAAAACTCAGGTGAATCCTGAACACCGGGAAGCGATCCATTCAGCAGGCCGAGGCCCTGCACCATAAATGCTAAAAATTAGTACCAGTTCCAAAAATAAAATAAAATATAATATAATATTAAAGAGTCTCAGATTTGGTCCAAAATATCACTTCGCATTCTAGCTAATGCATTAACGTACAGAATGACTGGTTTCGTTTGCATTTCACTAGAGCCCATTGACCGGTACGGTCGTCGCCCGAAAAATCCATTTAATAAACCTTTTTGGAAAACCAGTTTTGAAGATCATATATATATAATTTTACGAAAATTGGACAGCATTTCCTCTATATCTGGGATAACCCAATACTGGAAAGTTGTGCCAACCACACAAATAATATCCCAAACTAGGGAAATAACCCATGAATTTATTTCCACCACAAAATAAATATATAAACCAAACACAGAACATTTCCAAAAGAAATTCGAAAAACCCGAAAATATCACAGAACCCACATAATAGTTCGGAAATTCCGAAACTAACAGAAGGTCTCCAAACCACAGAACTAAATCCGAAAGTCACAGAGCATTGCCGAACTAACTCTGAATTTCTGAGAAGTCACAAAGCTAAAACTAAAACCAATCACAGCACAAAATTACTACCGAAACGAATTTCAAAAATTTCCGAAATCGAAATCGTCTAAACCGAATCCCGTAACGGGATCGGGGACCAAAATCATCATCGACATACTGGGAAGGGACACGGGAACACGAGATATACCTTGGGTTGCTCGGCTAGAGCTCTCAGATGCAATAATAGAGAAAAAAACCACGTTTTCGCGGACTCGGAAAAGTCCCAACTTGCGGACAGCAGCGGAAAAGCACCGGAACAGCGCTGGACAGCGCTGTTGAACAGCGGGGCGCACGCCGCTGAGCCGGGCGCGGACAGGGGCGGGGTTAGGCCAAAATCGTCGGAGAAAAATCGGCGGGCACCGGGCTAGGGCACGGCGGGGAACGGCCGAAAGGTACGGGAGGCCGGAATCGGTGGCGGGGACGCCGGTGTTGGGAGGCAGCGCGCATGGGCTCACGGAGTCGACGCCGGAGGGGCGCTGGCCGGACACGGGACGGCCGGGGGCGCGCGACCTGGGCTTGGCCGGAGCGGGGTCGGGGCTTGGGCGCCGGAGGAGGTGGCGCGGGCTGGTGGCGAGGTCGCCGGAGGGCGCGCGTAGGAGGGCGGCCGCGGTGACGGGCGCTCGGGCGCGGACGGAAAGCTAGGGCACGGGTGAGCTCGGCAAGGCTCGGGTGGAGGCGAGCTTTGGGGAGGGGGAGTGATGAGGAAGGGTGAGAGGGAGAGGAATTTAGTGAGGGGGGAAAAATAGGAGTGCTGGTGAGTGTGTTGGTGGTGGGGGTGGTTTGTTATTATAAGGAGAAGGAGACAAAAAACGTGTGGAGGAGAGTGAGAAGGAGGGAGTAGTTAGAGGAGAATGGGGAGGAGAATAGTGGGGGTGCTGAAGAATAGGTAGGGGTGCTGGTCGTGGGTGACCAGGCCCGACGTGGTATATATTTTAAAAAAAACTAATAATAGATATATAACCAGGATTTTTAAAAAGAAGTAAAAAGGAATTGGTTCAGAATGGAATTGGGTTTCAGGAAACCGGGTTCGAACTCGGGTCAGACTCTGGTCACGGGATCGGGGACAGGGCCACAAACAAAAACCCAATGATAATTTTTAAAAAATAATATTTTTCCTAATTCCGACTAATATATAATAATAATAATAATAATAATAATAATAATAATAATAATAATAATAATAGTAATAATAATAATAATAATAATAATAATAATAATAATAATAACTAAACTAAAATTATGCTACAATCCAACAATTCATAAATTCCAAAATTCTGGGTTTCATAATAAAATAACAAAAACACCCTCCACTTACTACCTCTACTACTACTACTGACTTTCATTAATTTCTTTTTCTTTTCTCTCTCCTCTCCTAAAAGGGAGGTCATGCTACTGACGTTAGCAAGTATATTAAGGCAAATGTTAAAGGCCACCCCCTTTTTACTAGGGACCACCAACTTAAAAATTTTAAAAAATTACAAGTTTGCTATTTTTAAAACACTAAGGGCCACCAAGTTTTTATGTCTTCTTCATTTGTCTTCTTTCTTTGTCTTCTTCCTCTTTTCTCAATCCCCAAACCATTTCTCTCAATCCCCACCTCCATTGTTGCCCACCTCCTCCATTGTTGTTGTCCCCACCTACAGGCTCAGGCTAGGCTACAGTCCTAAGTTGACAGAAGTTCAGGGAGGAGCTTATGCTACCAAAAATGGATAGCTACAGTAACTGCAGGCCAAGCCTACAGTCCTAAGTGCATTGAGGACTGCAGCCTAGCCTGCAGTCCTAAGTTGACAGAAGCTCAGGAAGGAGCTCATGCTACCAAAAATGGATGGCTACAGTGACTGCAGGCCAAGCCTGCAGTCCTAAGTGCATTGAGGACTGCAGACTAGCCTGCAGTCCTAAGTTGATATATTCTCATGTAAATTAAAAAGTACAAGAATCCAGGGTCACACAGATCCTAAGTTGATATATTCGCAATGAGTCACAGCTCAACTCGAGTCCGATACCTTCTTAATTCTTTAATTACATTATGCATGGAACTGATCCCCACTTGCAGCTTCTATTAATTACAGTTGTTTCCTGTTGTTATTTCTCTTTAATCAATATCAACAATTAAAACCTGAAGGATTTGATTTTATTCGTTGTACAAATCAATATTTGAGAGAGAAGAAATACCAAACCAACTTGAACAGGTTTGTGAGCATATACAATAATTAAGCTCAATAGAAGAAGAGGATTCAACTGGAACAGGTTTGTGACCAACTTGAACAGGTTTGTGACCATATACAATAATTAAGATTTAAAGAAGGATATGACTTTAGGTTGATGTACATAGGGACATGGCCTAGCTAATTAGCAAATTAAGCTCAATGGAAGAAGAGGATTCAAATGGCTGACCCCCAAATTAAAATTAATTGAGGAGGACTTTGTTCTTGTTGTTACTAGCTAGCATTTTGATGTAATAAAATTTTATGTTTTATGTTCCAGGTGAGCTTTGCAAATCCATTAGCTTGTGAAGAAACAGACTGCAACCTTACATTGTCTTCCTTCAACTACCACCACCACATGGATCAGAAAGGATTCGAATTATATGGTTGTGGTTTGTGCTTCTGTACACCTGCGTAGGAATGTAACTCAACCCTTGCCTCTTATTTTCTAATGAAGTAGAATCATCTCCCCACAAGCCTGCAGTCCTAGTGGATGGCTACAGTGACTGCAGGCTTGGCCTGCAGTCCTAAGTGCATTGAGGACTGCAGGCCTAGCCTGCAGTCCTAAGTTGACAGAAACTCAGGGAGGAGCCCATGCTATCAAAAATGGATGGCTACAGTGACTGCAGGCTTGGCATGCAGTCCTAAGTGCATTGAGGCCTGCAGTCCTAAGTTGACAGAAGCTAAATGATGGGCCAATTTGAGATACCAATGGTATTCCAGTTTGAGGAGATTGCTGAAGAGAGAAGAAATCAGTAAGAGGAAATCAGTAAGTTGACAGAAGCTAAATGATGGGCCAATTTGAGGCTGTCGGCTCGATGGTTAGTAGAGAGCGGAGAGAGGGAGGTGACTTTGAGGTGGAGGGGGGCTGTCGGAGGGGGGAGGGGATTTCGTGGAGGAGGGGGGCTGTCGGAAAGGGGGAGGGGACTTCGTGGAGGAGGGGGAAAGGGGGGCTGTCGGAGGGGGAGGGAATTTCTTGGAGGAGGGGAGAAGGGGGGCTGTCGGAGGGGGGAGAAAAATTTTATGGAGGAGGGGGGAATGAACAGGCAGGGGGGTTGGGTTTTGGGTTTTGGGTTTTGTTTTGTTATTATTATTTTTTGGTAGCCCTTAGTAAAATGATTCATTTTAGGTTGCCCTTAGTAAAAATATAAATATAGGATGGTTGTCCTTAGTAGGTTGGTGGCCCTTAGTAAAAAGGGGGTTGCCTTTAACATTTGCCTATATTAATTGTTGGTGAGCTGCTTGTCGACGAGGAATTGAGGTGGTAGAGGGAGCGAAGGAAGGAGGGGAGGGGTCCGATGATGTGCTTCCAGTCTGAGGAGGAGAGGGCACAGAGGGAGGGGGAGGGGGAGAGGGAGTCGGGCATGAGGCCCCCGGAGGAGCATCCGAAGTGGGTAAGGATGGGGTCGGTGGACTCACCATGGAGGAGAGGTCAACGACATGGCCAGTTGAGGGGTTGCAGGCGATGTCATATCAAAAGCGACAACAATTGGGGATGGAGGAGTTCCAATGGAAGAAGTGGGAGAAATAGGGGTCCACGAGGGCAGATCGGAGGTAGAGAAGGGTGGCACGGTCGGAGAAGCTGCAGGTCGAGGTGGAAGAGAAGGTGGCGGAGAGGAGGAGGATGATGTGGAAAAAGAGTAGAACCATTGGAGTGACTGAGTTAGGAAGTGGGTTTATGTGGGGATTTAGGAAAGGTAGAGAGGAGGAAGAAGAAATGAGAATTTAATCTCATGGCTACTAGTCAGAGAAGACGAGCCTTGTGGTTACCGTGAAGAGGCATAAGATCCTGACTGGGTGGCGGAAGATCAATGGATCGAGCCACGTGGCGTATTATTTCTTCCATTTATAAAATTAATAAAAATTGGAGACAGTGGCCCCAAAAGACATGTAATACAGTCTGCACAAAATCTTATGCGTAAAGCCAGGCATCTCAAAATCAAATGAAAAAACTTAAAATAGTTGAGAATATATATATATATATATATATATATATATATATATATATATATATATATATATATATATATATATTACCATAGATTTGGAGTTCAAGTTTCATGCAAAATAAGAAATTATTAACTTACTATCAACAAATAAAATATTAATAGAAATTTTGAGTTGCTTCTAACTTATTTTACCATAATCAAGGTGCACCTACCGAATTACCATATGCATGAAATTCGCACTTTTAACGAAACTGTCACTGACTAACAGTCAACTCCTTTGACCTATATAAATAAAAAAAAAATTGAGTTACATCCCACTTATTTTATCATAATTCAATGTGCACCCCACTTATTTGATGATATTTGGTCATAATTCAAAACGCACCACACTTAAATGAGGGTCAAAGGAGTTGACTGTTAGTCATTGGCGATTTCTGTTAAAAGTGAAAAATTTTATGCATTATGGTAATTCAGTGGAGGTGCATATTGAATTATGGTAAAATAAATAGGCGTAACTCCAAATTTCTCAAATATTAAGAGAAAATTTGAACAAATAGATTGTAAAAAAATAAAAAAATAAAAAAATTCAAAGAGAGCCCAATTCTAATCGGAATTTGAATGGCACAATGAAAGAAAATTTTAAAAGTAAAACATATTTATTGTCATTCCCCCACAATGTCTAAGTCAAGACAGCTGGTTTTATGCTCCTCTCTTTCCATTGCTATACCTTCTTCTTCTTCTTCCTCCTCCTCCTTTCTACATCCATATCCTTCCTTGCCAGTTGCCACTTTGTCACTATATACAACATTCACGAAACAAAGTACTCCCACTATAAATAAGCTTCTTCTCCAAACCTCACTAGCTTCATTTAACTCCTCCCTCCACCAAATATTCATCCACATGCAACACTCCCCTTCCTTTCCAAAACCCAAATTTTAACAAAACTCACCATCAAAAACTCATAGTTACAACACCACTATGAGTTTGCCCCCATAGGAATCACATTTTTAGTACATCATTGTTCCAAAGGTCCAATCTTTACTGAAGAGCTTTCCTCCTACTGCCAGTGAAGCGTCAAAGATCACATCTTTAGCACGTATTTCTTCCAAAGATCCAATCTTTATCGGCAATGGCTGGCGGCGGCTACAGCTCCCCTCTGCTCAACGACGAGCTCTCGAAGCGCACCGTCATCTTCGGCCTCCACATGTGGGGCGTCGTCGGCATCTGCGTCGGTGCCGCCTTCGTCCTCCTCCTCTTCCTCATCTCCCTCCTCTGGTTCGCCTCCCGGAGGCCGAAGCCCGCCTCCGGTGCCGGCGCCGCCGCCCCCATCATCCCGACCTTCTCCAAGGAGATCCAAGAAATCCCGCTCGAAGCGAAGCCGCCGACCTCGGAGTCGTTCGGGCTCCCAGTCGAGAGGCAGTCCCTCCTCGTCTCCCAAGAAGAGGACAGCTCAGTCGGGCTCAACAGGATCCATATCGAGACTGGGAAGGACCACAGGATCACTTTCCCCGACCGTTGCGTCGCGAGCGGCGGCGGGGGCGGGAGTGGGGAGTGCCGGTCGGGGGAGCGCGGGGAGCCCGCGGTGCCCGAGGTGTCGCATTTGGGGTGGGGGCACTGGTACACCCTCCGTGAGCTCGAGGATGCTACTGACATGTTCGCGGACGAAAATGTGATCGGCGAGGGTGGGTACGGGATCGTGTACCACGGAGTGTTGGGGGACAATTCACATATCGCCGTGAAGAATCTGCTCAACAATAGGTACTGATTTGCTCTTTCGAAATCTTGAAACTGGTTGAGCTTACGAGCAGTTACAGTATCATGTCATGCTTTGCATCAGAATGAAGAATTTAACACGAACGGTAATTCTTATGTTAAGCCCATAGCATGGGCACAGACAGGACACGGCAATATTGACACAGATTCCGCAACTATATTGGTGTCTCCTAGCGTAGTTTGGAGTGTCTGATACGTGTCCGACACAGACAGGATATGTGTTTTTGAAGTGTCCGTGCTCCCTAGATACCTGACAGGATATGCGTAGTCTGAGAAGACGACTTAAGAATTTCGATACCAGAATCTTAGGAGTGGATGTTATGTGTAGTTTGTAGAAAGAACCTTAACTTTGAATTGGAATGAATTATAATTGTTTTGGTGCATGTTTAGCTTGTGTGGGGTAAATTGATTTGTTATAAGTTTCTTGTTTTTTATGTCTTTGTCTTCAGGGGCCAAGCGGAGAGGGAATTTAAGGTCGAAGTGGAAGTGATTGGGCGTGTTCGGCATAAGAACTTAGTGAGGTTACTTGGCTATTGTGCTGAAGGTGCACACAGGTAAACTTGCTTTAGCTCTAACATATGTTTCCATGGTTAGATATTATTTTTTGATTACTGTAAACAAAATGAACAAAGTTTTAGTATTACCAGCCTCTGGAGAAGTCGTGTACAAAGCACTGCACTAAGAGATTATTCGAGTTCTACGTGCAGACTTGTTCTCGAATTTTTCTAGAGGTAAAACCCCCGTGCTACCGGCTTCTCGTCACTGTATACAGCTTTGAGAGAGTGACTCTTACTTAGCTTGTCCGGAGAATAGAATGAAAAACAAAGGTTTGAGAAGGATGAAGAATATGGGATATTCTTTTCCAAGACAATACTCTATGCAGCGGTTGCGGTCGCAGCAGTTGGTCGTTAGCGCCGAGCAAACTCCACGTGGTGGAGAAGACTGGACGGTCGGCACGAGCGAGGAGTTGGGTTGGATATTTGGAGAAGACTTGTATAGAAACATGTTAGCCTCTTAGGAAATAAAAAAATTTGGTGTTAATAGAAGTAGGGTGGTTGCAGAAAAGGAGGAAGTGGTTCCAAAAATTCCCACGAATCCATCTCCTAAAGAGAAGACTTCTTCTCTGTTGAATAATTCAACAAAAGAAAGAAATATGCAAATAGTAGAAGTAGAGAGGTTTACTGCAAAAATAGTTTCCTTTCTCACCACTTACGTACATAGAGAAAGAAGGAAGTTGGGGTTTTAAAAATTTCATACAACAATCCTCCCAAAAAATCAAGTTCCAAAAACATAAATGACAATTAAAGAATAAGATTAGAGAATTTATGGGCAAATGGATACTATGCAATAGGTGAGATGGACTAAAGCCTAAAATCTTACTTAGTGACTATTGTCTTTATTTGAAGAAGTACTTGATGGACTACGCTTTGAATTAGACTTCTTGAATCATGTTCAGATAATAGCATACATAGTACGCTAGAGATTTTTGGGTCCATCGTGTGGCGCGTTTGATTGGTCATGCACACTTTTACTTCTTCGTGAGAGTTGTTTGGGATCGTCATGACCCATATTCGCGGTCTTCATGATCTCTCATATAGGTAAGTCCTCAAAGGATTGGTGATGATGTCAACCCTGCATAATCATACTTGGACCTATTAAGAGTTTTTTTATAAAAAAATTAATCCTAACCATATCACACTGAAACACTGTCAACATAGGGATGAAGTATCTTTGTACAACTTCGTACGCCGCTTGGGCATTAGTTTTGAGAATTTAATCTCAGGATCAATGTTCCATAGTCACCTTAGTCCAACTTGTTTCTACCAATTGAACCGACTTCTTGGGATCTTCAGTCAAATTCGGTTTGGTTGCTGATGCTGGTAACTTACTTATGGGCTTAGCCGTATCCCCCACGATGATTCTAGGATTTAATATCCTAAACAAACTATTTGTCAAGAGGTCTGTAATTTTTTCTGACTTTATATAGTCAAGAATCACATGTGTGCCTAATAGGCTCTTTATAACTTGATTCGCAGCTACAGGTATCTGTTCATCTTAGAATTTGTAGAATCATGCTTTGGCAATTCTATAGCACATTGATTATCACAATTTATAAAAATTGACATGTAGAAAAATATGTAGACTACGTAAAATAAGATGTCTAACCAGACAACTTCAGTACATGTTGTTTCTAAAGCTATCATTTCAAAGTCTATGGTACTCCTAGTTATGATATTTTGTTACATAAACCTGCCATCTTATGAGTATCTATGTTGTTCCACAGGTAAACCCTCATTCTCCTTCCAATGCATTTCATGGTTTTTTAGCACTTTATATTCAATGAATATGCCATATAATGACTCAGATGAAGCATTTAAAATTCTGTGAAATCAATGAGAGTCTATTTCTTTAGGAGTTTTTGGTTTGACTAAACTAGAGAATGGGTTACTCCTAAATCATGTTCAATGTCATCAGAATCATTTAACATATGTGTCATTCTATCAATTGTTGATATATAAGCTAAAAACTCATTTGACTCTGTCACCTCTTAAGGTGTAACACCTGTTGAATTTTCCGGACTTGGTTCTAGAAACATTATCTTACTAGCCATTGAAACAAATATGACAATCTAATGTTCTGCAAGAATAATGTATTGAATCAATATGGCAACATAGATTAATAGAAAATGATTTTGCTAATCAACCATAACAAAATTTTAGTTTAAAAGTGTTGATCAACTTGAGTTAGCTGTAGGAGTCGGATCCCAGCTAGCGGTAATCCGAAGACACTTAAATACCATGTTGCTTAGGGCTATTTACACCATTTTTTACAGGAAGATCCTTTCGGCTTGTACCCAAACTAATCTATACTTTAAAAACTTAGATTTACAGTAATTTTGCAATATCTATAAACTATTTCCTTTTGCCTAAATAGTGTAAAATAATTTATCAGAAACTTTTAGGACTTTCTTAGTAGATTTTAGAGAGTCTAGGAATGATGTACCTTTATCAATAATGTGAACGAAGAGAGATAAAATTAGAGATCGACTTCAACAATGAGTAAGTGCATGTAACTCCTATAGATTATAACTGAGTGGATCACTGAATAGGTGTAACATACTATGCACTTTTGCTTTTGATTCATAAAAATTGGTTTGAAACCTTGACACAAGTTTTTGTATTGAATATATTTATCTTGAAGAGATACATGATTTATCACATAAGTTTGTATTCTGCTTGTACAAGGAAGACCCTTGTAGAGTACAATAATAAAAACAATTAAAAATTATTTTATGAGCAAAAAAAATCATTTACAAGTTCTATAATTTTGGAAAACTGGATAGCTTTTGTCAGTAGACTCATTACCCATCTTCATGTCATAATGTCAGAGATGAGTATTAGACATGTATTTCTTAAAATAGTGAATATACATTAGTGAAGATATATGAGTAGTCTACAAGATGAAAGTTAATATGCACATATCAACTCATATATATATATATACAGCAAGCTTCCTGTATGGGATTAACTTTCGGGACAAAGTTACGGGATCACTAAACATACACGTTTCTCTTCCAAATTTTCATTCTTTAGAAAATTTAAATCTCACCATTTTTAAAAACAAATTTATCTTTATGTTAAATAAACAAATTATATCCATCAGTTTAATTTTTAAAATAGAGATGATCTTTTTTAAACAGAGATAGATAAATTTAATTTTCTTTTTAAAGAAAGATAGATTTGTTTGAAAAAATAATCTATCTTTGAAAACAAATCTATTTTAAAATATTATTTTTAATTTTAATGTGAATATTAATTTTTAATGTTAATTTTAGTGTTAATTTTAATGTTTATTGTTAATCTAAATGATAATTTTAGTGTTAATTATAATTTTAGTTTTAACATTAAAATTAAAAATTAAAATTAATACTAGAATTAACATTAATATTAAAAATAAAATTAATATTAATATTAACATTAACATTAACATTAACATTAACGTACATTAATATTAATATTAAAATAAACATTACTATTAACATTAATATTAATATTAACATTAATATTAACATTAACATTAACATTACCATTAATATTAAAACTATAATTAATATTAACATTAATTTTAACATTAAAATTAATATTTTAAATATAGATTTGTTTTTTAAAGATAGATTTAATGATCGATTATTTTTTAGATTTGATTTGAAAGATAGATTATACATTAGATTTGTTTTTACGGAAAGATTTAGATGTAAATATTAATTTATATTTAAATAGATTTGTTTTGAAAGATACATTATTTGTTGTATTTGTTTTTTTTAGGAAATATTTAGATTTTTTTGAGAAACAGAGAGACATGTATGTTTATTTCTTTTCTCTGTGTGAAGAATATTTTTTTTTTAAATTATCCCGTAACTTTGTCCCGTAAGTTATTCCAGTATAGGAAGAGGAATATATATATATATATATATATATATATATATATATATATATATATATATATATATATATAAGAACATTGAAAACAGGGACCAGGTTTACCCACTCAAATTCAGCCCATCCAAATTACTTTGAAGGTGGTCTCCAAATGTTGAACTTGCAACCAATAATATAATGACTTAATGAATGTAATTATCTTAAAAAACAATACAGGATCCTTAAGAGAGTGATCAAGGTAATCCAGGACGCCAATATAACAAGAAAAAAGACTTGCAACTAATAAACATCATGTAAGAAGATGTTTCAACATGGTTGCTCATGTCAATTAGATCATTTAAGCAATAATGTTGTTATTACTTATTACTGTCTAAAGATATCGAATAAATAAACAGTAAAAAGGGACAAGTAATAGTAATATTGTTATTGTGTACTATTAAAGCAGTATTAAAACAGCATGTACTGTTATTGTGTACTAGTAAAACAGTAAAACATCTTTATAACAGTATGTAAAAATCTCATGAAATAGTTGGTGAATCGGCTCAGGGCCGTTCTACATCAAATCCATACCGAGAAGATATCCATTGGAACATGACCTATATGTTGAGAAACCTATACTCGTCAAATTCTACTAGGTTTGAACATTCTACGTCGTCTATATTCAGAACATAAAACTGAAAAGTCTCCATTACCAAGCTACTCTAAGGGACAAGCAAACAAACATCATATTACTCCATTTACATTCATTAGATATTTCAAATGATATCTAATTTGCAACAGTAGGATTTGTGCTCAAAGAGAATCCAACAGAGTGTAAAGTAAACTATATGCATTATCATCAAAAACCATCATTGACTGGTAGAGCTCCGAATTCAGAGTTGTGAAATAAAAACGACTTTCAAGATCGAAGAACAACTGAATGTGGCCAAATCATGCATTTCCCAAATCCCAATTAAACCTAGAGACATTTACTTTTTACATTCTGATGCATCAAATCGCCACTAGTAGAAACTTGGAAACAAAAAAAATTATTTTCTGGTAAACCGAATAAACACTTAGATTGTTAGATATTATTATTTGATTCATGTAAACAAAATGAACAAAGTTTAGTATTACTAGCTTCTGGAGAAGTTGTGTACAAACTACAAAGCACTGCCCTAAAATATTATTCGAGATCTATGTGCAGACTTATTCTCGAATTCTCCTAGAGATAAAAAATTCCGTGCTATTGGCTTCTCGTCTCTGCATACAGCCTTGAGAGAGTTACTCGAACATAGTTGCCCAGAGAATAGAATGAAAAACGAAGGTTTGAGAATGATGAAGAATATGGGATATTCTTTTCCAAGACAGTACTCTATGCACCGGTCACAGCTGTTGGTCGTTGGCGTCGAGCAAACTCCGTGCGGCGGAGAAGACTGGACGGTCGGCACAAGCGAGTTGGGTTGAATATTTGGAGAAGACATGTATAGGAAAATGTTAGCCTCTTAGGAAATAAAAAATGTGGTGTTAAGTAAATAGGAATGGCATAGAAGAAGAAGGGTGGTTGCGGAAAAGGAGGAAGTGGTTCCGGAAATCCCCACAAATCCAGCTCCTAAAGAGAAGACTTCTTCTCTGTTGAATAATTCAACATAAGAAAGAAATATGCAAATAGTAGAAGTAGAGAGGGTTTACTGCAAAAATGGTTTCCTTTCTTACTACTTACATACAGGAGAGGAAGAAGAAAGTTGGGCTTTTTCAAATTTCATACAACATCCATTTCACGCTTCAGCTCACAAATAGTCCGTTCTTTTGATATATATAGTATTTCTCTGAATTCGAGATTACTCGGCTTATTCATGGGTGCTTCCCCTGTGAATGGCATCTTTGGAGTATTATGCAACAATATAATCATGTAATAAGAATAACGGTTAGAACATATAGATGAAGTAGTATACCTTTTTGACGAATATGGATGTTAAATAACCGCTTCTTGACTTGTTAACCGCTTCTTGACTTGTTAACCAGATATTTAATGAACCTGAAACTTCCAAGCCAGTAATACATATAAAAAGAAGGTGCTACACTAATTATTACTCCATAGTCTATAGACTCTATACTAGACCTGTCAATGGATAGTCGAAAATTCGAATCCGATCCGATTCCGTATCCGAACTTTCGGATATTTTTCGAAATTTCGGATATCGGATTCGGATATTCGAATATTTTTTCGGATATTATCCATTTTCGGATACGAATTCAGATATTAAGGTATTCGAATCCGTTAATATCCGATCCGACTTTAAATTGCAAATTTCGGATATCGAATTCGGATATCAGATTCGGATATCCGAAATTTTATATATATTATAGTATAATGTATATATAATATATATTAATTAATAGAGAATATTAAAGTATTTTATTCTCAACTGACTTTTACATAAATTAATTATAATATAATTTATATATAATAGTAATATATATTAATTACAATTTACAACTGAAGAAGAAAAGACTCAAATATGTAGAGAAATTGAATTTGGTTTTCGGGTATTCGGATAATAACTAAATTTTTAATATTTCGGATTTCGGATATTCGGATAATAACTAAATTTTTAATATTTCGGATTTCGAATATTCGGATAATAACTAAGTTTTTAATATTTCGGATTTCGGATATTCGAATACTAGCATTCAAATTTTTTAGCTAATCGGATCGGATATTATCCGATATCCGTTAAACTAAACGGATACGAATTCGGAGTGTCAAAAGAGATATCCGTTCGGATATCGGATCGGATTCGGATATTACAAAAACATTTCGGATACGGATACGGATATTGTCCTGTCCGTACCGATAAGCATCCGTTGACAGCCCTACTCTATACAATGCCGCTACTTCAAGTCAACTTAACTATGACAAAACAGTAGGAACTGACACTGAGTATTGAGCTCCCGGATAAGTGACTGACTTCATAGCTTCCTAAGAGCATCATTAATAGATGGAGCTCAAAAATGCATCTTCAGGCCAAATTTGTAATAAAATAAATAAATGTAGAATGTGTTGGGTTTGTATGAGAATAGTAAAAAAAATCTCGAGACCCAAATGGGATGAGTGAATGTAGACCCATGTGTATATTTCTTTCTTTTTTCAAAAAATAATGTAAAATCTAGAATATAGAAATCGGTGCTCCAAATTGAGCCTTACTATTATAGAAAATGAGTTCCTACATTCTGAATGTTGAAATTCTACGGTCCAGGCTATAGCTCCTGTGGCTAGGACATGACCATCATGGGGCTCCAATTAAGCCTTACTATTCTACAAAACAAGCTCCTATATTCTGAATCTAGAATCTAGAAATTGGGATGGGCCTTACTATTGATGCTCTAAGAACTCCGATATGGATGTTTGTCGATGAATATATCATAATTTGTGCTGCTTTGTAGTTGTTTACTGCCTCTTCATGCAGGCATGCTTGTTCTAGTGTAGAATTGAGTACAGATAAGCAAGGCAAACCTTTACATTGTTAAGATGTTGTGGGTGCTTTTGCCTTTTGGACTAGTGTAAAATAGTCCTACATCGGCTACACCACCAAGTGGGTATTTCAATATAATGCTTTGCATGTGTTGGGGTGTGCACATCTGGTGTGGTGGGGCATATGTGGGTGCCATGCGGGGGTGTTTTCCTAGGAGAAAAAATGATTAACTCCTCAAAGAAAGCATGTATGCTTTTTGTTGATCGGACTCGGACACGGGCTCCATGGCGCAAAGTGGCGCGTCGCGCATACACGGACGCATGCGCGAGTGTAGGCGCGGACTGACGCACGACTCCGTTGATTGTGAGATGATCTAAAATATCAAACTCATTTTTTGAGTGTTTGGTATTTTAGTTCCACATCGGATAGGAGAAGATGTGGAGTTTCCACTCTTTTCTATAAATAGAGCCCCCGGCCTCCTTTTGGAGACACAAAAAACAGAAGAAAAAAGGAGCCCGTTGAGTCCAGGAGTTCGTTCGAATCACAAAAAGAGTTGACTACGAGCGTTCCAGAAGTTCTTTGAGAACTTGTTGGTTTCTGGGAGCAGATCGCGGTGGACGAATCTTGTTTTGAGCAACGGTGGTCTTTACCACCCCAGCAAGAATAATAATATTTTATTCTATCTTCTTCTACTTTCTTCAACCAGGATTTATGATATTTTAGAGAGCAAATTTGTTTGTCGGAATCTCCGAAATCCTAAAACTCAGAATAGAGAGCAAACTTGTTTGCGTGAGGTCTCTGTTTTTTATCGTTCAACTCGGAACATATAGCAAATTTGTTTGCGTGAGGTCTCTGTTTCTGATCGTTCTACTCAGAACAGAGAGCAAACATGTTTGCATGAGGTCTCTGTTTCTGGTCGTTCTTCCATCTAGATCTGTTTTCGGGAATAACAGACGTTTCCATGCTAACATGTTCATTCCAAACTGTGAAATTTCTCTCATATTCTGTAGTTCCGTGTTTTAATTCTTACCTTGAATTAAGTCTGAGTTCTGAGCTTAAAAGCTATTTTAGGGAGGTTCTTTCCTAATAACTCTGTTCTGGTGCTCTTCAGGATGCTTGTTTATGAGTATGTAGACAATGGAAACTTGGAACAATGGATTCATGGGGATGTTGGACCTTGCAGCCCGCTAACGTGGGATATCAGGATGAACATAATACTTGGAACAGCAAAAGGGTACTGTCTCAGTTTTAATAGGAAAACTAGGAACTTCTTGTTTCCTTTCCGTGCTAGTTTGTTGAATTTCAAATGATCCAAATACAGCTTGATGTACTTACACGAGGGGCTTGAGCCAAAGGTAGTTCATCGTGATGTTAAATCTAGCAATATATTGCTCGACAAACAGTGGAATCCTAAGGTTTCAGACTTTGGACTTGCCAAGCTCTTAGGTTCCGAGAGGAGCTATGTGACAACACGTGTGATGGGAACATTCGGGTTAGTATGAGCTATTATATTAATTTGCATTTCTGTTTAATTCATAATGAAGTTACGCTGATTTAAATAAGGAATAAAAACGGGCTTCTCTTTTTGTTGCTTTTATAGTTATGTAGCCCCTGAATATGCAAGCACTGGTATGTTGAATGAAAGGAGCGATGTGTATAGTTTTGGCATCCTTATCATGGAGATAATTTCAGGCCGGAACCCCGTTGACTATAGCCGGCCACCAGGAGAGGTTGGTATTGACGTTATTCACAAAATTTGAAATTGGCCTTTGTTTAAGAAGAGATAAGAAATGGTAATTGACGCAGATCTAAAGAGTTGGCAGAATTCTTTTTCAGGTGAATTTAGTAGATTGGCTTAAGACGATGGTCAGTAACCGGAACTCTGAAGGTGTTTTGGATTGTAAGTTGCCTGAAAAGCCTACTTCAAGGGCTTTGAAAAGAGCGCTTTTGGTTGCACTCCGATGTGTCGACCCCGATTCTCAAAAGAGACCAAAAATGGGGCACGTAATCCACATGCTTGAAGTTGATGATTTTCCATATCGAGATGTAAGTTATATCAGAATGTTTTCAATATTACTGCTGCTTTTGTGGGCTTTTTTTGTTGAGCTCCTTTCGTTACTTATTTTGAATCTTCTACTAGTTTCAGATTCATGTCACAGATGTTGTATTCGTAGCACTTATCAACTGGTTTTGTTATCTATTTATTTTCTCATTTAAACAGCATTTATACTTTGAGATCTTCAAACAGGAGAAAGACGAAATCTTTGTCTACTTTAAATTGTTAATATACAGCATTGTTAGATCAAGAGTCTAACAAGGTCTTGTTTCTCGTATAAATATAATCTTCAGTATCATGCTTTTTCTCTTCAGTCCACCCCGTGACAAACTACAATATAATCTTATCTATATTTTGATCCCCTATGCTTGAGCTATCAAAAGATCATACATATATCATTTTCAATTTATCCCAAGGTCTTGCCCTATGTTGGTGCTCTTGCTCCTTGACATGAAGAGAGTTTGCTCTCAACATGCCTAGCAAAGTTTAGTCCCACATTGGAAAATCACCATGAGTTATCTCAACATATGTACTTGTATGTGTTGTTGAGATATGCACATGGGGTGGTGACCCTAAGGAGGGAATCATGTGGGTGATTTTACTAGGAGGTAAGGATAAGGCTCCAAGGAAAGCATTCATGCTTTTTGCTCTTGGGAAATTAATTTCCATTGGGGCTAAGCCCCGACTCGGACTCGGACTCGGACACGGACACGGACACGGTCACGGACACGGACTCGGGCTCATGAGGCGTAATGTGGCGTTTTGTTGCGCGAGTTGCGCAGGTGTGCCAGGTTGCGCGAGTTGCGCAGGTGTGCTGGGTTGTGCCAGCTTGCGCCGCGTGCGCAGTATGCGCTGAAGGCGCGCGCGCAGCTCGTAAAATTGGCGCAACTCGCACAGTTCGTGGCTTTCCACGTTCTGACTGATTCGTAACTGATCCTGGATTTGTGGATCTGACATTATGTCGTGGCACACATTTCGGATCTGGACAGTTACATCAGTAGCTATATATTCAGAGCCTCTCTTCTCTCTAAGAATCATTCTAAGACTTCAGAAATTCAGGAAGAGAGAAGAGAGAGTTGTTGCGCACCGTGTCCCTCCTCGTGCAACCGAAGTCCGTCATCGTTCCGAGCAGTCCGTCTTAGAGCAATTTTTTCAGAGCGTTCCAGAGTTCATTCGAACTTGCTGGTTCCTGGAAGCTGACCGTGTGGGCGGATCTAGTTTTGAGAACTGGTGTTTTTGACACCCCAGCAGGCCACCACCTTCCATCTTTCGCCTGTCACCTTCACTGCTGCCTTTAGTAATTCGGCCAGCATCTTCTTCTTAGAAGCACTGCTATCGTCTGCTACGTTTACGAAATTTTCTTAGATTTTTGTATTCCAGAATCCTTCAAGGATCTCTGTTACGCACATTCCTTGAAGCGTTGCGTTGGAACGTTGTTCTTACAACTGTTTCATTCAGTTTTTCATTGAAAAATTGTGCCCCGGTTCTAACAATCTCAAAGCTAGACCAGCACAATGGAAAACAATCGTGCCTCTCTCCTCGATACCAGCTTTAACAAACTGGAAAAGTTCGATGGAGAACACTTTCAAATATGGAAGAGAAAAATCACCCTCAATCTACAACTGGTGGACGTCGATCATGTGCTGATTGAGACTGAACCAACGATTCCAGAAGGACCGACGACTCCAGAAGGTGGTACAGCAGATGTCATTGCTGCTGCACAAGTCAAATTGACCAAATGGAGAAGGGACAATAGTCTTTGTAGGCTATTGATTCTGAATGCAATGGAGGACTCCCTGGCAGAGTCATACTCCAAGAACCCTTCTGCCAGGGATATCTGGGAGTCCTTGGGAAAGCTGTATGAAGATGACGACAATAGATCGAAAATCTTCATCGTCGAGAAGTACCATAAGTGGCTCTTCGAAGACGAGAAGGCAATGCTACCTCAGGTAAAAGAATTCTTGAAGCTGCGCCAGAAGCTAGAAGACGAGAAAATGTCCCTCGTCGACAAGTTTGTCGTTGGAGGGATTGTCTCTAAACTTCCTGCAGGATGGAGCACTTCTTATGCAAGAATGCATCGGAAGAAGCTGGATATCAGCTTGGAAGATCTCCTTCAAGAAATCCATGTTGAGGACGAGATGCGTTCTAAACAGAAGATGGACACTCTGTCCAAACAGTTGGCCAAGGCCAATCTGGTACAAACGAGAGAGCCCAAGGGGAAGCAGGTGGCTTCTCATCACAAAAAGAAGGATTCCACTAATCTGAAAGTGAAGGGTCCTTCATACAAGCAACAGAAGTCCAAGTCCCACGTGACTTGTTTCAATTGTGGCAAGAAAGGCCACTACAAGAGTGAATGCAGATCCAAGTCCAAACAATCAGAGAAAGGTGAGCCTAGTAAGGTTTCTTTGGTCTCTAACCTCGTTGCTATGATCGCTCAGGTCACAACTGTGGGGGCTGACTCTGACTGGTGGATAGACACCGGTGTGACTTGCCATGTCTGTTCTGGGAGGGAATGGTTCGTCACGTACCAGCCAACTAATGAGAAGGTTGTCATGGCGAACCAAGTCCAAGCTGAAGTTCTGGGGATCGGGACTGTGGAGCTGAAACTCACTTCCGGGAACACTCTGACGCTCCAAGGAGTAAAGCATGTTCCGGTGATTGCCAAGAACTTGATCTCTGGGAGTCTGCTTAGCAACGCAGGCTTGAGGATGGACATTAATGCTGGTCAGATGGTGATGTCCAAGAAGGAAACATACTTCGGGAAGGCTTATCAAACCGAAAGAATGTTTAAAATTCAGCTTGTAAACCAGTCTAATGAAATCAATGCAATCGCTCTTTCTGATTATTCTCTTGAGTTGTGGCATAATAGGCTAGGACATGTTCATTGTAAAAGAATAAACAAAATGTCTAGTCTAGGACTTATCTCCAAATGTGGGGGTAAGGTAGAGAAGTGTGAAGTATGTGCTCAGACAAAGATCACTAGAAAACCCTTTCATCGGGTCAATCGAAGCACAGATCTTCTGGAGTTGGTACACTCTGATATCTGTGACTTCAAACAATTCTCTACAAAAGCCGGGATGAAGTATTTCATAACCTTCATCGATGACTTCTCTAAGTACGCGTTCGTCTACTTGCTCAAGTCCAAAGACGAAGCGTTCGAGAAGTTCAAGGAGTTCAGGGCCAAAGCTGAACGACAAACTGGACAACAACTCAAGAGGTTGAGAAGTGATTGAGGAGGAGAATATCGGTCTTATGAATTCGCATCGTTCTGCAAAGAACATGGAATCATCTGCGAGACTACTGCTCCGTATTCTCCTCAATCTAACGGAGTAGCAGAGAGGAAGAACCGAACGTTGACAGAAATGATGAACTCAATGCTGCTAACTGCAGGTCTTCCAAAATGCTACTGGGGAGAAGCTGTATTAACGACCACTTTCATTCTGAATAGAGTGCCTTATGCAACTTCTGACATAACTCCTCATGAACTCTGGTTCAAAGTCAGACATAACTTGAATGTCATTCGAGTGTGGGGGTGTCTGGCTTATGTGAAGCTCCCAGATCTGAAGATTTAGAAGCTGGGGACAATGACTACGAAGGCGATCTTCTTGGGTTATGCCGATAAGAGTAGTGCTCGAAGATTTATTGATATTGAGTCCAAATCATATCATCGAATCTCGCGATGCTGAATACTTTGAAGACAAGTTTGCAAGACATAAAAACATTATTCTTCCAGATATTCCGGAGAATGATGTAGGTGCAAATGAGACTGAGATCTCATATGAGCCAGTAGTCCAAGATGAAGTTGTTGGTGGAGAAACAACAATTGAACCAGAACTCGTTGAGCCGTCGACGAAGCGAGCAAGGAGGCCGAAGAGCTTCGGAGATGACTTCGTCACCTATCATGTGGAAGCAGATCCGCTTACCTATGATGAGGCGATGAAGACCAGAGATGCTGTCTTCTGGAAGGAGGCAATAGACAATGAAATTGACTCAATTACCTCCAATAACACATGGGTGTTAGTTGATTTACCCAAAGGAGCAAAACCAATCGGATGCAAGTGGATCTTCAAGAAGAAGATGAAAGTTGATGGAACCATTGACAAGTTCAAGGCCAGGCTAGTGGCCAAGGGGTTTTTTCAAAAGCAGGGGATCGACTACTTTGACACATATGCTCCAGTAGCACGGATGACAACCATCAGATTGTTAATTGCCCTTGCGGCAATACACAAACTGGTGATACACCAGATGGATGTAAAAACAGCATTCCTGAATGGCGAGCTGACCGAGGAGATTTATATGCAACAGCCAGAAGGATTTGTCCTCAGAGGCCTAGAAGACAAAGTCCGCAAGTTGGTAAAATCTCTTTACGGCTTAAAGCAAGGTCCCAAAATGTGGCATGAGAAGTTTGACAAAGTTCTAAGGTCAAACGGCTACAGGGTCAGCGAAACAGACAAGTGTGTCTATACTAAATTTGCTGACGAAAGAGGAGTCATCGTTTGTCTGTACGTGGACGACATGCTAATCCTAGGTACGGATATAAGCTGTGTCACTGAGACAAAGAAGTTCCTCTCAACAAAGTTCAGTATGAAGGACTTGGGGGATGCTGACGTTATCTTGGGACTCAAGATCATCCGGACAGACACTGGATTGGCACTGTCACAATCTCATTACATTGAGAAGATGCTCACTCGATACGGGTATCATGATCTTCCTATCATTGATACGCCGTACCGAAGTGATCAGAAGCTGGAGCCAACTCGAAGGAAAGCGTCAGGCAATTGGAGTACGCTAGCATCATCGGGAGTTTGATGTACGCCGCTGCTGCAACTAGGCCTGGCATAGTTTTCGCTGTGGGAATGCTGAGTCGATTCACAAGCAATCCAGGCGCTGAACACTGGAAAGCTGTGAAGCGTGTTATGAGATATCTCAAGAAGACTCAGACATATGCACTGCACTTCAGCGGAGAGTCGCCAGTAGTAGAAGGCTTCAGTGATGCCAGCTGGTGCTCAGAGTTGGAGAACGAGAGGTCCACTGGTGGATTCATTTTCACAATGGGTGGAGCTGCTATATCGTGGAAGTCGAAGAAGCAGACTATGCTCTCGCGGTCTTCTATGAAATCTGAGTTCTTTGCACTTGATACCGCAGCAGATGAAGCAGAATGACTTCGGGAGCTCATGTATGATCTTCCAGTGGTTGGAGCGCAGATACCGGCAATTCCGATATACTGCGATAACCAAGCGACTGCGGCGGTGGCATCAAATGATCTTTTCAACGGAAAGAAGAGAACTGTGCGATTAAAGCACATGGCAGTGAACGATCTCATCAAGAGAGGTGTCATTGCAGTAATCGATGTTCGGAGTCAGGAGAACCTGGCGGATCCGTTCACGAAGGGCCTCAAGCGTCAGCTGGTTGAAGACACAGCAGGGAAGATGGGCTTGAAGGCATTCTGATAGTATGTTTTTGTAATCCTACCATAAAATTTTATGTTATTAGTTCAAAGATAAATCTACTCGACATCTAACTTTTGGTTCAAGGGAGGACCAATGACTGGAAAACTATCAGGTAACAGTGGGTACTTGTTCTTGGGAACATGGAAGGGTTACGAACCCATAACCACTGTTGTCTACTATGTGTTTTCTGCGGAAAACGGATTCTGTGTTGAGGGTGGCTTAAATGCCTTAATAAGTTCTCAGGCATAGTGAATGCCTGGTGTGCTTTACAGGAAGCACGGTAGCGCAGCACTACAAGGAGTAAAACTCCATGCTACAGTGGGTGACTCCACTATGAGGTTCCCAGGTAGGGGTAATGCTTCGGCTTTGCAAGCCAAGTCATAGCGGCGTAGCACCGCAAATAGGCAGGTAGCCTAATGCTGTATAATGAAATTAAAGAGTTGTAGACAGCACTACAAAGGGGAGAATGATCCCATGTTACAGTGGCACGACACCACGATGAGGTACCCGGGTAGGGGTAAAGCCTCGACCTTGCAAGCCATGTCGTTGCGGCGTAACACCGCAAGGAAGCCTTAGGCTTCATGCTGGGTAGAATGGCACTACAAAGAGGCTGTGACCTCATGCTGCAGTAGTATGACACTACGATGAGGTTCCCAGATAGGGGTAGTGCCTCGGCTTTAGGCCATGTCATAGCGGCGTAGCACCGCAAGGAAGCGCAAGGCTTCATGCCATGTCTCTTTAATAAAGAACTTACCTATAGTGTATGGAAAGAGAGATAAGGCCGTCTCTTGAGGGTAAACTTGTAGACGCCCAAAATTATACACTGAAACCAGGCTGGCACAAGGCCTTTAATGTGCAGCCAGAAGCACATGTAACTACACATTGTGAGTGGAAAAAATTATAATTGTGGTGCAGAATTCAAGGCATAGTCCATTCTTATATCACACTGTTATTCAACCCATGCGGGAAGATTCAAATCGTCAGCGACATCTATCCTAATGCAAAATGGACAGTTACTGTGGGGAACGCTCAACCCTAGACACATATATATGTTGAGATATGTGGGAGATTGTTGGTGCTCTTGCTCCTTGACATGAAGAGAGTTTGCTCTCAACATGCCTAGCAAAGTTTAGTCCCACATTGGAAAAGCACCATGAGTTATCTCAATATATATACTTGTATGTGTTGTTGAGATATGCACATGGGGTGGTGACCCTAAGGAGGGAATCATGTGGGTGATTTTACTAGGAGGTAAGGATAAGGCTCCAAGGAAAGCATTCATGCTTTTTGCACTTGGAAAATTAATTTCTATTGGGGCTAAGTCCCGACTCGGACTCGGACTCGGACACGGACACGGTCACGGACACGGACTCGGGCTCATGAGGCGTAATGTGGCATTTTGTTGGCGCACTTTGCACTTAGCACGTCAGCTAGGCGCATAGTGCGCTCGTTGCGCGAGCCACTTGCGCGGCCACATTGTGCACCCAGGTTGCGCGGTTGCGCAGGGTGCGCGCGTGCGCAGTTGCGCTGGGTTGTGCGAGTTGCGCAGTTGCGCGAGTTGCGCAGGTGCGCCAGGTTGCGCCAGTTGCGCAGGTGCGCCAGGTTGCGCCCGGTTGCGCAGGTGCGCCAGGTTGCACCCGGTTGCGCGAGTTGCGCATGTGCGCCAGGTTGCGTCCGGTTGCGCGAGTTGCGCAGGTGCGCCAGGTTGCGCGAGTTGCGCCAGCTTGCGCCGCGTGCACAGTATACGCTGAAGGCGCGCGCGCAGCTCGTAAAATTGACGCAACTCGCACAGCTCGTGACTTTCCACGTTCTGACTGATTCGTAACTGATCCTGGATTTGTGGATCTGACATTATGTCGTGGCACACATTTCGGATCTGGACAGTTACATCAGTAGCTATATATTCAGAGCCTCTCTTCTCTCTAAGAATCATTCTAAGACTTCAGAAATTCAGGAAGAGAGAAGAGAGAGCTGTTGCGCACTGTGTCCCTCCTCGTGCAACCGAAGTCCGTCATCGTTCCGAGCAGTCCGTCTTAGAGCAATTTTTCCAGATCGTTCCAGAGTTCATTCGAACTTGCTGGTTCCTGGAAGCTGACCGTGTGGACGGATCTAGCTTTGAGCACTGGTGTTTTTGACACCCCAGCAGGCCACCACCTTCCATCTTTCGCCTGTCACCTTCACTGCTGCCTTTAGCAATTCGGCCAGCATCTTCTTCTTAGAAGCACTGCTATCGTCTGCTACGTTTACGAAATCTTCTTAGATTTTCGTATTCCAGAATCCTTCAAGGATCTCTGTTACGCACCTTCCTTGAAGCGTTGCGTTGGAACGTTGTTCTTACAACTGTTTCATTCAGTTTTTCATTGAAAAATTGTGCCCCGGTTCTAACAATCTTATCTATATTTTGATCCCCTATGCTTGAGCTATCAAAAGATAATACATATATCCTTTTCAATTTATCCCAAGGTCTTGTACTGCTCATTGCAGGACCGTCGAGCTGCTAGAGATCCAACACGAACATATCGGGACAATG
Organism: Iris pallida; assembly: GCA_029216955.1. Classification (NCBI taxonomy): domain Eukaryota; kingdom Viridiplantae; phylum Streptophyta; class Magnoliopsida; order Asparagales; family Iridaceae; genus Iris; species Iris pallida. The sequence goes on along the minus strand of JANAVB010001399.1, from coordinate 3,511,974 downwards.
AACTGGAGAAAGCAAGATTGCTAGAAAAGCGAGAGGCGGAGACTGGTGACAGTAGCGCAAACGAAAGCAGTGATCCTACGGATAGGCCTTCCAGGTGGAGAAAGCAAGGGGACTCGTAAAGATGTGCACATTCTGTAGGCTTAAGCTCCTGATATTGTAGCCGTGTATTTTGTATATTGGTTATATATAATGCCATATAAGTTGTGTAAATTTTGGACAATGTTCATTATATTTCATGGTAGGATTGAATTTTGGACAATTGGCCATGCTCTCTCCTGTACCAATGGTTATCCTGGAAGCTACAGTCAATAAGTGTAGTGAAAATTATAAGGTTTTGGTAAAGGTCGAGAGGCTCGTTCTTTGTCGGTGAAGTCTTGGAGCAGCATAACTTCCCATCTACCTGATTCTCTCTCTCCTCTAACTAGAGCGGTGGAACTGTTCTCATACTGGTCTTACATTTTTCATTGCCAATTCCAAGCCCATAATATATATGGTTCATTGTCGCCAATGTAGCATTGCTCCAGTGGAAGCGCAGGCGTGGTGGGGGCGGGGTTGCGATTCTCAGGACAGTTTTGCGTGTGAGTAATAAAAAAAAAGGTTCATCGTCAATCCCCAGCCCAGAGAATGGACTATTGCTTTAGGGTCTGCTTGGTAACGGTGTTTTTACCGGTTTTGGGGTTTTTTGAACAGATCGTTTATGAAAACCCTTGTTTGTTAATTTTTTTGAGACACCGGTTTTGGTCGGCTCAAAAACCCCCCAAAATCGGTGTAATGTATTTTTGGGTGGCTTTATAAACACCCCAAATCGGTGGGTTTTGAGCGGCTCTATTTTTTTATTCCATTTGTATTCTCACAAAAATATATATAATTATAACTACTGATACCCTTCCCTATTTAATTTATTCGTGTAAAAAAAACTTCAGAACCGCTCGTTAGTGAATTACCAAGCATGGATTGGACTGGTTTAAAAGCCGCTACTTAAAAACCATCCAAAACTGGACCCCTCATAACCGTTCATAACCGGTACTCTAAAAATATTTCATAACCGCTACCCCTACAATTGCCAAGCAGACCCTTAGGCAACTATACTTCGTGAAATGGATCCTTACAGAATGCACATTGCAATATCCCTCAATGTTTTGAGAGGCTGCGGTTCTAATATACCAGGCTCAGTTATTACCTTCTTATGAATTCTTGAATCTACAAGCATATTTCTACATCCCAAAAACCGTACACCATCTAATCTGGAATTTTCCAAAAACGAAGCCGAATTATGGAGAAAATTCTTTCTACTCAAATTTTGCAGCAAATTCCTTCTTCAATCATTTTTTAGGGTGCGTTTGATTGCAAGATGGAAAATATGTGGAAAAGAAATTAATTCCATGAAATTATTTTTCTAGAAAAAAAATTCCATAAAATTTAAAAAAAATTTCATGTTAAACTTAATTTGGGTGTTTGATTGCCATTATTTTTCACGAAAAATAGTTATTTTCCATGAAAAATAATATTTTTCTATGGGTTGGACAAGTTTCATTTTCCACCATTTAAGATGAAAATATGGAAAATGATAGTATTTTGGAAAATAATTCCATGAAAAATATAAGCTATCAAACGCTACAATTCGTGAAAAATTTGTGATGAAAATATTTTCCATGGAAAAAAAAGCCAAATCAAACACAGCCCAATCAAACAGTTATATACATTCGACCTAGGAAAAACGAGCTTTAACTGACCCAAGACATGCAAGAACTATGTATATAACTATGGAATTTATAGAGTTCACGAGGAATAAAAGTATAGTAGCAATTGACATATAGGCAAAAGGAACACAAGCATCTTGCAAAATCTTTGTCCTGGCTGAAAACGACTGATCAACTGGTCTAACCATCAACACGAGAAGCATATATTAAGGCCAATGTTAAGGACATTACATATTTTGTTAGGGGATGACACGGGATAGGAAACGCAACACACTTTAAGTCAATATTTTGTTAAGGACACGTAAAAAAACTGATAGGGGCAACACATCAACACACTTCAAAACTAATCCTCTTCCTACTTCCTTCTCTCTCTATTCCTTTTCTTACTTTCTTCTCCCCACATCAACATACTGTTGGTCTATTTGCAAACAATCGATGGAAAAACTCAGTTGCAATCCCTAAGAAGAGATGCAAAGAATGCAGTTGCAATCCCTAAAAAAGATATGCAAATAATGCAGTTGCAATCCCTAAAAAAGAGATGCAAATAATGCAGTTGCAATCCCTAAAAAAGAGATGCAAATAATGCTGATTGCGTAGCCTAAACGATTAAAAAAAATCGAATCGCGTTTGCAATAGCGGTTTCTCGAAGGCAACAAGAGATGATCAACAACAGTTGAGTCTCAGATTCTCGAAGGCAACAGAAAGAGGAAGGAAGAAGAAGAGCGGATCTCGCTGGGGTGTTGAACACCGGCGCTCAAAGCTATACCCGCAGTACGGATAAGCTCCCAGGAACCAGCAAGTTCAGGAGAACTTCTGGAACGCTCGTAAGTCAATATTTGAGACTTGAACGGGCTTCCTGGACTTAACAGACTCCCTCAACTCTCTTCTTGGTGCATCTTTCAAAGGAGGCCAAGGGGCTCTATTTATAGAGTGGAGTTGAGACTTCACATCTTCTCCTATTCGATGTGGGACTAAAATACCAATACTCAAAAATAGAGTTTGATATTTTAGATCATCCCACAATCAGCATAGAAGTGTGCCAGTCCACGCCTACCCCCCGAACCCTCCCGTGCATGCACGAGACATCTTGGAGTCCGCGTCCGAGTTCGAGTCCGCACAACAAAAATTAACTTGCATCCTTGTTGGATTTAATCCTTTTTCCTTCTAGGAAAATACTTCCACATGGCACAAACTTGTGCCCCACTACACCTCATGTGCACACCTCAACACAAGCAATGCATTATATTGAGATACTCACCATTTGGTGTAGCCGATGTGGGACTATCTTTTCTAGTCCAAAGGCAAAAAACACCAACAATCTCCCACATATCTCAATATATGGGTTGAGCGTTCCCCACAGTGATTGTCCATCATGCATTAGGAGAGATGTTGCTACGACTTGAATCTTCCCGCATAGGTTAAATAACAGCATGATACAAGAATGGACTAAGCCTTGAATTCTGCACCATAACTGCAATTCTTCCTACTCACATAGTGACATCAACTGTGCTTCTGGCTGCACATTGAAGGCCTTGTGCCAGCCTCGTTTCAGTGTATAATTTTTGGGCGTCTACAAGTTTACCCTCAAGAGACGGCCTGATATCTCTGTCCATACACTATAGGTGAGTTCTATATAAAGAGTCATTGGCATGAAGCATTGCGCTTCTTTGCGGTGCTACGCCGCTATGACATGGCTGACAAAGCCAAGGCATTACCCCTACCTGGGAACCTCATCGTAGTGTCATACTACTGTAGCATGAGGTCTCAAGCCTCTTTGTAGTGCCAAACTACCCAGCATGAAGCCTTGCGCTCCCTTGTGGTGTTACGCCACTATGACATGGCTTGCAAAGCCGAGGCTTTACCCCTACCTGGGTACCTCATCGTGGTGTCATGCCACTGTAACATGAGGACACCGGCCTCTTTGTAGTGCTGCCTACATCTCTTTATTACGATTATGCAACATTAGGCTACCTGCCTATATGCGGTGCTACGCCGCCTGTAACTTGGCTAACAAAGCCGAGGCATTACCCCTACCTGGGAACCTCATGGTGGAGTCACCCCACTGTAGCATGGAGTTGTAACACTCCTTTGTGGTTGTTGCGCCACCATGCTTCCTGTAAAGCATAACAGACCTTCACTCAGTCTGAGAACTCATTAAGGCATTATGCCATCCTTCTCACAGGATCAATTTTTCGTAGAAAATTCATAGTAGACAACAGTGGTTCTGGGTCCGAAACCCTTACATGTTCCGCAGAACAAGTGCCCACTGTTAACTAATATTTTTCCAGTCAATAGTCCTCCCTTGAATCAAAAAATTAGATATCTGGTAGATTTCTCTTTGAACCAATAACATAAAATTTATTGATAGGATTATAATGACACAATATTAGAATGCCTTCAAGTCCATCTTCCTTGCTGTGTCCTCGACCAGCTGACGCTTGAGACCCTTCGTGAACGGATCCGCCAGGTTTTCCTGACTCCGAACATCGATCACTGCAATGACGCCCCTTTTTATGAGATCGTTCACTGCTCTGTGCTTCAACCGCACAGTCCTCTTCTTCCCGTTGAAGAGTTCATTTGATGCCACTGCTGCTGCCGCCTGGTTGTCACAGTATATCGGAATCGCCGGTATCTGAGCCCCAACCATTGGAAGGTCATACATGAGCTCTCGAAGCCACTCTGCTTCATCTGCTGCAGCGTCCAATGCAAAGAATTCAGATTCCATGGAGGAGCGAGATAACATAGTCTGCTTCTTCGACTTCCACGATATAGCAGCTCCACCCATGGCGAACACATATCCACCTGTGGAATATTCGCTCTCCACCTCTGAACACCAGCTAGCATCACTGAAGCCTTCCACTACTGACGGATCTCCGCTGTAGTATAGTGCATATGTCTGAGTCTTCTTGAGATATCTCATAACACGCTTCACAGCTTTCCAATGCTTTACGCCTGGATTGCTCGTAAATCGACTCAACATTCCCACTGCAAAGGCTATGTCAGGCCTTGTGGTAGTAGTAGCGTACATCAAACTTCCGATGACGCTAGCGTACTCCAACTGCCTGACGCTCTCCTTCGAATTTGGCTCCAGTTTCAGATCACTCCTGTACGGTGTATCAATAATAGGAAGATCTTGATACCCGTAGCGAGAGAGCATCTTCTCAATGTAATGAGACTGTGACAGCGCTATTCCAGTGCCTGTCCGGATGATCTTGAGCCCCAAGATTACGTCGGCATCCCCCAAGTCCTTCATACTGAACTTGGTCGAGAGGAATTTCTTTGTCTCAGTGACGCAGCTTAAATCCGTACCTAGGATTAGCATGTCGTCCACGTATAGACAAACGATTACTCCTCTTCCGTCAGCAAACTTCGTATAGACACACTTGTCTGTTTCACTGACCCTGTAGCCATTTGACCTTATCACCTTGTCAAACTTCTCATGCCACATTTTGGGAGCTTGCTTCAAACCATACAGAGACTTCATCAACTTGCAGACTTTGTCTTCCAGACCTCTGACGACAAAACCTTCTGGTTGTTGCATGTAGATCTCTTCGGTCAGCTCGCCATTAAGGAATGCCGTTTTCACATCCATCTGATGTATCACCAGCTTGTGTATTGCTGCTAAAGCAATTAACAATCTGATAGTTGTCATCCGAGCTACTGGAGCATAAGTGTCAAAGTAGTCGATCCCCTGCTTCTGAGCAAACCCCTTGGCCACTAGCCTGGCCTTGAACTTGTCAATGGTTCCATCTGCTTTCATCTTCTTCTTGAAGATCCATTTGCATCCGATGGGTCTTGCTCCTTCTGGTAGGTCGACCAATACCCATGTGTTATTGGAGGTGATTGAGTCAATCTCGTTGTCAATCGCCTCCTTCCAGAATATAGCATCTCTGGTCTTCATCGCCTCATCATAGGTAAGCGGATCTGCTTCCACATGATAGGTGACGAAGTCATCTCCGAAGTCTTTCGGCCTCCTCGCTCGCTTAGTTGACGGCTCAGCGAGTTCTGGTTCAGCTGGTGTCTCCTCGACAACAACTCCATCTTGGACTACTGGTTCGATAAAGATCTCTGTCTGCTCCGCACCCTCATTATTCTCCGGAATGTCCGTGAGAACAATGTTCTTGTGCCTTGCAAACTTTTCTTCAAAATATTCAGCATCGCGAGATTCGATGATATGATTTGACTCGATATCAAGGAATCTCCGAGCATCACTCTTCTCGGCATACCCCAGGAAGATCGCCTTAGTAGTCCTTGTCCCCAGCTTCTGAATCTTTAGATCCGGGAGCTTCACATAAGCCAGGCACCCCCACACTCGAATGACATTCAGGTTGGGTCTGACTTTGAACCAGAGTTCATGAGGAGTTATGTCGGAAGTTGCATACGGCACTCTGTTCAGAATGAAAGTGGCCGTTAATGCAGCTTCTCCCCAATAGCACTTTGGGAGACCCGCAGTCAACAGCATAGAATTCATCATCTCTGTCAACGTTCTGTTCTTCCTTTCTGCTACTCCGTTGGATTGTGGAGAATACGGAGCCGTCGTCTCGTTGATGATTCCATGTTCTTTGCAGAATGATGAGAATTTATGAGACCTATATTCTCCACCTCGATCACTCCTCAGCCTCTTGAGTTGTTGTCCAGTTTGCCGTTCAGCCTCGGCCCTGAACTCCTTGAACTTCTCGAATGCTTCGTCTTTAGATTTGAGTAAATAGACGAAGGCATACTTGGAGAAGTCATCGATGAAAGTAATGAAATACTTCATCCCGGCCTTTGTAGAGAATTGTTTGAAGTCACAGATATCTGAGTGAACCAACTCCAGAAGATCTGTGCTTCGATGGACCCTGTGGAAGGGTTTCCTAGTGATCTTCGTCTGAGCACATATCTCACATTTCTCTACCTTACCCCCACACTTGGAGATAAGTCCTAGACTAGACATTTTGTTTATTCGCTTACAATGAACATGTCCTAGTCTATTATGCCATAACTCAAGAGAGTAATTCAAACTAGTGATAGCATTGACATTATTATGCTGGGTTACAACAAGCTGAATTTTGTACATTCCTTCAGTCTGAAAAGCTTTCCCGAAGAAAGTACCCTTCTTGGACATCACCATTTGGCCAGCATTGATGTCCATCCTCAAGCCTGCGTTGCAGAGCAGGCTCCCAGAGATCAGGTTCTTTGCGATTGCAGGAACATGCTTCACACCTTGAAGCGTCAGAATGTTCCCCGATGTAAGCTTCAGCTCCACCGTCCCGATCTCCAGTACTTCAGCTTGTGCCTGGTTCGCCATCATGACTTTCTCGGAAGTAGGCTCATAGGAGACGAACCAGTCCTTGTCTGAACAGACATGACATGTCGTGCCAGTGTCTATCCACCAGTCCAAGTCTGCCCCCACAGTTGCAACCTGTGCTATCATGGCAACCTGATTAGTAACCAAAGAAACCTTGTTAGGCTCACCTTGCTCTTTGGGCTTGGACTTGCATTCACTTTTATAGTGACCCTTCTTGCCACAGTTGAAGCAAGTCACATGGAACTTGGACTTCTGTTGCTTGAATCCTGGACCCTTCACTTTCAGATTCGAGAAGTCCTTCTTCTTGTGGTGAGAAGCCGCCTGCTTCCCTTTGTTCTCTCTGGTGGCTTGAACCAGATTCGCCGTTGCTAGTTGCTTGGACAGGGTGTCCAACTTCTGTTGAGAGCGCATCTCGTCCTCAACATGAATCTCGCTGAGGAGATTATCCAGGCTAATCTCCATCTTCTTCCTATGCATCCTTGCATAGATGTTGCTCCATCCTGGAGGAAGTTTTGCCACGATCCCTCCAACGACGAACTTGTCGACGAGGGGCATGCTATCGTCCTCCAGTTTCTGGCGCAGCTTCAGGAACTCTTTCACTTGGGGCAGCATGGTCTTCTCGTCTTCAAAGACCCATTTGTGGTATTTTTCAACCATGAACATCTTCGACCGGGCCTCGTCGTCGTCATACAGCTTCCCCACGGACTCCCAGATCTCTTTGGCAGAAGTCCTCTTTGTGTAGGACTCGGCCAGAGAGTCTTCTATGGAATTCAGGATCAGCAGCCTGCATATGCTGTTATCCTTTTTCCACTTCGTCTGCTTGCTCGTAGCAGCGGCCAGAACAGCAGCAGATCCTGTTGCTGGAACGATTAGTTCTTCCTCATCCAACACGTGATCAACATCCACGAGTTGAAGGTTCAGAGTCACCTTTCGCTTCCAGATCTGGAAGTGTTCGCCGTCGAATTTCTCCAACTTGTTAAAGCCGGTATCGACAAGCGAAGCACGAGTGTTTTCCATCGAATCGTATAGCTTTGAGATTGTTGGTCTATTTGCAAACAATCGATGGAAAAACTCAGTTGCAATCCCTAAGAAGAGATGCAAAGAATGCAGTTGCAATCCCTAAAAAAGAGATGCAAATAATGCAGTTGCAATCCCTAAAAAAGAGATGCAAATAATGCAGTTGCAATCCCTAAAAAAGAGATGCAAATAATGCTGATTGCGTAGCCTAAACGATTAAAAAAAATCGAATCGCGTTTGCAATAGCGGTTTCTCGAAGGCAACAAGAGATGATCAACAACAGTTGAGTCTCAGATTCTCGAAGGCAACAGAAAGAGGAAGGAAGAAGAAGAGCGGATCTCGCTGGGGTGTTGAACACCGGCGCTCAAAGCTATACCCGCAGTACGGATAAGCTCCCAGGAACCAGCAAGTTCAGGAGAACTTCTGGAACGCTCGTAAGTCAATATTTGAGACTTGAACGGGCTTCTTGGACTTAACAGACTCCCTCAACTCTCTTCTTGGTGCATCTTTCAAAGGAGGCCAAGGGGCTCTATTTATAGAGTGGAGTTGAGACTTCACCTCTTCTCCTATCCGATGTGGGACTAAAATACCAATACTCAAAAATAGAGTTTGATATTTTAGATCATCCCACAATCAGCATAGAAGTGTGCCAGTCCACGCCTACCCCCCGAACCCTCCCGTGCATGCACGAGACATCTTGGAGTCCGCGTTCGAGTCCGAGTCCGCACAACAAAAATTAACTTGCATCCTTGTTGGATTTAATCCTTTTTCCTTCTAGGAAAATACTTCCACATGGCACAAACTTGTGCCCCACTACACCTCATGTGCACACCTCAACACAAGCAATGCATTATATTGAGATACTCACCATTTGGTGTAGCCGATGTGGGACTATCTTTTCTAGTCCAAAGGCAAAAACACCAACACATACTTCATCTTTCAATCATAATTCTTCCAAATCCTAATAGAGATGACAACAAACAAGGCTCCTTCCCAATCAATGTATAATTTTCTATTTCTCAAGTCATTCTTCAGTTTTTTGCAATTTAAAGATTTTTATTTGTGAATGTTAGTTTCTATATTGATTTCACGTGTTTATAAATATTACTTAGTAGATTATAGATTTATGATTAACCAATGGTTGCTTTTAACAAGTTTTGAATCAAAATGAGGGTTTTCCAATTTCGAAAAGTGATACATTTCTGCCAGGAAAGGCAATTGTTACCCAAAATTTGATGCTCCTGACTATGGTAAGGACTGCTAAAATTGGCAGTCATAAGACAATTTTTTTTTTTTGTTTTTAGGACTACCAAAATTTTAGCAGTCCTAACAATAGACAGTCCTAACAATAATCAGGACTGTCAAAATTTTGGCAGTCCTAAGACAAAAATGCCAAAAATTTGACATTCCAAAGACATTATTATATGATCATGATTTTGGTTTTTTGTTATTTATTTTCAAATATTTTTTTTTGTAGTCGCAAAAGTGACAAAGGAAAAAAAATCCGTGAAGGAACAAGTCTAAGCCAAGAAAAGGAAGCCCCCAACGGCTTCGGAGCGCAAAGCACGACATGTTTCATGGACAAGTGAAGGACCTCTTAGAGCCGAAAGTGTCACATCCCGATTCCGTAGAACCGAAAAGTAACCACTGGCCGGACGTGATGTTGTACAAATCTAAATTGTACTTATACAAGATAAAATGAATACAGTTAATAATATTTAAAAAAATAACGACCTTGCAGCAAAAATAAACATATAATTTGAAGTCACAACATGATATATAGAAATGTATCTCTTTTGTTAACATTTACAGTAGAATACAAAGACTTGCAGCGGTATACAAAAGCTCTTAATAGCCAATTGATACTTGCCAAACTTGGCTTACATTGGAACTTGCCGAATAGACTTACATCTCATTGATACAAAAGGATTTATAATGTTCTATGCATTATGCCATTTATAACAAAAGATCATATCTTTTGCGAGAAAAGCTCTAGCTTGCCCAATAACTCTTCGATGCTTTAGAAATGTCCAAACTACTCCCCGCACCTGCAGAGCTGAGGTGTATGAGTACATTGTCGTGTACTGGTGAGTGTTGCTAACCTGACTCACCTAAAATCAACATAGTAGATAATGTTCACTACTAGATTATGGACTTTAGGTGACCAGTGGTTGTTTGTCGCCTAAATGCAAAATTAGTTGCCAAAGGTTTATCGCCACTAAATTTTTTGGTCACAAGTATCGTCGCCTTAGACTTCTGATCTAAAGTCAGAGACAACTAATTAATAATGATCTTGCTATCTTGCCTTAGGGTCAATTAATAATTCATATCCGACAGGAATGTAAAACATATATGTTATCACCATTTGGTAATTCTTATCCATGGTCGTTTAGCCTTTCCTATAAATGAGTAATAACTTACTCTGCCTACATAAGACATCATTAGTATACTCTTCACTGCATAAGACATCATTAGTATACAGTCTGTCTATATGAAGGTCACCGGCCACAAGCCATCTCGACTATTAGTGGAATTACGACGTCTCTTACAGCACAGAAAATTTCGATGCTAGTACGTACACCGTCCTTGTTCCTCCCTAGGTCGGAGTGGTTCCATAGCACTAGACTACTGTTCAAGGAACTAAACCTTTTGCACAAGTTGTCTTTGACCATGCATGTACCTAGCTATAAAAAAACATATCATGCACGATACAAAAACTTAAATAAACATGCCAACATTTCTCAGCTGTCTAATTACCATATTTCTTCGAGCCTTAGTTCGTAATACTTAATGCCCAATCCAGGAACATTGATGTCCAATCTAGGGATTTTACTGTCCAATCCAGGGACTTTGTTGCCCAATCTAGGGGCTTACCGTAAATGGCGACTCAACAGTCCCAACATTTGTTATAATAATACAACATAACTAGTATTCTTTTACAGCAGATTAAAAGCAATACGCTCACTTATCTTCCATTATCTTTTGTGAAACTTGTTAGCTACCATTTAGCAACAACACAAGCAATCACAAATATAATCATTTTTTATTAAGCGTGGAGATACAAGAGCGAAACCAACGCCACCTACCTTTATCCGAATTAACTTTTTTTGTCATGATCATATAGCTTTCTAAATGATCCCTCTGCATAAATCTAAGTTCAACTAGGCCCTTCGAACCAACAAGTTATCATAATACATCATGCGGAGCGGAACATTACATAATATACTACTCAGAAAAAGTTGCATTCTCGAAACTTAAAAATAAACTCAATCTCCTTCATAATTAAATTTATCAATAAACTTCTCATTCAGCTCTAGTTCGACATCCCATGTTACACTTTGACATATTAATATCTCATCGAAACATACGAATTGATACAAATGATTTCAATCCTTTCTTTTCTTTGTCCAACACTCGTGCAATTCTTTTAACATACAATAATCCTCTTAGGAGCTCCATTTGAATTTATCTCACCACTTGGCTTGGATAGTACACATATTTTCGAAGATCAAAAAATATAGTGCACTTCAGCCAATGCCAAAGGTAGTAAAATCAAACGAGCTTCAAATGCAACTTCTATTCAAAATTTAACCAATCAATAATCTCGAGGAAACTGGCCCTTATTATCAATTCTCATAACTCATTCACATAGGTACTCCTCAAGAATATATAATTTCTCACTAAAACTTCTGCACAATTTAAAACATAACGGCATTCCATCCATATTTTTATATTGTTGTTTTATCATATTCATTGTACGAAGCTCTTGTATACATAAATTCAATTAGTTTCCGCAATATCTTCTCCTTCTATCCACTTTAAACACGTCTTATAACCAAATTTCGGTCTGACCATTCTCAAAATTCATCAATATCCTTTCGATTCGGCATATATATTATCGATGCCTTCATTGTTCCTCATATGGAATTATTTTCTCACAATCGTTATCCTCCAAATCGCAAACACATAAGCATCAGGGACTACCTAGGTTACGTACTGACCCAGGCACTGAACTTAAATCTTTTTGAACCAAACAAATTAACTCAAAACCTACAAAATTGGAGTTCTCAATAATATGAAATGCAATTTCCTTCTTTACATCTCTTGAGAGTAATCCAAAATGTTATCACATTGTTTAATTCATCATCCATCATCGATCAAATTAATTGGGATAAAACCAACTGTTACTTGATTCTAATTCAAGTTTGAAGCCACAATTGATCCAAAAAATTCCCAAAAAAATTAAAATTTCCCCATTTGCAGTCATTAACCGTCATGATCTAAATAGTTCTATCAACATTGCCAAATCTGAATATCGTTCAAGATTTCACACGAGTCTATTTTGCAACCCAAATAAATTCCAACCATGATTCATTTTTTCAAGTCGTACCATCATCCAACACTAGGAAACCTCTATCAACTTTCCAAACGTAGTGATATCAAATTTCTAATGAATCCAATTACCACTAAGTTTCCTTTTGAACCATGTCATGGTCCATACTACAAACAATCAATGAAGCTAAATAATAAAAATCCATCCAACACAAAACTGCAACTGTTACATGAAGCTATCAATTTTTTCTAACTTATTCACCAAAATGACATTTTCTAGTCGAGGGTCAATCAAAACCAACAACATTTAATCCGAGAGTCACACCATTATTAAGCACTCTTGCCAAGAGTACAATTTCACGAAGAATTCCATTTTTATCATAATAATTTATCCGTCAATTCCAACTTGATTACCATCAACTACGTCCTTCAAAGGTGATCAACCAACTGAATGCAATATCAATATGTTATTTTTAGCCTAAACCAATCAAATCCAACCAAGGATGGGGATCAGCATTCTACTTTCTTTTAGGCTATTATCAAAGAAAGGGCATCTACGAACAGAGTTCGCTTGTTTGAACATGATGGGTCCATGGCACCGGACCATGTCATTATGGAGCGGACTATTCTGCACTTCTCGAATTTTTTCGATTATGTGTCGGCAACGGACCCGGGGGATTTCATTAACTGCATTCCTAATCTTATCTCAGAGGAGCAGAACATGATTTTGTGTGCGATTCCCATGGAAGATGAAGATGAAATGCGGTGAAATTGCTTAACCCCCAAGGTGCCCCCAGCCCGGATGGATTTACTGGCTTTTTCTATACAAAGTGTTGGAGTATCATTAAACAAGATCTTATGGCGGCTATCACTGATTTCTTCTTAGGCATGCAACTCCCCAAAGGTATCACCTTGGCTAACTTGGTTCTCATTCCCAAGATTACTAAACCGAGGAACGTTCAAGATTTTAGGCCGATTAGCTTGAGCAATATCTCCCATAAAATCATCTCCAAAATCTTGGCGGACCGGCTCTCTGTTGTCCTTCCCTATATCATTTCAAGGGAGCAAACGGGGTTTGTTAAAGGCCGTAGTATACACGAGAATATCAGTTTGGCCCATTAAATCATTGGATTCATTGATAACAAGGTGTCCGGGGGCAATGTGGCGATCAACCTTGATATGTCTAAAGCCTATGACAGAGTTAATTGGAGTTTTCTCACAAGGGTGCTTCGCCAGTTCGGCTTCAGCAATACATGGATTGATCTTATATTCATAAAAATCTCTAATTGTTGGTATTCGATTTCCATCAATCGTAAGACGTGCGGATTCTTTTGCTCGGCCAGAGGCCTCCGACAGAGAGACCCTATTTCCTCCGCCTTATTCATCATCGCTCATGACGCTCTCAGCAAGAAGATCTCCAAGCTTTTCCTCCACGGCCATATAAAAAACTTCTCGGGCTGGATAGATTGCCTCCCCTTATTGCACCTGTTTTATGCGAATGATAGCCTTATATTCCTCAACAGTGGTAATGATAGTATGGACAACCTATTGAAGACTCCGCAGAATTATTCCGAGATGTCGGTCCAGGTGATCAACATGTCAAAATCATCGCTTATTGTTTCTCAAAAAGATCACATGTCTTCCAAAGCTGAGTTAATTGCTTCCAGAACTGGTCTTTGAATCACTCATCTCCATATCCAATACTTGGGGGTTCCTCTATTCAAAGGTAGAGCTAAACCAAAATACTTCTTTGAGTTGGCCGAGAAACTTGAAAAAAATATTTCTGGTTGGAGAGGCAGGCTCCTTTCCTTTGGTGGCAAAATCTCTCTACTCAAAAGTGTTCTCATTGCCCTCCCTATCCACTATCTTCCAGAGATAAAAGCTGTAAGCCCCTAGTTTTTAAATATTATTTTTCAAATTTTTAAATAGTGTTTATAGCTTTAAAATAAGTTATTATAATTATTTGAAATTTTTTAGAATTTTTAATAATTTTTTAAATGAATTTTATAGCTTAAAATATCAATATGCAATTTATTGAATTGTCTTAATATCAGTTTGCAATTTAATGATTTGTTTTAATTGCGGTTTGCAAATTATATTTGCAAACCGATAGGAGTAGGGTTATATTGCAAAACCCCAAACTTTGGGGGCCTTGCTGCAAACTACCCATCACCCCCCTCCACGTTCTTTCTCTCTCCTCTCTCCCATGACCGACGACCGGGCTGACCACCGCCCCGACGACCCGGCCGACCTAACCCCCTTTTCGACCGCCATATTCTCCCTATAAATACCCCCCGACCCAAAACCCTACTATTTTTCGACCACCCCAGCCTAGCCACCGCCGCCCTCACTTCTCCTTCTCCGGCCACTTTGCCGAAATCCTAGATTTAGTCTAGCCACCACCACCGTCCACTTTCCGACGAGCGACCACCCCCATCCAGTTCGCCTAAACCAGACGAACTCCCCTCCGTTTATCTCCGACCGCCCCGACGACTCCTCCGCCCTACAGCAGCCCCACAATTCGACTCGAAGTCGGACACGTACGTGTCACCTCGCTTTTTCTTCTCCAATTCGACTCATTTTCACCTATGTGACTCGCCGAGTCTCGACGAGTCTCGCGGTAAGTCTGGACACGGCTAGTTCGAGTCGTGCGTGTCGTGCACGACCCGGACACAGGACTCGACTGTTCTTCGTGTCCTTAACTGTCAGGACACGAAGTATACGTTATTGGATTTAGTTTGGGCTATCGGGTTTCAAACCCATTAACCTAAAACCTATAATAAAATTAATTAAAACCCTACCCCTATCATATAACTCGAGTTGACCCCCTGGCCAGCCCGAGCATGGTTAAACCCCCTGCCCCCCTGGCCGAGTTCGAGCCCCGCCTTTGTTTCTTTTTTTTTATTTGTTTATATATATATGTATGTATATATGTATTTATATATATATATATATGTATATATGTATATGTATATGTATTTATGTATGTATGTATATTATATATACTGTTATATATATAATATACTGTATTTATATATATATATATAAAATATACATATATATATAAAATATATATATATATATATATATATATATATATATATATATATATATATATATATATATATATATATATATATATATATATAAATATATTTATATTTAGTATTATATATATATATATATATATATATATATATATATATATATATATATATATATATATATATATATATATATATATATATATAGAGGATGAGGGAGGTGAGGTGCCACACTATGGAGGGTGTCTACTTGTCACCCCCCACATGCTATCATCATGCACCCATGTGCATGATGATAGCATGGGGGGTGACAAGTAGACACCCTCCCGTAAGGTGGCACCCTACCTCCCTTATTCTCTCTCTCTCTCTCTCTCTCTCTCTCTCTCTATATATATATATATATATATATATATATATATATATATATATATATATATATATATATATATATATAAAATTGTATTTGTTGTATAAATATGTATATATTTTCAAATACAATTTTGGTGCAAAATATTACTATGTATAATTTCACAAGTTATTATATAATTTTGTGACTTGTATATTTTGCCACTTTAAAATATATTTATATACATATTTAAATTCCTGTATTTTATAAATTATGGTCAATTGATGTCCAAACCTAGCATGGGTTTTTAGGCCCAATTGTTTCTAATACATTCAGAGTCTGTACAAGTCATATTGGACTTGATTCATGGCTTTGGGTCCCATATCTGGACTTCGGTTCAATTTCGAATACGTGGACAAAATAGTAAATAATTAATTAATTATTTTCCAAAAACTGTTGCTTGCTGTTTTTGAATTTATATATATATTTTAAGTACTATAAAAATCTGGAAACAATTGTATTTAAATACTATGTTAATTTAGCTAATTTATTATAATTTTTCCATCATTTATTAAGTATTTTGACATTTTATAAAAATAGGAAAACAGAACTCATTTTCAGGATACATATGTTTGCTGATTTTTAATAAATATCTATGAAGGTTTATAAATTCCAGAAAAATTAGTATAAATTTCTATAATTAACAAGGATCATTTTGGTACTTTATTTTATGTAAAATTGAGCTTTTTATCTATCTCAAAAATTGTTGGAGCACAGTGTACAGTTTGATTTATTTATTGAATAGTTACGACTTGCAATATTTTGTGTTGTTTTGAGTTATTATAGTATTGGACCTCACCCCACACTAGTGTAAAGGCCCTAAAAAGTTAGTTTGGGTATTGTGTCACCCCACACTGGTCTCCTATGCTAAAGTCATCATTTGGTTAGGTGTCCAGTTGGAAAGTCGTGTCGCACAACTAGTGTCTTAGTGTTTAACTTAGTGTGAAAACTAAGTTTATGTATTATTTCTACAGTGACGAGTCATCAGGCATCTATAGCATTTCTATCGCTACCTTGCTTTGCTAAAGGCAAGTACCTCTACAAACTTTACATACTGCTATAACAATAAACTGTGATTTCCAACCATGTTCAATGCTGATCCTTGGGGTAGCAAGTTAAATCTTCACATATTGTATTACTTTTTGTCTCTACCATGCTTAGGACAGTTTTCATATCTCTCACATGTTTAAACAATGGGTTAAGGGAAAACTGTTAGTATACGTGATCATGACCCCCTTCTCCGTATGTATTTACCGAGCACTGTTACATTCTATATGTAACTTTGTCTTATGTCTGATCCCGCATTTGTGTATGGACATACACTGATGCCGTTAAGGGTACGTATGTACACTTCAGAAAATTGATATGTACCACTGTACATCCTATTAACTATTGACTGATCACTCACCTACTACAGTTTTAAACTTTAAAACAAATAATTATTGCCATGATAAAATGTATCTAAAACTGGATAAAACAAGATATGTCATTTTATCTCTTTCTATCACATGATCAGTATTATATGTTTGTTAGATTCAGTACTTGCTCCCGTCCTGACAGGATAAACGTTGTAGGTATACTTACTGAGGAGGAGTTGCTTTGTGATTCCTATTATGAAGTGGCTGCCGAGGACCAGGCTTTATCTTACGAGGATGTACCTGCGGGAAAACTCGTCTAGTTTGCATAGTTGCTCGGGGTTCCGAGAGTAGTCATACTGTTAGACTATGTATTTTGTGACTGGACCTGTATCCAGCTTTACATTTTAGACTTGTACTTGGATCTTATTTATATACGAGACGACTTTTGTGTTTGGAACATTTCTGACTCATTATTACATATGGAACTGTTAGCACACTTTAGTCTTGTCTTATTATTCTTTATAACAGCTTACTACGCTTTATCTCAAGCGTAGACTGGACATGACTCGGTCCAGCCCAACAATTTGGGTAGCGGATCGTGACATGTTTTTAGTGGTGACCCATGCAGGTCCTGACTAAATTGTTTGGTTATGTCATTGTACCAAGCATGCCTGCAATTAGGAACTTAAGGTAACTAGACAACATTAGGAATGACGCTTAGAACACCTAGAGGAATACTAGGATTGTAACATAGGAAACACATCACATCATATGCTCGTTATTTCAAAATTAGACTTTCTTGTTGTTTATGAATGATTACTTAAAAGAGTCCTTATAAGTCCTTTTTATTTATTTAGATGGTGCTCACCCGCTCATCCCAGTATGTCACACCTGAGAATGGCACACTTCCCATCCAGTCGGTTGACCAGTTGACCGATACACCTCCACCTCCACTTACTATACTCCCCCACTCTACAAATCCACCAACCCAGATGCCTCCACCACCTTCCACATCACAGTCCCAGTAGGACCCGATACTCCTACCACCACCTATCACTAAACCTGCCCAGGCTTTCGTCACACTCGACGGGAACCAACTTCTCACTCTGATCCAGGGGTTCCTAACAACCCATCAGGAGCAGACCACCTTACTCCGCCAGATCATGGAGCGTTCTGAGGAACGTACCGTGGTCCCACCACCTGTAGAGCCACGGCAGAGAGCGGGGACAATAAAGGACTTCATGGGTCTGAACCCCAAGGAGTTCTTAGGGACTGAGGGCATCATTGTAGCAGATGACTGGCTAGACTCAGTAGAGAGGAAGCTCATTGGAGCTAGGTTGCCGAATGACCTCCAGGTCGAGGCAGCGAGATTTCTGCTGATAGACTTAGCAGGAGTTTGGTTCAGGAATGAGCCGCTATTCGCGAGAGGGAAGGCCACTTGGGATCAGTTCAAGACCCAGTTCACGAAGAAATTCTTCTTGTCACGACCCGCACCCTGATTAGGGGCACGAGAACGTGGGTACGTCCAGCCTACGCCGCAGTGTCGGCGGTAGAACGCTGTATAGGTCATCTATAACATCTAACATCTAACAACAAGATATATAAACCTGTCATCTCCGCACGAAGGTATAACATAACATCTCAACTCCATATCTCAAACACAAGTCTAGGAAAGATAGAACATGATATGGAATCAGATGAAAGGAAGAACTGAATATATATAGAGTTATCACACCACACAAAGTAGATGTCCAACACAAATAAGTACAAGACCTGAAATATAACTAAGTCACAACTAACAATCGGAACAGTCCGATACAAAATAAAAACTGTAAACACTAGACTAGACTAGGCACCCTCTACTGAGCTAGATGCTCCTCAGGCTCCTGAAGGTCACCCTCATGTGTCCCATAGAAGGTAGGGCAGTCACCATCATCATCTGTAATATTTTCAACAGGTCCAGTCAGGACAGGAACGAACACAATACATCTCACGCAGTTCATATCATGTTAGGAAATGTAAAGCATGCATAGAGTAAGATACATGGACTGTAAAGAAATATATATAAAAACGAAAGAGATTTGATAACTGGAAATATCTATATATACGATAAGTAAGAACTGTAGGTAGCCTGTGATTTAGAGCATGAGATGGTTATATAAACGGGTTTAGGACATATACAAGATTTCACAAGATTTCACAAGATTTGTACAAGATGGGATTTTGATCACATAACCATTTCCTACTCACCCTCCCCAATCAATACACAAGGATCCAGTCAAGTTACGTTACCTTGCACAAGAGGTTTTTATCATGTTTGCTCACGTGATCATGAGAGTACAAGATTGCACAAGAGTATACATGAAAGCGGTGTACATGAAATACAAGATGTTCGTGAAAAGCACATGACAACTGTATCTGATGCACCCCGAGGGGGATAACATCGCATGACAAGATCCATATAGTACCAATCCATGATAATAACGTGACAGCATCATGTAAAGTAATCTAGAGCAAGAATATAAATCCTAACAAGTATGAAAAGATCAGAGAATGTACTCGCCTGTCACCCTGTATGACTGATATGAATAGATGTCCGAACTGGTGTCACAGAGTCCTATTTAGAGTAAAACAGGTCACAATATATCCACAATGGTAAAATTAGAGTATACAATGCATACTACATGATTCTAGGTCAAACTTAGACTAACTAAGGTTTTGGTCAAACAAAGACTAGTCAACAAGGTAATTAGGTTAATCTTGGTCAGACTAGTTAAACTAGTCATTTTTAGGTCAATTAGGTCATGGTTTGACCAATAGTTGACTTTGGTCAACAATGGTCAACATTTTGGTCAACCTAGGTCTAGTAGGCCTAATGGTCTATCCTAACTCATTGGCCATAGGCTAATAACCAAGTTCCATAGGCTAATGCCATATGGGTATCTACCTCTATACAATATATATATATATATATATATATATATATATATATATATATATATATATATATATATATATATATATATATATATATTCACATATATATATATATTCACATATATATATATATATATATATATATATATATATATATATATATATATATATATATATACACATAACTATATAGGCCTATGGACTAAGTATACTCATATATCATATAGGTACCTATATATAGATACCATATATAATCTAATACAATACATATATATATATAACATACATATATATATATATATATATATATATATATATATATATATATAATATATATATATATATATACAACATATATATACAATACAATATATAGAGAGAGAGAGTGAAATAGAGAGAGAGCTAGATAGAGGATGAAATAGGGTGAGAGAGAGAGAGAGAGATGAGAAAGAGGACAGTGAGAGAGAGGGAGAGACTGAACAGGAAGGGGGGGTATGTTCCAGAATTCCTGGAACAAGAAATAGCCCCAACCCACACACACAAATATACACACACACCCATACTTACACATACATGTATACACCTAAATTTCTCCTACACACACACATACATATATACTACGTATATATATACTAAAAACACACTAATACCCGTATAAATCATATTAAAATTAGGTTTGAAATTCATTTTTAAAATCTGGGAAATATCCCAATTCCTGGAAATAATGACACTGTGCACTCGATACTAGGTAAACCCATTTACACACTCAAAACCGAGCTAAGGCTCGAATTCATTGGTTGGTAACTGATGCCCCACATGTACCCTAGTGTCCTAGGTGCCTGACACGACACCAAGACACGGTTTGACATGTCCAAACACTCAAAAAACCTACTCGGGTAAACTCTGATACTCACACGCGTGCACAGCGTCGTGCACGCGTTCCACACGCTCGTGAACACACCACGAGACACGACACGTCTCGTGGTCATGCACACGTGTAGCCCACATATAGGGCTACACGATGGACACACTGACACGTGTCCACGACACTCGTGGACACGATACGAAACCCGTATCAGTCGTGAAAAATACGACTGATACTCATGTTTCGACTGCATCGTGCACGCGGTTGCACGTCTCGTGCTCGTGACACAGGACACGACACATCTCGTGCTCATGTCCTCGTGTACGCCACATATAGGGCTATACGCTCGTGTTACCACGAGACACCCAAGTGTCGTGTCCGCGCGACACGATACGCGCAAAGTTGCCCCCGTGCGCGTGTGCGCTGACAGCGCGTGTCCAGTGCGAGTGAGATTTCTCATTTGACACGACACGACGTGACACCAAACTTTGGGGGCATGTTCGCAGACATTGCCCCCGTGTCCATGTCAATTTTCTCGTGTCCTAGTGCCCTGTGCAGTGAGCACGAAGGGTGGGGTAGCAGGGCACGCACGCGAGCCTCGTGCAGTGGGTTCGTGTCCATTTTAGACACGGACACAGCACGAAAACATGCTCAGTCTACTTGGGTTGTGACCTACTAGTCTAGGGCTACACAAAATATAATTTGTTTTACATTTTAACAAAAACAATTCATTTGTGGCATTTCATCAAACAAGGGTTTCTAGCTTAGGATACGTGTCCGATACGGACACCAAACCAACTCTAATTTTCACCAAACTTGACCTACAGTTCCCTGGTACCTAGATGCATGCAAATATGAAGAGAAAACACAATATTAACATGGTTTGAGGGTATTTACCTATTTGTGTGAAAACTCAAGAAACACCAAGTAGGGGGGTGTCCTCTTCTCTTGGTGATGCCCAAAGCCCCTCAAATCCTCGATAGCAGGCCCTAACTAGTACCCTATAGTGTAGAGGAGTCCAATGCAAGAAACTACAGGTGATTTGGATCAAAAATGGCAAAGTTGTGGAGGTTTGAAGGAATGTGATTTTTCTAGGTTAAAATTTATGTAAAATGATCATGAATTAATGTGAGGGGTTAATATAGGACGTGTGGCTGCTAGGGGGGTGTCTTGGCCGGCCATGGCAAGGGGGGGTGTCTTTGGCTTTCTTCTAGGTTAAGGCAAAGACTTCCTTGCCAAGGGTTGATATTTTGAATGTTTCAAGCAAAATATCACATGTATAATATCTAGATATTTATCCTACTTTAACCAATGCAAATATCTATCCCCTTAGCATTCTAGGTTAGTAGCTAACCTCTAGATTAGTGCTAAACTAGGTTAGGGACTAACATGACACTAATCAATAATTAAACAATAATAAAAACACATAAGTACAAATAATTCTAAATAAATCCTAGAAAATTACCAAAATACCCTTTAGGCTAAAAATTACTAATTTGGTGTTCTAAGCCTATGGCTAGGCTCACATGATCATGGTTAGTCTCTAGGTTATGAAATCTCTAGGGTTTACACTCGGGTTATACTAGTAAATCACAAAGTCATAAGTCATGACTTAGAAAATGGTTTAACTTAACTAAAATCACCCAAAAATCATATTATGACTAAAATACCACTAATAAATAATAAAAATAATAAAATTTCAAAAATACCCCAATTTCAGAAAACTGGGTGTTGCACTTCTCGACCACCGCTAGGGTAGCCATGGGGCTACGATTCCAGAACATCCAGCAGGGGAACCGTTCTGTTGACGAGTATACAGCAGAGTTTAGTCGCCTGAGCCATTTCGCTTCTAGTCTAGTTGCAGACCCAGAGGAGATGACGCATAGGTTTTGCCATGGTCTAGTTCCAGACATTGGTATTCTTATAGTGGCGAATGGTACGACTGACTACTACCAGAGCCTAGAGTTGGCCCGGAGCATAGAGTAGCGTCTTCTGTCTTGCAAGAGGCCGGCTTCTGTACACCTCAAGGGACCGTCCAAGCGTCAGGCTTTCCAGCCGAGAGCACCGACGCTGCACCAACAGATATACCGTCCTCCCACACCTCATCACCCAACCCCACCAGCTAGAGCCCCGGGACCCCAGCAGCAGAAGGGAGCTTTGTGTGTATTCTGTAGGAGGCCAGGCTATGACGCTATCGTCTGTAGGAAGAGGTTAGGGCAGTATTTAGCTTGTGGGTCTGCCACCCATCAGCTTCGGGACTCCCCAGTAGCGAGGATACCAGGTGTCGGACCACCGTCTAGAGGATCGTCGCTTCCGACTCAGTAGCAGAGGTTTGGGCAACATCTGCAGCAGCAGAAGGGGCCCCAGGGGAAGGCTTATAGTCTGGCTCTTGAGGCGGAACCGGAGCAGGTTTCGGAACCAGATTATTTGGCTGACGTCATCACAAGTCATGTTTATTTGCATACTTTTCTAGCTCTTTGCTTGTTTGATTCTGGTGCATCGCATAGCTTCCTGTCATTAGAGTTTTTGCATAAACACCACTTAGTAGCTACACCTATCGAGGAGATGAGTAGAGTAATGACGGGAGGAGGACCAGTGCCCATTAGAGCTATCTATAGATGCTCTATTACTATAGCTGGGAGAGAGTTTAGGAGACGATTCTTTGTGATGTCCCTCCCCGGGTATGATATCATATTGGGGATGGACTGACTTAGCTATGCCCATGCAGCTATAGACTGTCATGAGGGTAGTATTCTGTTCAGTCCCCCAGGCACGACACCATTCAGTGTCAGGAGGACAGGGCCAGAGATAAGCCTAGAGCCGAACTGTTGTGCGACAGTTGGGGAGTTAACACCGCCATACCCTATCATTAGGGAGTTTATAGATGTATTCCCAGAGGATCTTCCAGGACTTCCGCCTGACAGAGATGTGGAGTTCACTATAGATTTAGTACCGGGTTCATCACCAGTATCCCGGGCTTGCTATAGAGTGAACCCCAAGGAGGCCGTAGAGATGAAGGAGCAGATCGATGACGTGTTAAAAAAGGGTTTTATTCGATCTAGTGCTTCTCCATGGGGAGTGCCAGTAATTTTTGTGCCGAAGAATGATGGTACAGTCCGGTTGTGTATTGACTACCGGGCATTGAATACCATCACCATTAAGAACAAATATCTTCTGCCCAGGATAGATGATTTTTTCGACCAGTTGAGTGGGGCGAAGGTGTTTTCTAGGATAGATTTGAGGTCCGGTTACCACCAGGTGAAATTTAGGGTTACAGACATCCAGAAGACGGCGTTCAACACGAAGTACGGGCAGTACGAGTTTTGGTGATGCCATTTGGTCTCACAAATGTGCCAGCTGTCTTTATGAACTTGATGAATAAAACATTTCACCAGTATCTGGATAAGTTCGTCGTAGTATTTATCGACGACATCCTGATATACTCGAAGACGCCGGAGGAGCACGCAGAGCACTTGCGGACAGTTTTGGGGATTCTGAGGCAGGAGAAGTTGTATGCCAAATTGTCGAAGTGCGAGTTCTTTTTAGATCGAGTGGAGTTTCTCGGTCATGTAGTTACTGGAGAGGGGATCTCGGTGGATCCCAGGAAGATTACTGCCATTGAGACATGGAAGGCTCCGACGTCAGTTTCAGAGATCATGAGCTTTCTAGGTTTAGCCGGCTATTATAGAAAGTTCGTCTAGGACTTTGCTAGGATAGCTGAACCCATGACGAAACTGACGCAGAAGAATGTAGAGTACATCTGGTCAGAGGACTGCCATACAGCATTTGAGGAGCTGAAGATGAGGCTGACGACTGCTCCAGTTCTGACATTACCTTCAGGGTCTGGAGGTTTCACCATATACAGCGATGCTTCGGGAAAGGGGCTAGGATGTGTCCTACAGCAGCATGAGAAAGTGATTGCTTATGCATCTAGGCAATTACGTACTCATGAGCGGAACTATCCTACCCACGACCTAGAGTTAGCTACGGTGATCTTTGCACTCAAGTTGTAGAAACACTACTTATACGGAGAGCTTGTGGAAATCTTTACTGACCACAAGAGCTTGAAGTATGTGTTCACGCAGAAAGAGCTGAATATGAGACAAAGACGATGGTTGGAGTTGATGAAGGACTTCGACATCGATTTACAGTATCACCCCGGGAAGGGAAATGTGGTGGCGGATGCGCTGAGCAGGCATCCGATGGCATGGTATCTGATGATAGATCGGCATTTGCGGAAAGATCTGGAGAAGCTTGGTATCGAGGTGGTTCGGCCAGGATCAGTAATACAGATGATGGCGCTTGACGTTCAGTCAGGTTTGATGGAGCAGATCAAGGAGGCATAGTCTACAGACGAGAGCCTTTGCAGACTTTGAGCCCAGGCTTTAGCTGGATTGTTGGATGACTTCACCGTAGCAGAGGATGGATCCTTGAGGCATGGCAGCCAGTTATACGTGCCAAAGGGAGAGCTGATAGAGGTAGTCTTATAGGAGGCACATAGATCGCGATATTCTATTCACCCTGGTGCCAACAAGATGTACCGTGACTTGCGGGAACATCTTTGGTGGCACGGGATGAAGAGAGATGTATCACGTTTCATTTCGAGATGCCTAGTTTGCCAGCAGGTCAAGGCGGAGCGTCAGAGGCCAGCTAGTCTATTGCAGCCGTTACCCGTTCCCGAGTGAAAATAGGAACACATTACGATGGACTTTATTTTAGGGCTTCCTCGTTCCCAAGGAGGGAAGGATGCCATTTGGATCATCGTTGACAGGCTGACAAAGTGTGCGTACTTCATACCCTTCAAGGTGGGGCTTTCCACCGAGAAGTTGGCAGAGATATACATGTAGCAGATAGTTCGCTTACACGGAGTACCAGTGAGCATCGTGTCGGACCGAGATAGCAGATTCACATCCCACTAATAGAGGAGCTTGAAGGAAGAGTTGGGCAGTCGGCTCAAGTTCAGTACAACGTACCACCCGCAGACAGATGGGCAGTCCGAGAGGATGATACAGACGCTAGAGGACATGCTGAGGACTTGTGTGCTGGACTTTGGCAGATCATGGAAGAGCCATCTGTACTTGGTAGAGTTTTCATACAACAACAGCTACCAAGCCAGCATCGGTATGTCTCCTTTCGAGGCGCTATATGAACGACGATACCGTACACCGCTCTTTTGGGATGATATTGGGGACAGAGTTATGCTTGGGCCAGAGATGATCACGGATGCAGCAGAGAAGGTCGGAATGATCAGAGACAGGCTCAGAGTCGCTCAGGACAGGCAAAAATACTGGGCCGATGCTAGTCGCTGACCGATGGAGTTCGCCGACGGAGATATGGTGCTGGTAAAGATATCACCTACTAGAGGGACGATTCGATTCAGACGAGTAGGCAAGTTGAGCCCCAGATACATCGGACCATTCGAGATACTTGGCAGGATCGGAGAGGTAGCTTACATGGTTGCACTTCCACCCAACCTAGCAGGAGTTCATGATGTCTTTCATGTGTCTCAGCTGAGGAGATACGTTCCGGACCCCAGTCGTGTGCTAGATCATTCAGAGTTGGAGATCAGACCGAGCCTTGTAGTTGCTGAGCAGCCAGTGGAGATATTGGACAGGAGGGAGAAGAGGCTGAGGAACAAAGTTATACCCTTGGTACGAGTAGCTTGGAGCCGTCACTCTCCTGGTGAATCTACTTGGGAGAGGGAGTCGGACATGAGGGAGAGATATCCTTACTTGTTCGACCCAACAGCCGCGAGGGAACCACCCGTTCCCTCTTGATACCCTAGAGGTTAGTCTTAATAGTAGCCTTAGTCATTTGTTTGCATTACTTGCTATGTTAGAATGTTTGTAGAGTCTTCTATATATTCTTGTGAATTTCGAGGACAAAATTTTTCAAGGAGGGAAGATTTGTAAGCCCCTAGTTTTTAAATATTAATTTTAAATTTTTTAAATAGTGTTTATAGCTTTAAAATAAGTTATTATAATTATTTGAAATTTTCTAGAATTTTTAATAATTTTTTAAATGAATTTTATAGCTTAAAATATCAATATGCAATTTGTTGAATTGTCTTAATATCAGTTTGCAATTTAATGATTTGTTTTAATTGCGGTTTGTAAATTATATTTGCAAACCGATAGGAGTAGGGTTATATTGCAAAACCCCAAACTTTGGGGGCCTTGCTGCAAACTACCCATCACCCCCCCCACGTTCTTTCTCTCTCCTCTCTTCCACGACCGACGACCGGGCTGACCACCGCCCCGACGACCCGGCCGACCTAACCCCCTTTTCGACCGCCATACCCTTCCTATAAATACCCCCCGACCCAAAACCCTAACCCTAATCTATTTTCCGACCACCCCAGCCTAGCCACCGCCGCCCTCACTTCCCATTCTCCGGCCACTTCGCCGAAACCCTAGATTTAGTCTAGCCACCACCACCGTCCACTCCCCGACGAGCGACCACCCCCATCCAGTTCGCCTCAACCAGACGAACTCCCCTCCATTTTTCTCCGACCGCCCCGACGACTCCTCCGCCCTACAGCAGCCTCGCAATTCGACTCGAAGTCGGACACGTACGTGTCACCCTCGCTTTTTCTTCTCCAATTCGACTCGTTTTTACCTATGTGACTCGTCGAGTCTCGTGGTAAGTCTGGACACGGCTAGTTCGAGTCGTGCGTGTCCAGCACGACCCGGACACAGGACTCGACTGTTCTTTGTGTCCTTAACTGTCAGGACACGAAGTATACGTTATTGGGTTTAGTTTGGGCTATCGGGTTTCAAATCCATCAACCTAAAACCTATAATAAAATTAATTAAAACCCTACCCCTATCATATAACTCGAGCTGACCCCCTGGCCAGCCCAAGCATGGTTAAACCCCCTGTCCCCCGGCCGAGTTCGAGCCCCGCCTTTGTTTCTTTTTTTTTATTTGTTTATATATATATATGTATGTATATATGTATTTATATATATATGTATATGTATATGTATTTATGTATGTATGTATATTATATATATACTGTTATATATATAATATACTGTATTTATATATATATATAAATATATTTATATTTAGTATTATATATATATATATATATATATATATATATATATATATATATATATATATTAGTATATATATATATATATATTAGTATTTTATATATATATATGTATATATATATATATATATATATATATATATATATATATATATATGTATGTATATTTATTATATATATATATATATATATATATATATATAATAATATATATATATATATATATATATATATATAATATATATATATATATATATATATATATATATATATATATATATATATATATATATATATATATATATTTATGTATATATATAATTATATATATATAAAAAAAAATATAATTATATATATATTTATGTATATATATAATTATAAAAAAAAATATTTATGTATATATATAATTATATTTGTTGTATAAATATGTATATATTTTCAAATACAATTTTGGTGCAAAATATTATTATGTATAATTTCACAAGTTATTATATAATTTTGTGACTTGTATATTTTGCCACTTTAAAATATATTATATACATATTTAAATTCCTGTATTTTATAAATCATGGCCAATTGATGTCCAAACCTAGCATGGATTTTTGGGCTCAATTGTGTCTAATACATTCAGAGTCTGTACAAGTCATATTGGACTTGATTCATGGCTTTGGGTCCCGTATCTGGACTTCGGTTCAATTTCGAATACGTGGAAAAAATAGTAAATAATTAATTAATTATTTTTCAGAAACTGTTACTTGCTATTTTTGAATTTTTATATATATTTTAATTGATGTAAAAATCTGGAAAAACTTGTATTTAAATACTATGTTAATTTAGCTAATTTAATATAACTTTTTCAGCATTTAATAAGTATTTTGGCATTTTATAAAAATAGGAAAACAGAACTCATTTTCAGGATACATATGTTTACTGATTTTTAATAAATATCTATGAAGGTTTATAAATTGCAGAAAAATTAGTATAAATTTCTATAATTAACAAGGATCATTTTGGTACTTTATTTTATGTAAAATTGAGCTTTTTGTCTATCTCAAAAATTGTTGGGGCACAGTGTACAGTTTGATTAATTTATTGAATAGTTACGACTTGCAATGTTTTGTGTTGTTTTGAGTTATTATAGTATTGGACCTCACCCCACACTAGTGTAAAGACCCTAGAAAGTTAGTTTGGGTATTTTGTCACCCCACACTGGTCTCCTATGCTAAAGTCATCATTTGGCTAGGTGTCCAGTCGGAAAGTCGTATCGCACAACTAGTGTCTTAGTGTTTAACTTAGTGTGAAAACTAAGTTTATGTATTATTTCTACAGTGACGAGTCACCAGGCATCTATAGCATTTCTATCGCTACTTTGCTTTGCTAAAGGCAAGTACCTCTACAAACTTTACATACTGCTATAACAATAAACTGTGATTTCCAACCATGTTAAATGTTGATCCTTGGGATAGCAAGTTAAATCTTCACATGTTGTATTACTTTTAGTCTCTACCATGCTTAGGTCAGTTTTTATATCTCTCACATATTTAAACAACGGGTTAAGGGGAAACTGTTAGTAGTGTACGTGATCATGACCCCCTTCTCCATATGTATTTACCGAGCACTGTTATATTCTATATGTAACTTTGTCGTATGTCTGATCCCGCATTTGTGTATGGACATACACCGATGCCGTTAAGGGTACGTATGTACACTTCAGAAAATTGATATATACTACTGTACATCCTGATTACCTATTGACTGATCACTCACCTACTACAGTTTTAAACTTTAAAACAAATAATTATTGCCATGATGAAATATATCTAAAATTGGATAAAACAAGATATGTCATTTTGTCTCTTTCCATCACATGATAAGTATTATATGTTTGTTAGATTCAGTACTTGCTCCCATCCTGACAGGATAAACGTTGTAGGTATACTTACTGAGGAGGAGTTGCTTTGTGATTCCTATTATGGAGTTGCTGCCGAGGTCCAGGCTTTATCTTACGAGGATGTACCTGCAGGAAAACTCGTCTAGTTTGCGTAGTTGCTCGGGGTTCCGAGAGTAGTCATATTGTTAGACTATGTATTTTATGACTGGACCTGTATCCAGCTTTACATTTTGGACTTGTACTTGGATCTTATTTATATACGAGACGACTTTTGTGTTTGGAACATTTCTGACTCATTATTACATATAGAACTGTTAGCACACTTTAGTCTTGTCTTATTATTCTTTAGAACAGCTTACTACGCTTTATCTCAAGCGTAGGCTGGATATGACTCGGCCCGGCCCAACAATTTGGGTAGCGGATCGTGACAAAAGCTTCGAAGAAACTCCTTCATAAATTAGAAAAAAGAATGGCCGCTTTCCTCTAGAACCCCAAAGAGAAGCATCAGACTAGATGGATTTCTTGGAATAATGTGTGTCGACTTATGGACGAGGGGGCTTAGGCATAAGATCCCTCACCCAGGTGATGACCGCTCTACATGCGAAACATTGTTGGGCCTTTATTAAATGTGAGTTGGTTTGGGCACAATACATGTTCCAGAAGTATGATGACCCTACTACCCCCGAACTACTCCATGCCCTATGCTCCATCTCCGCTATGGTGCTCCAGGATGAAGATTTTCTCTACTGTGTACTGCCACTGCCAATGGGTTCTGGGGCAGGGCAATATCTCGATTTCAGGGTCTAATTGGTGTGGCTCCCCTCTGTGAAACCCGGAATTTTCTAAGAATCTTTAATTGTTGGATTTGTAGCATAATAATAGTCTTATTATTATTATTATTATTATTATTATTATTATTATTATTATATTAGTCGGTTTTGGGAAAAATATTTCTCTTTGATAAAAGAGAACAAAAAAAATAAAATTCCATGACTTGGCCTGGTTTCCCCACGACCAGGCCACCCCCTACTTTCCTCCCACAACTCCCCCCTCTACACACATTTTTTCCCACTCCTGCAAACACTCCACCACAACTCCTCTCTCCCACTCTTCCCCTTAAAAGCACCAGCACCACTCCCACCACCACATTCTCCCCTCACTCTCATTCCTCTCCCTCTCACTCTTCCTCAAACCTTTCCCCACTCAGCTAAACCACCGCCGACCAGATCCCGCTCGGCCACTCCGGTGCCTCCACCCGAGCGCCCGCCAACCGCCGGTCCTGCCTCCCGCCGGCGTCCAACCAGCGCCTCCACCCGCCTTCACCCGAGTGCGCGCCCCGAGGCCAACCCGCGCCCAGCCCTCTCCGGCGACCCCCGCGCGCGCCCCCGAGGTCGTGCCCCTCCAGCCGCGCCCGGCCAGCGTCTCCCGCGCATAGCCAACGTCTTCCACGCCCGGCCAGCGTCTCCCGCGCCTGGCCAGCGTCTCCCGTGCCCGACCAGCGTCTCCCGCGCCGGCCAGACCCCGTCCAGCCGAGCCCCGCCGTGCCCGAGCCGTGCGCCACCTTCTGTGCGCCGGATCCCGACACTCCGGCGACTTCGTGCCCGTCCGACCAGCACTGTCCGCTGTTCGGACACTGTCCAGCACGTTCCTTACGGCCCGGCCCGCTGTCCGCACCTCCCGTGCGCTTTTCGGCACTTTTTCCGCTGCCGCGTGGATTTCTTTCTTAATTACATCTGAGAGCTCTAGCCGAGCAATTGAGGTATAACTTCATGTCCCCGTGTCCCTCCCGTAGATAGTCTGTGATGACGCAATCCCGATCCCGTTTCGGGATTCGATATTTTGATTATTCTATTGCTTTGGGTGATACGTAGAGTATCGGTTACGTCGCGGCGTATTTTCTATTTCGGATTGTTGTGCTGTGTTCATTTTTGGGTTGGATATTCATTTTGGGTTGGTGATCCCTGGTTTGGAATATTTATTTGTGTTGCGGATTGGCATCCTCCCAGGATTGGGTTGTCCCAGTTACAGAGGAGGCGCTGCCGAAATTTTTGGAAAGGTTTTCAAAATAAAAGTATTTAATTAAAATTAGTTAATTGATAAATAAAAATCTATTTTCAAATCCGGTCTTTGCAAATGATTTACAAAATTGGTTTTGTCGGCTTTAAATACGGATTTTGTGAGTTTCGTATCCCCGTTAGGCGACGACCGTATCGGTCGAATGAGCCTCGGCGAAACGCAAACGCTACAGGGTTTCCTGTACGTTGAGACGTAAGCCAGCAACATGAGATTGCACGACCAAGTCTGAGACTCTTTTATTTTTAATTTAAATTATAATTTATTTTT
The DNA here is from genome assembly GCA_029216955.1 of Iris pallida. Taxonomy (NCBI): domain Eukaryota; kingdom Viridiplantae; phylum Streptophyta; class Magnoliopsida; order Asparagales; family Iridaceae; genus Iris; species Iris pallida. The sequence goes on along the minus strand of JANAVB010001399.1, from coordinate 3,479,735 downwards.
AGAACTGGTACTGCTTTTAGTATTTATGGTGCAGGGCCTCGGCCTACTGTTTGGACCGTTCGCGGCATTCAGAGCTCGCCTTAGGAATTAATTAATTTATGTAAATAATTTGTAAAGGGCATAAGCCTAGTTTTTCCTTTATTTCTCTGTGACCATGTATTGTGTAGCGTAGCTTTTTCTTATTTTTCTGGAATATTGTTTTTGCCGTTAAATGCGTAGAATATAAAAATGGATATTTATTTTATAAAGAAAATTAATAAGTTTTTTCATAATTAATAATCTAGTAATTCACATGTTTTCTCATTTAAAAGAAAAAGCCTAGTTTTATATATATATTTAAAATACAAAGTTTTGCCAAATTAACCAGTAATTGCTATTTTTCCCAATTAATCAGTAACCGACTTATTTAATTATAATGATAACGAACGTAGATTGCGACGCTAGATTTCCGGTAGATTAATTAAATAACTTAAAACCTGACTAGGGTCTACTTCTAGAGATTGTAACTAGCACACCTAGAATGGTTTCATTATGGTTCTAAGCCAAGGTTCTCAACTGTAGGATCTCGGAGACGAACTTGACTTCCTCCTCGGTACCAACATTCTCGATCCAGTCAATTAACAGAGGCAAGTTACGTTTATGTTTTCTTGTATTTTATTTAGTAATTTTCAAGTTGCATGTTTAAACCACATTGCTACACGGAACCCTCTCCTAGGGTTCAAATATTGATTGATATTGATTGTGGAGATTGGGGGAATAGTGTAACGTTTATGGCCAATGCCCCTTATATTGCATATTGTGCGAGCTTACCCCTCTTACACACGGGGATAAGCCGTATCGCGTCGCTAGGACGCTATTGTATAACCCAAGCCGGTCATAGACGATTACACATTCAAATCACATTGTTTTTAATTGTTAAATTGCTGAAAAATATTGTTTCAACTGTTTAGCATGCACTTTTCCATTATTACTTGAAATATGAGATACATATTCGTACTTGCTCCCTCCTGACTGGAGACCACATTTTTAGGTGATATTGAGGATGCTGAGCTAGTGTACAATAGCTACTATGACCCGGTTTTGTACCATGTGGTGTTGCTGGAGTCCCCCTTGGAGGACGCAGGACCTGAAGCCGACGAGCCGACCGCTTAGCTAGTCGTTTTCAATTTTTTCTAGTTTTATTGTTTTGGAGTTTTGTAGATTTGAAATCAGCACTTTATTTCAGTTCTTTCATTTCCAGTTGTACTTTTCAATTGTTGAATAAAAGTTTTTAAAATTTCCGTATATTCAAGTTGTGACAAATGTATCAATGTTGTTGTGAATACCTGCATATAGAACAGCTTACTGCCGCCGTCTTACAACGGTGCAGGTTGGGCATGTTCCGGTTCGACCCAATAATTTGGGATCGGGTCGTGACACCCTCTCATCAAACCTTCGAACTTTTCTTATACTCTATCTATCCGTCAGGTGGTGGGCTCCCCTATGGTCCGCAATTCATTCGGGGTGGAGGTCAACATTCGGAACTTTCTCCCGTTTGAAGCTAATGTTATGCTGGATGACATTGTTCTTAATACAGAGAAGGATCAAATCTTCTGGGTGCTGAACCAGACGGGTGAATTCTCTACCAAATCCTATTGGGACCATTATAGGAGAAGACATACCATTGACACATGGAGTGGCTTCTATTGGAATAAATATATTCAACCTCGTATCGACGCTTTCCTTTGGCGGCTCCGCCGTAACGCGATTCCGGTGGAGGCTAGACTCTTAACTATAGGATTCAAACTTGCTTCTAGATACGTGTACTGCGCTATGGAAACTAATGACCACCTCTTCATTTTGGGTGTGACGACTAAAAAGATTTGGATCCACTTCTCTGCCCCCTTCCAACTCTCCACTTCCTCCGCTACTATCGATCAACTTGCTCAGGTATGGCTTCAAAACTCCTCTCTCTCTATCTCGGCAGACATCAGCATGAATATCATTTTCGCTTCTGGATTGTGGAAAATTTGGAAGCAAAGGAACTCCATTATTTTTGGCAATGGGCTTAGGAATGCTCAAGAGATCAACCGTCGTGTTACCGCTAATCTTCAACATACTTTTAGTGCTCACAATCTGGGGACCGACGTGATGGGCCGGGCAAGCCTGGCAGGGTCTAGCACTTCCACATTGCATACTGCATAGATCAACGGATATTGGGTGGCCCCAGTGGTGGGGTGGAAACTGAACACTGCGGCTAGTCCAGGGAACGACCGTAGCTTGGCTTGTGGTGGGATCATCAGGGACACCAAAGGCGGCCTCATTAAAGCTTTCTCTATGTTCATTGCCGATGCTGCAAGCCCCATACCTGAGCTGGATGCCCTCCTTTTTGCTCTGCAGTGGTGCAATACACAGAAGATCCTATATAATGCATGAAATAGAAACTTCATCTGATCCCCTTATCAACATCCTCGCCAACAACAACGCTCCACCATGGGCTCTCATATACAAGACCCGCAAAATCCAAGCTCTTCTCACTCCCCATACCGGATTTCTCAAGGCTTCAACTAGGGCTAACGGCGTGGCAAAAGCTCTGGCGTCTCTAGCGCGAAAGCTAACCAGATCTTCTTTCACGCTATGGGGCTCCCATCTGCGACACGAACCGCGCTCCTTAAGGACTTAACTGGTCCTTAAGGGTGGGGTCATGTCTCCTCTTTTATTAGTTTTATACTTTTGAGACGTCCGAGCTAGCTCCCGGCGCGGTTACTTTTGTTGGTCGTTCGGGCTGTCTTCCGACGCCAGCTTTTGTTAGTTTTACTTATTTTTTGTCTGGGCTTCGTCTCGATGTAGATACTTTTGTAGGCATTCGGACAATCTCCCGGCGCCATCTTTGAGCCACGGCTCCTTCTTATATCAATAAAATCTGCTGCTTTTCTTACAAAAAAAAAATCCGATCCAACTTCTGAAACCATCAATTACTAGACTTACCTCTCAACATAAACAATTCAAGGCTCACTCCTCGTCACTATTCCAAAACCAACCATCCATTCATAGGCTGACTCACAGTATATTAATCAAGTCTCAATCGACGCCACGTTTCCTCATACGACATTAATAGGGTCATCCTATGGGTTTATAACAATCAATTTAACTCTTCAACCTCATATTAGTTTTGTTTTGAATGTATTTTTTCATCTGTTTTTTTTTTTGATGTTGCAATCTGTATCCCAAAAGATATGGTTAGAAGTGATTGAGGTTTCCTATTCATACAATTGTTATTGAGATGATATACTAAAATTTAGTTAGGCAATTTTCTCGAAAAAGGTTGAGAAGGGTATGCTTTGCAACAATAGTCTTGGTCTCCCTTTTATAACCAACTCTAACTCTCGACCTTCCCCTCCGAGCGGATGTGGGACTAAAACAATAGCCAAGATATTCATCTTTTCAATATTGCTCTTCTTGTCAAACAAGGGTGGAAATTAATCTCTAATCCCTCGTCTCTAAGCTTCCAGGTTCTAAGAGAGAAACATTTTGAAAATGGTGAATTTCTCTCAGTGGGTCTTGGCAACAATGCCTCATATCTCTAGAGGAGTATCTTAGAGGGAAGGGAACTTCTTAAAAGAGGACTTCATTGAAGAGGTGGGGATGCGGAGTCTATTTGTATTTGGAATGATCTACGGACCCAATAGTCATTTAAACATATTCCTACTTTTATTCAAGAGTCGAGACCGGGGTGTGTTAGCGAGCTAAGAGATCCTATTAGTAATACATGAAATCTTGATGTTGTGAACGCTAGTTTTGTACCTCATAAAGCTATTTTTTGTTGTTTTTATGCCTCTGTCATTAGCTCGGAGTCTCGATTAGGGGTGAGCATTATTCGGTTTTGAACTGAAAATCGAATCGAACCGAACCGAACCGAATAAGCGATTCGGTTCGGTTTTGAAAAAAATCGGTTTGGTTTCGGTTTTGAAAAAACTAAATTTTCTTATTCGATTTCGGTTTCGGTTTTGGGTTTCGGTTTCGGTCCAAAACCGCCCAGTTGCGCATGTCCAGTTGCGCTGCCCAGGTGCGCGCCCAGGTTGCGTTCAGGTTGCGCTTGGGTGCGCTGGATTGCGCTGGGTTGCGCAGGGTTGCGCGGGTTGCTCGGGTTGCGTTGGTTGCGCTGGTTGCGCTGCGTACGCAGTGTGCGCAGTGTGCGTAGTACGTGCAGTGCGCAGTGTGCGCAGTTCGGTGCGCGCTCTGTCGCGCAGAGTGCAAGGAGCGCTGGGTGTGCGCAGTTGGCAGCAGAACGTGCGTTTGCATGTTCTGGGTGGTTGCTACATGTTCGAGGTGGTTATTACCACGTCCCTAACTTTGTGGCAACCGACCAGTTGCTGCAGGGCCTATATAAGGCATCCTCTCTCTCAAGGCTGATACACAGAATAGAAAAGAGAAGCCACCACAGAAAGTTTACGAAGTGTTTTTAGCACAAGTTAACAGAGAATTCAGACGTGTTCTTTAACACAGTTCTGATCGGAATTTGCTTGCGAATTCCAGCAGCCTTAGAGAGAGAGGAAAGGCGCCGCACCAGCGTTGCTTTTGCACCGGAGTTCGTATCCATCCGAGGAGTCAGAAGAGCAGGAGTGTTCCAAGTTCTCCGACGAACTTGCTAGTTCCTGGAAGCTGTTCGTGTAGGGCGAATAAAGCTTTGAGCAACGGTGATCATTCACCCCAGCAGGCCATCTTCCATATTTTGCCTGTCATCTTCTTCGCTGCTGTGATTATGAAATCTTTTTAGATTCTCGTAATATCATAACGATATCTTTTTAGATCTTCGTTATACTTGCGCAACCTTCCTAGAAGTGTTGCGTTGGAACATTGTTTTTACAATTGTTTTAAATTCTCAGTTTTCTATCGAAAAATTGTGCCCCGGCACTAACAATCTCAAAGCTTTATTGCTACGATGGAAAACTTTAATGCTTCACTCCTCAACATTGACTTCTGTAAGCTAGAAAAGTTTGATGGAGAGCATTATCAAATCTGGAAGAGGAAGGTTTATCTAACTCTTCAACTCAGAGACGTTGATCACGTGCTGCTTAAAGAGGAACCTACTGTTCCAGATACTGGGTCTGCTGCCGCCATTACTGCGGCTACTAAACTTCAGGCCAAGTGGAGAAGGAAGAATAGCATTTGCAGGTTGCTTATCCTGAATGCTATGGAGGATTCTCTAGCAGAATCCTACAGTAAGAAACCAATTGCCAGAGACATATGGGAGTCTCTGGAGAAACTGTACGAAGAAGACAAAAACAGGAGCAAGATATTTGTGGTTGAAAAATATCACAAATGGCTCTTTGAGGACGAGAAGTCCATGCTGCTGCAGGTAAAAGAATTTCTGAAGCTGCGACAAAAGTTGGAAGACGAGGCGATGCCCCTCCCTGACAAGTTTGTTATTGGAGGGATTGTCTCAAAGCTCCCCGCTGGGTGGAGTAAGTTCTATGCAAACATGCATAGGAAGAAGCTAGAGATCAGCCTCGAAGATCTCTTACAGAAAATCTATGTTGAGGACCAGATGCGGACTCAACTGAAGGTGGACACACTGTCCAAGCAATTGGCTAACGCCATGGTTCATACCAAGGAACCAAAGGGAAAGCAGGCGGCTTCCCACAGCAAGAAGAAGGACCCTAACAATCTGAACGTGAAGGGGACTTCCTTCAAGCGAAAGAAGGCAAAGTCTCAGATGCCTAGTTTCAAATGTGGCAAGAAGGGCCACTTCAAGAACGAATGCAAAGGAAAGACCAAGCAATCAGAGCAAGGAGAGCCTAGTAAGGTATCTATGATCACTGACGTTGTTGCTATGATTGCACAGGTTGATGCAGTAAGGACTGACTCTGACTGGTGGGTAGACACTGGAGCCTCCTGCCATGTCTGCTCCAGTAAGGAGTGGTTCACCACCTATACACCTACTTCTGAAGTGGTTATGATGGCGAACTAGGCACAAGCTGAAGTGCTCGGGATCGGGACGGTGGTGTTGAAGCTGACTTCGGGGAAGTCTCTGACGCTTCAAGGCGTGAAGCACGTACCTGCTGTCACGTCCCAGAACCAGAATACCGGAGAGCGGGGGCGGACATAGCCAGCTACGCAATCCCAAAGTACATTAATACTCTGAAATCACGTATAAGCTGTCAAGACATGGGGGTTACTCTACAAGCCATCAGTCAATCCTATGGTTTAACAATCCTAGGTATCTCAATCACAGTCAATTATACAAGAGCAAAGAGTACGATCATCATACATACAATAGTAAGGCGTCCCAAACCATATATACATGAATGATCATGAAGCCAGTACCACAAAACTGAGGACTAGCTAGAATATTAGTTGTACATGATAAGGACTAGCTATAGTATAGAATACACATATCATGTTTATGCCCGTAGGCTACAATATCAAGGAAAATACCAAAATACGAGCTAAACACGTGCTCGGGGCTAAACGTTACAAGAGGAGAATTTACATATCAGTGGAAGAATGAAAAAGAAACCCACTGAGGCACTCTGGTGCTCCGGCTGGTCACCGTCGAGTAGATGGTGCGGTAGATCCTTCGGGCTCTTCTATCAGAATCTGGCCATGCAAAACCAGTGGGGTCAGACCCCAAATAGCAAGTACCACAAAGGAGGCCGAACTATGAACTTAAAACCAGCAATCATTAGCAAACAAAGCAGGCAATAAGTAAAGGAAGATCGAGATTCGTACAGTACCAATGCACTTATCCCGAACATAGAGAGACAGTAAGTAAATCATCATTGAGCATAAAATAAACTGGAGAACATGTTAAATAAATAGAACTGGAGAATATACGAAGAGAGGACGAAGGCACTGTTTCGGAAGCCAGGTTACAATCTTTAAACCAAACAAGGACCGGGATTGTAACCCTTCGCCTGAACGGGACTTGGTTTCTGATCATTTATTGCTAGAGGTGACAATCATTAAGATGAAAATGAGAGTACAATGATAAAAGTGACAATGAAGAGTACAATACACTAGAGTGACAGTAGAGTACAATCATTATAGTGACAATCTGGAGTGACAATCATTCAATCATTCTGGTATAATCTTGCAATCAATCAATCACTTCTAGACAATACTATACTGGACTAGACTCCATCCAAGCAATCACGGCCAATCATTGCCTACGGCTTTCTACATTAACTAACTAGGGTTATCACAATCCTAGTTACTAGCAAGATGCAATGAGATGCTCCAAGTAGTTACTGGCCCTGCAGCTATCCAGGTTATCCAGGCAATTATAGTGACAATTTAGAGAGTACAATGCATTAGAGTGACAATAGAGTTCAATCATTAAAGTGACAATAGAGGGTGCCCCACATAACAGTGGGCTGGAAATGTGCCCTACTCGTCGGCAGGCTACAAGTCCAAACATTTGCGGCCGGGATAACGGGATCGCCTGTAACTGGGGAACATCTCTTCATGACTAATGAATTAATCTAGTCATTAACCTTAGTCCATTATAGTAGGTACTCCTGACCGTGGTACTCAGGAGTCCCCTTCTAGACATGATGCAAGACAGGACTGGATTATTTGTACAAGCACAATCGCCCACGGTGTCAGGATTAATTATACAGGTCATGCCATGTCAGGTAGCCGTCGCAACAGCTATTCAAGATATATCAGGTCAGGTTATCATATCAAGTGTACTAGTCAGGAGTGCGCCACGACGGGCCACTATCAGGTCATGTGTAGCAGGTCAAGTTATCAAGTCAGGAGTGCACCACGGCGGGCCACTATCAAGCATGCTCAATTATCATTCCAAACATAATAAATAAATTCGGGATTATCAAGTTCATAAAAAAAAGCGTAAGGATATAAAATGGACGTAAAAATATCTAATAAAATATCAATATTCAGGACCATAGAAGAGCCATGCGGCTAAGGCACATGCGGCCAGGATGGATCTCATACGGCCGGGGAAAGATTTATGCGGGTCGGGGGAACTAAGGACCCATGCGGCCAAGACAAGGGGGCGCATACGGCTGGAAGGGAGCAAGGGCGCATGCGGCCAAGGGGACGAGGGCGCATGCGGCTGAGATCAATCGAATCCATACAGCGCAGGGTTCAAAACCCATGCAGCTGGAATCAATTGGATCCATGCGGCCCGATTAATTGAGTCCATACGGCTCAGGTCAATCGAGTCCATGTGGCTCAATCAATCGAGTCCATGCGGCGCAGGTAGGAGCGGAGCTTATGCGGAAGCGGGGTCACGTGCCTATGCGGCTGCGACTCAAGTGGGGGGTGGGGCTCATGCGGCTAAGATAATTTATGCGGCTCAGAAGAAGTTCTCATGCGGCTGGGTTAAGTAAAGTCTTATGCGGCTGGTCGGATCAAATCTTCATACGGCTGGGAGTAAGTTCCTGCAGCATAGGCCATGCGGCCAAGTCATGCAGTAAGCTTATGCGGCTAGGAAGGATAACTGGCCGCATAAGAGCTATGCGGCTCAGTTCATGCGGCTGTGAACTGTTATTCTTCTCCATTCTTCCGAGAAGAAGAACCACTCAAGCCATGGCTCCCAAGCTCCATGAATCTTTCATCCAGAGTCCAAATCCGAACTTCCATAGGTCAAAATGGGACAGAATGAAATGCTCTACAACATGGAGCCATCAAAACTCGAAAATAGCAAGATTAAATAGATCAAAACCTATAAAAACTAAAAATAATGTAAATCTAGATCTACAAGAATCTAGCCATCAAATTGGAAAACTCCAAGTTCTAAACATGCTTAGAATGTAACAACAAAGAGAATGGAACAAACGAAATAGAAATCGTCCAACATTCGGCAAGGTGTACTTGCCTCTCTCTAATGGCTAGGGTTTGGTGGAAAAAGAAAATGAATGGTGGTGAATGAGGAGGGAGAGAGAAAAAGTGGCTTATATAAAAAGCTCAAGTGATCTCCACCATTCATCCCTCTCCACTAAATCTAAGCCATACACCTCATCTCATAAGAAACCAAACTAAACCAAACCAAGTCAAAGTGGAACCGAACCAAATAAAACTAAATCCAAGTTAAACCAAGTCATGAAATCCTACACTTAGGAAAATTTTAAAATATTACGCAGATCGAGAAATACGAAATACGGCTCAAATAAACACGTATCCGTATAAAATATCGATAAAGTAAGACGGGTCTCACAACTCTCCACACCTTAGAAAAATTTTGTCCTCGGAATTTCCCGAGGCTAGTCGAGCAAAACAAAAGCTCCAGGAAACTCAACAATCTCAATAAATCAAGCATGGCATATAAGTAAAGTAAAACAATCAGTAATGTAAATAAATGCGTAAGCAGTAAATAAATACACAAGAATAATTACAATCATGATCAAGAAGGGTTGGTGGCATATGGATCAATATGTCTCCTGAGACAGTTATGTAGAAACCAACGTCCTCGCTGGCCTAAGCTGACTCCAAAAATGGATAAAAGTCAAGCCTCAAGGTAAGTCGGTACCAATAACTCAGTTCAAGACATGACTTTACCCAGGACGTATCATCGTAGTTGAAACAGATGCTTGAACTTTATCACCTGTCTCAAGATACGAAGACAGAAGCGACTGGCTGATCGGGATGGACTGACATCTCTGCCTGCATGCTGAGACTGATCCTCCATAACTGGCCTGGCTGAAGAATGCTGAGCTGCCCTCGGCAAAACACGAACAAGATAATCAGAAGGATCAAGAACAGTGCCCTTGAAAGTTGAAGGACACAAGATCAAATCATGGGAACAGGAATGATCAATGATCAAAACAGATATCAAGTCAAGTATCAGAGGTAGAGAATAATCCGAAGGAGATCAATAAGGATAATCGTGATTGAGATATCTAAACATGGTAACCCCCATAAATCTGAAAATCGAGACCTGCATGGGCCACCACTAAAACCATGTCACGCCCCAGAACCAGAATACCGGAGAGCGGAGGCGGACATAGCCAGCTACGCAATCCCAAAGTACGTTAATACTCTGAAATCATGTATAAGCTGTCAAGACATGGGAGTTACTCTACAAGCCATCAGTCAATCCTATGGTTTAACAATCCTAGGTATCTCAATCACAGTCAATTATACAAGAACAAAGAGTACGATCATCATACATACAATAGTAAGGCGTCCCAAACCATATATACATGAATGATCATGAAGCCAGTACCACAAAACTGAGGACTAGCTAGAATATTAGTCGTACATGATAAGGACTAGCTATAGTCTAGAATACACATATCATGTTTATGCCCGTAGGCTACAATATCAAGGAAAATACCAAAACATGAGCTAAACACGTGCTCGGGGCTACACGTTACAAGAGGAGAATTTACATATCAGTGGAAGAATGAAAAAGAAACCCACTGAGGCACTCTGGTGCTCCGGCTGGTCACCGTCGAGTAGATGGTGCGGTAGATCCTTCGGGCTCTTCTATCAGAATCTGGCCATGCAAAACCAGTGGGGTCAGACCCCAAATAGCAAGTACCACAAAGGAGGCCGAACTATGAACTTAAAACCAGCAATCATTAGCAAACAAAGCAGGCAATAAGTAAAGGAAGATCGAGATTCATGCAGTACCAATGCACTTATCCCAAACATAGAGAGACAGTAAGTAAATCATCATTGAGCATAAAGTAAACTGGAGAACATGTTAAATAAATAGATCTGGACAATATACGAAGAGAGGACGAAGGCACTGTTCCGGAAGCCAGGTTACAATCCTTAAACCAAATAAGGACCGGGATTGTAACCCTTCGCCTGAACGGGACTTGGTCTCTGATCATTTATTGCTAGAGGTGACAATCATTAAGATGAAAATGAGAGTACAATGATAAAAGTGACAATGAAGAGTATAATACACTAGAGTGACAGTAGAGTACAATCATTATAGTGACAATCTGGAGTGACAATCATTCAATCATTCTGGTACAATCTTGCAATCAATCAATCACTTCTAGACAATACTATACTGGACTAGACTCCATCCAAGCAATCACGGCCAATCATTGCCTACGGCTTTCTACATTAACTAACTAGGGTTATCACAATCCTAGTTACTAGCAAGATGCAATGAGATGCTCCAAGTAGTCACAGGCCCTGCAGCTATCCAGGTTATCCAGGCAATTATAGTGATAATTTAGAGAGTACAATGCATTAGAGTGACAATAGAGTTCAATCATTAAAGTGACAATAGAGGGTGCCCCACATAACAGTGGGCTGGAAATGTGCCCTACTCGTCGGCAGGCTACAAGTCCAAACATTTGCGGCCGGGATAACGGGATCGCCTGTAACTGGGGAACATCTCTTCATGACTAATAAATTAATCTAGTCATTAACCTTAGTCTATTATAGTAGGTACTCCTGACCGTGGTACTCAGGAGTCCCCTCCTAGACATGATACAAGACAGGACTGGATTATTTGTACAAGTACTGTCACTCCCCGTTCCCAGAATGCATAGTCTTATTCATGTACAACTCATGTGTATTTATTTTAGTATTTATCATGTATTACCCTGTATTTAAATTCCTTTAATTCATGTTAATTAAGTTTCTGTTAATTAATTATCTGCTCTTTAATCCTTATGTTAATTTATTTCCTGCAATTAATTTTCCGTAATTTATTTCTGTATTTTATTTCCTGTAATTTACTTCTCTGCTTTAGTTTTATTTCCGGTTGGATGAGCCCCTTAAATCCGACCCATTAAGAACCCGGCCCAACTCCCACCTACCACCCCTTTGCTACTTAAAGCTACCCTCTCCCTTCTCTCTCCTCATACACTCCTTCTTCACCATTACTTCTTCTTCTTCCTTTCATTACTCTCTCCACCTACCAACTAGGCAAGTACATCTTGCTCTACATGAGGACCATATTTTATGGTTCAATATTCTTTCTCTCATGATTCTAAGAGAGTTTAGTGCTTAGAATTTTTGATTTCATTGGTTCATTTCTTGTAGATCTAAGTTATTGTATTTTCGGTTGTCTATGGGTTTTGATCTAGCAAACTCCTTTGTTCTCAAGATTTGATGGTTCTATGTCGTAGAGCAGTTCATCCTACCCAATTTTGACCTTTGGAAAGTTGGATTCGGACTTATTTTGACCAAGTTATGGACTTTGGAAGCTTTGGGGTACAACTATGGAGTTCTTGCTGTTTGGAGAAGACAGTGAGCAGTGTATGCTAGCTTTTTAGCTGCGTCACTGAGCTGTGCGCGCTCTTTAGTGCAGCGCAGTATGGAGTCCATACGCTACCTTTTTAGGAAGCGTGTGTCTTGCATACGCTACCTTTTGGAAGCGTGTGTCGTATGGAGTTCATATGCTGCCTTTTGGGAGCGTATGACTTGCATACGCTGACTTGAATGGCCAGGAGTCGTATGGAGTCCATACGCTGCCTTTGGGGAGCGTATGACTTGCATACGCTGACTTGAATGGTCAGGAGTCGTATGGAGTTCATACGCTACCTTTTGGGAGCGTATGACTTGCATACGCTGACTTGAATGGTCAGGAGTCGTATGGAGTCCATACGCTGCCTTTGGGGAGCGTATGACTTGCATACGCTCACTTGGATAGTAAGGAGTCGTATGGAGTTCATACGCTGCCTTTTGGAAGCGTATGACTCCCATACGCTAGCTTGGCTTGAGCGTAGCTTGACCTGGGCGTACGCTGGCTTGAGCGAAGCTTGACCTGAGCGTACGCTGGCATAAGCGTAGGCTGACATGAGAGTAGTCTGCTTACCCTGGATCTTTTATAGCCCTGTATATTGATATCTTATTAGATGTTTAACGTCCATTTTTTTATCCTTACGCCTTTTTTGCATAAACTTGATATGATCATGATATGTTAATATTTCTGTTAAATATAGATTGTTACGTGGGATGTACCATGCGTCGTGGATTGAGTTATAGATACCCGGATTGACTAGAATTAAACCCTGAGAGTTGTAGACTCGACCCCACTGAATGCTAGTTGACTTTTATGCCTTGCCACCATTGATAATGATTGTGATCTTGACTAAATTGATCATGCGTTCCTAATTGGAACTAAGAGACTGGCTAGTCGTCTTATTGAATGAAATGAATGAGACACGTTCATGTTATGAACTATTGTACTCGACTGGCTGATCCCGAATATTGACATACATGCACATGCAGGCTTCAATCTATTTATTTATTTATTTAGTTATTTTTTTCTACAAAAGAAGCATGTGTACTTTATGGTCAAGGCATAATTACCGTAGATAGATTTAATTGTTGCATTACGCTATGTAAGACCTGCAACCTAACCGCACTGGTATCGTTGTAGAGTTGTGCATATCGTACCCCGTACGAAAGTACTCATTTGAATGACCATGATCTACGGCATGGGATTTTACTCAACGTAGAGACTATTAAGTTAAATAAAATAATGATTGCATGGAGAGAATGGATTCTCGAATTCTTACATGGCAGCCCCCTTGGGACGAGTAGTACCCGACGGGCCGGCTGGTTCCCACAGATACTGTAAATCTGCCACACAGGCAGGAAACAGTATCTGCTTTTATTATCATTGTATATTGTATATTGACGGGCGTCCTGCTAGGACTCGTCTAATTCATGTATGGGCCAATTGATCGACTGGATAGACTAGCCTTGCTTGCACATAGTAAAACTGAGGAATCCCTAATTGCATTATTCCAGGATAACTTGGGACTCATAATAGCAAGCCGTAGGAGTTGATTGGCCGTTCAAAATGATTTGTTTGTGCACTGTACTCTGTTACCTAACTGGGATGATCAGAATGTCAGGATATGACGGGCCAACTTCTGTCCTTGTTTGGTTGGGAGGTTGGTTCGAAGTGTCTTGATATGATGTGAGTTCTAGTAGCAAGCAGAGATCTATTATTATATTCTCTTACTTACTGGTTTTCGTTCTCATGTCGTGCTCCCTTGTGGTACTTGCTATTAGAGGTCTAAACTCTCTGGTTTTGCATGGCCAGATTTAGAGCCAGTTCCCGAGGACTCAGCGTACTTCCACCTCCAGGATGGTCAATACTAGAGGAATGATCGCAGGAGGCCTCGAGTGGGTTTCTTAACTTCATCACTCATTTTGTTATCTACTTTATACCTTGCCGTTTGGCACCGACATGTTAGTCGGATTGTCTTGTACTTACTTTTGCATAATTGTAATTAAGTCAGACTGCAGCTGATAACAATTGTGTATACTTACTACATCATCTGGCTGTATTTTGTAAAGCCAGATCTCAAGAACATTTTGACTGAGCGTTTGGAATGCCTTACTGCTTTAACTTACATGTTCTATATTCCTGTTTCTTTTGTTTGAATGATTGAGACAATAGATGTGTAATGACCATAGTAAGACTTTATGTAGTATGCACCCCCTCGTCTGGTTAGACAGCATTGATCGTATTATACGGTATTCTTCTACCCGTAATACGTAGCTGGCTGAGTCACTCCCCCGCTCTCCAGTATTCTGGTTCTGGGGCGTGACAAGATTTTAGTGGTGGCTGAGTCACTCCCCCGCTCTCCAGTATGCACCCCCTCGTCTGGTTAGACAGCATTGATCCTTTATGTCCGGTCGTTTGATTGTTCTCTTGTCCCTTTCCTTAGGGGTACTTCGTCCGCATCGGTCAGAGCTGGACAACAACAAGGGCAGCATGGACAACCTGACCAGGTTGGTCAGCAACAAGGGTCAGAACCACTTCATGAGGCTATTCAAGAAGAGGTGATAGTAGAACCAGCGGTCGGACCGCAGTATCCGGAGGTTCCAACACCACCAACAGTTCCACCTACCCAAGTGGACACACCAGCCCTTCTGGAGATCATGAGAGGAATGATGGCTACTCAGCAACATCAGATGTTGGCCCAGCAACGCATGCACACTCAGCTACAAGAGCAGAATGTGCTACTCAACCAAGGATTGCAGACGGCTTTGGAAAGAGGAGCGAGGACTGATTCAGGAGCATCAGCCAGGTTTTGCAAGTACAACCCTCGCCGTTTTGAAGGAACGGAGGATGCCATCTCAGCAGATGCGTGGCTTAAGGATATTGAGGCTATCCTGACAGCCGCTAAGGTACCGACAGAAGAACGTGTGGATCTAGTGAAGTTGTTACTTCAGGATCTCGCACGTGATTGGTGGGAAGCAGAGGAAGTAGGCATCAGACGTCCCGTTGCTTGGGACGATTTCACAGCAAGGTTCAAGACGAAGTACTATGGAGTTGTGGCACAGTTTGAGCTACAACAGAAGTTTATCAGCCTCAGGCAGGCTGGCAAGACGGTAGATGCTTATGCAACGGAGTTCTGCAGATTGAGTAGGTTTGCCCCAGAGATGGTAGCAACGGAACGCCAGAGGGCGATGAGGTTTCAGCAAGGGTTTCATCTTGAGCTCTTGCAATTGATAGAAGGGCACAATTACCAGACTTTTGATGAGATATTGACGGCGACTCGAAGGCATGAGAACACCATTCAGAGGCTTGCGGCAAGGACTGGGGGTCAGAAGAGATCCCACAGTCAGATTGAAGGAGGAGGGGGAGCAGTGCCCCGAACAACAGCACCATCCCCTGGCATTCGTATCCACGATGTGGCGATACGAGGGCCAGCACCACCACCCAGGCAGCAGCAACAGCAACAGAGGAAGAACCAGCAACCCCCGACGGGCTGCACTTATTGTGGGAAGATGGGGCACACTAGAGACGTGTGTCGGACATTGAATGGACTGTGTCTGATATGTGGAAATCCAGATCATTGGGTTACCACATGTCCCATGAATTCGAGGTCAGGAGGACCAGGGCAGCAGTTTCCTGCTCTGCCAGCACCAGGGGCAGGGCAGTATCGAGGACCAGCATTGGCAGTGAGGCCGTTGGCGCAGCGTCCGTTAGTATCACAGGCTCAGATGTTTCGGCAGCAGGGACCACCGATGCAGCAACACCAGCATCGACCACCCCAGCATCATCAAGGAAGGGGCCAGCAGCAGCACCAGGCTAGGCCGCAACATGGGAACCAGCAAGGAGGTCGAGGGCTGGCATTCACACTGTCCTTGGAAGAGGCATTGGCATCGGAAGATGTTGTGGCAGGTAACATTCTCGTCGCCTCATATCCCGCAGTAGCATTGTTTGATTCGGGAGCATCCTATTCATTTATATCTGCACAATTTGCGACACGACTAGGAGTGGAGTTCGAGGTTGCCAGGGAGGTTGAATATACTCACTGGTAATGGGCTCGTGGGAGTTAGTAGAGTTAGTTTAGCATGTAGTGTTGTAGTGTGCGGGCATCCTTTACCCGCCCGGTTGATAGAATTTTCTGTTGGAAATTTCGACGTTATCTTAGGCATGGACTGGCTGAAAGACAGTCATGCGACAATAGATTGTCGTAGTGGAAGTGTATCTTTTGATATTTCAGGCATGGAGAGGTTCACCTTGGTCAGATCAGAGGCAACTCAACAAGAGCAGGGAGTAGTAACGGCAATGGAAGAAGTTCAGGTTCTGAAGGTAGTTGAAGAATTTCTAGACATATTTTTCGAAGAACTTCCCGGTCTGCCACCAGTTAGAGATATTGAGTTCAGCATAGAATTGGCACCTGGAACTAAACCGATATCAGATCGGATTTACAGAATGGCAGATTCGGAGCAGGCCAAGGTTTATCAGCATATAGAAGAATTGAAGGAGAAGAAGTTCATCCAAGCTAGCATATCGCCGTGGGCAGCACCAGTGGTACTTGTAGGGAAGAAGGATGGATCATCCAGATTGTGCATCGATTATAGGAAGCTTAACGCAGCAACAGTAAAGAACAAGTACCCATTACCCAGGATCGACGACTTATTTGATTAGTTGAGTAGGGCCTGAGTCTTCTCCAAGATAGATCTTCGTTCAGGGTATCATCAGGTGAGGGTTCGGAAGAAGGATATTCCCAAGACAGCATTCAGGTCGAAGTATGGGCATTATGAGTTCTTAGTAATGCCGTTTGGTTTGACCAATGCTCTAGCTATCTTCATGGATTTGATGAACCGCATCTTTATGCCATACTTAGATCAGTTTGTCGTTGTCTTTCTTGACGACATACTCGTATATTCTGCTAGTGAAGAGGAGCATGAAGACCACCTCAGGAAAGTGTTGCAGGTTCTAAGAGAGAACCAGTTGTATGCCAAGCTCAGCAAGTATGAGTTATGGACGGATCATATTTCATTTTTGGGTCATATTGTATCAGGAGCTGGAGTAGCAGTGGATCCCAAGAAGGTAGAACCAGTAGAGAGTTGGCCAGTACCCAAGACCGTAGCTGATGTACGGAGTTTCTTAGGATTGGTAGGATATTACAGAAGATTTGTGTCAGACTTTGCAAGACTTTCAGCACCCATGACCCGCTTGACCCGGAAGGATGTACCATTCGTTTGGTCGGCAGAATGTTAAGCATCATTCGAGACTTTGAAGCAGAAGTTGATATCAGCGCCTATTCTTACATTGCCAGTTGGACCCGGAGGCTTTACAGTATATTGTGATGCGTCAGGTAAAGGACTTGGATGTGTCCTTATGCAACATGGGAAGGTGATAGCATATGCATCTAGGCAGCTTCGGGACCACGAGAAGAATTACCCGACTCATGATTTGGAGTTGGCGGCAGTAGTATTTGCTTTGAAGCTATGGAGGCATTACTTATATGGTGACCGAGTGGAGATGTACACAGATCATAAAAGTCTAAAGTACATCTTTACTCAGAAGGAGCTGAACATGAGGCAGAGAAGGTGGTTGGAGTTGATCAAGGATTATGACGTGGAGCTTCAGTATCATCCAGGCAAGGCTAATGTAGTGGCAGACGCTCTCAGCAGGAGAGGCGGCACATTTATGTTGACAACGCAGAGACATATCTTAGAAGACCTTCAGGAGATGGGCATCGAAGTTATACTTCCTAGTGATGTAGGAGTTCTGGCTAGTCTACAAGTCCAATCTGACTTGGTAGATAGGATCAAGGCAGCTCAGGCACAAGACCCAAGGATTCAGAAGCTTAGGGCAGAATGTGAGTCAGGACTCAGAAAGGAGATGCAAATTCATGAAGATGGTACACTTAGGTTTGGATCACGTCTATGTGTACCTAGTGGAGATATCAGACAGGAAGTTATGACAGAAGCTCACAGTTTCCAGTATTCTATACATCCTGGAGGGACCAAGATGTACCAAGATATCAAGCAGCACTTCTGGTGAAATGGAATGAAGAGAGAGATAGCTAGATTCATTTCTCGTTGCTTGGTATATCAGCAAGTGAAGGCAGAACAGCAGAGGCCAGCTGGATTATTGCAACCGCTTCCTATCCCGGAATGGAAGTGGGAGCATATCACGATGGACTTTGTGACCGGTTTACCGAGATCGCCAAGTGGTAAGGATGCCATTTGGGTAATAGTAGATCGGCTTACGAAGGTGGCGCATTTTCTTCCTTTCAGAGTACGACAATCTACAGAAAGGTTGCCAGAGTTGTATATGCAACAGATAGTCAGGCAGCATGGAGTCCCTGTCAGTATTATGTCAGATCGAGATACCCGTTTCATATCACATTTCTGGAAGAGCTTGCATCATAGTCTGGGTACCAAGTTGAGATTTAGCACAGCTTACCATCCGCAGACGGACGGACAATCAGAAAGGACAATCCAAACTTTAGAAGACATGTTGCGAGCTTATACTTTAGATTTTGGAGGGTCTTGGGAGAGTCACCTTCACTTGGTCGAGTTCTCATACAACAACAGTTATCAAGCCAGTATCCAGATGGCGCCATTTGAAGCACTATATGGTAAGAAGTGTAGATCGCCACTAGCATGGGATGATATCGGGGAAAGAAAGATGCTAGGCCCAGAAATGATTATCCAGACGGTTGAAGTGATTAAGGGAATTAGAGAACGACTTCGTGTTGCGCAGGATCGGCATCGTCATTGGGCGGACCAGCATCGTAGGCCGTTAGAGTTCTCTGTTGGGGACCACGTATTCTTGCGGATCTCACCTACTCGTGGGGTCATTAGATTTGGCGTTCGCGGGAAGTTGAGTCCGCGATACGTAGGCCCATTTGCTATTCTTGATAGGGTAGGCGATGTTGCTTATCGTTTGTCCCTTCCACCTTCGTTACGAGAGGTGCATGACGTGTTTCATGTATCTCAATTGCGAAGGTATGTATCGGACCCAAGCCATATCCTCGATCATTCTGAGCTGGTTGTTGGTACCAACCTGTCTTACGAGGAGCAGCCTGTGTCCATCTTGGACCGAAGAGAGAAGGTACTCAAGAACCGAACAATTAACCTTGTCCGGGTTGCTTGGGGTCATCACTCTTTGGGAGAGTCAACGTGAGAACGTGAGGATGATATCCGATCATGGTATCCACATCTGTTTGACTCACAAGGTATATCTTTTTCTGTGTACCTTGATTATCATGATTCCTCATGCTTATCACCTTATGGATAGAATTGCTAGATAACGTAGATTGTTAAATATGGATATGTTACTTGCTATGGACATTGTAAAATGATTGCTTGATTGAATTGCTTGTACTTAGATTAGTTTAGCCCCGATATTTCTATCCTGCTAGGATTTTAAATTCCGAGGACGGAATTTTTCTAAGGTGGGTAGAGATGTCACTCCCCGTTCCCAGAATGCGTAGTCTTATTCATGTACAACTCATGTGTATTTATTTTAGTATTTATCATGTATTACCCTGTATTTAAATTCCTTTAATTCATGTTAATTAAGTTTCTGTTAATTAATTATCTGCTCTTTAATCCTTATGTTAATTTATTTCCTGCAATTAATTTTTTGTAATTTATTTCTGCATTTTATTTCCTGCAATTTACTTCTCTGCTTTAGTTTTATTTCCAGTTGGATGAGCCCCTTAAACCCGACCCATTAAGAACCCGGCCCAACTCCCACCTACCACCCCTTTGCTACTTAAAGCCACCCTCTCCCTTCTCTCTCCTCATTCACTCCTTCTTCACCATTACTTTTTCTTCTTCCTTTCATTACTCTCTCCACCTACCAACTAGGCAAGTACATCTTGCTCTACATGAGGACCATATTTTATGGTTTAATATTCTTCCTCTCATGATTCTAAGAGAGTTTAGTGCTTAGTATTTTTGATTTCATTGGTTCATTTCTTGTTGATCTAAGTTATTGTATTTTCGGTTGTCTATGGGTTTTGATCTAGCAAACTCCTTTGTTCTCAAGATTTGATGGTTCCATGTCGTAGAGCAGTTTATCATACCCAATTTTGACCTTTGGAAAGTTGGATTCGGACTTATTTTGACCAAGTTATGGACTTTGGAAGCTTTGGGGTACAACCATGGAGTTCTTGCTGTTTGGAGAAGACAGTGAGCAGTGTATGCTAGCTTTTTAGCTGCGTCACTGAGCTGTGCACGCTCTTTAGCGCAGCACAGTATGGAGTCCATACGCTACCTTTTTAGGAAGCGTGTGTCTTACATACGCTACCTTTTGGAAGCGTGTGTCGTATGGAGTTCATACGCTGCCTTTTGGGAGCGTATGACTTGCATACGCTGACTTGAATGGTCAGGAGTCGTATGGAGTCCATACGCTGCCTTTGGGGAGCGTATGACTTGCATACGCTGACTTGAATGGTCAGGAGTCGTATGGAGTTCATACGCTACCTTTTGGGAGCGTATGACTTGCATACGCTGACTTGAATGGTCAGGAGTCGTATGGAGTCCATACGCTGCCTTTAGGGAGCGTATGACTTGCATACGCTCACTTGGATAGTAAGGAGTCGTATGGAGTTCATACGCTGCCTTTTGGAAGCGTATGACTCCCATACGCTAGCTTGGCTTGAGCGTAGCTTGACCTGGACGTACGCTGGCTTGAGCGTAGCTTGACCTGAGCGTACGCTGGCATAAGCGTAGGCTGACATAAGAGTAGTCTGCTTACCCTGGATCTTTTATAGCCCTGTATATTGATATCTTATTAGATGTTTAACGTCCATTTTTTTATCCTTACGCCTTTTTTGCATAAACTTGATATGATCATGATATGTTAATATTTCTGTTAAATATAGATTGTTACGTGGGATGTACCATGCGTCGTGGATTGAGTTATAGATACCCGGATTGACTAGAATTAAACCCTGAGAGTTGTAGACTCGACCCCACTGAATACAAGTTGACTTTTATGCCTTGCCACCATTGATAATGATTGTGATCTTGACTAAATTGATCATGCGTTCCTAATTGGAACTAAGAGACTGGCTAGTCATCTTATTGAATGAAATGAATGAGACACGTTCATGTTATGAACTATTGTACTCGACTGGCTGATCCCGAATATTGACATACATGTACATGTAGGCTTCAATCTATTTATTTATTTATTTATTTATTTATTTAGTTATTTTTTCTACAAAAGAAGCATGTGTACTTTATGGTCAAGGCATGATTACCGTGGATAGATTTGATTGTTGCATTACGCTATGTAAGACCTGTAACCTAACCGCACTGGTATCGTTGTAGAGTTGTGCATATCGTACCCCGTACGAAAGTACTCATTTGAATGACCATGATCCACGGCATGGGATTTCACTCAACGTATAGACTATTAAGTTAAATAAAATAATGATTGCATGGAGAGAATGGATTCCCGAATTCTTACATGGCAGCCCCCTTGGGACGAGTAGTACCCGACGGGCCGGCTGGTTCCCACAAATACTGTAAATCTGCCACACGGGCAGGGAACAGTATCTGCTTTTATTATCATTGTATATTATATATTGACGGGCGTCCTACTAGGACTCGTCTAATTCATGCATGGGCCAATTGATCGACTGGATAGACTAGCCTTGCTTGCACATAGTAAGAACTGAGGAATCCCTAATTGCATTATTCCAGAATAACTTGGGACTCATAATAGCAAGTCGTAGGAGTTGATTGGCCGTTCAAGATGATTTGTTTGTGCACTGTACTCTGTTACCTAACTGGGATGATCAGAATGTCAGGACATGACGGGCCAACTTCTGTCCTTGTTTGGTTGGGAGGTTGGTTCGAAGTGTCTTGATGTGATGTGAGTTCTAGTAGCAAGCAGAGATCTATTATTATATTCTCTTACTTACTGGTTTTCGTTCTCATGTCGTGCTCCCTTGTGGTACTTGCTATTAGAGGTCTAACCTCTCTGGTTTTGCATGGCCAGATTTAGAGCCAGTTCCCGAGGACTCAGCGTACTTCCACCTCTAGGATGGTCAATACTAGAGGAATGATCGCAGGAGGCCTCGAGTGGGTTCCTTAATTTCACCACTCGTTTTGTTATCTACTTTATACCTTGCCGTTTGGCACCGACATGTTAGTCGGATTGTCTTGTACTTACTTTTGCATAATTGTAATTAAGTCAGACTGCAGCTGATAACAATTGTGTATACTTACTACATCATCTGGCTGTATTTTGTAAAGCCAGATCTCAAGAACATTTTGACTGAGTGTTTGGGACACCTTACTGCTTTACCTTACATGTTATATATTCCTGTTTCTTGTTTGAATGATTGAGACAATAGATGTGTAATGACCATAGTAAGACTTTATGTAGTATGCACCCCCTCGTCTGGTTAGACAGCATTGATCGTATTATACGGTATTCTTCTACCCGTAATACTTAGCTGGCTGAGTCACTCCCCCGCTCTCCAGTATTCTGGTTCTGGGGCGTGACAAGATTTTAGTGGTGGCCCATACAGGTCTGATTTCAGACTTGTAGGGTGTTTTGTTTAATAGGATGTCTCAATCACACATATTTTCCCTTAATCTCATGATTCGTCGATTCTCAACTCTAGCTTGACATTCCAGTATCCTTTGACTTCATTGATCCTTCATGTCCGGTCGTTTGATTGTTCTCTTGTCCCTTTCCTTAGGGGCACTTCGTCCGCATCGGTCAGAGCTGGACAACAACAAGGGCAGCATGGACAACCTGACCAGGTTGGTCAGCAACAAGGGTCAGAACCACTTCATGAGGCTATTCAAGAAGAGGTGATAGTAGAACCAGCGGTCGGACCGCAGTATCCGGAGGTTCCAACACCACCAACAGTTCCACCTACCCAAGTGGACACACCAGCCCTTCTGGAGATCATGAGAGGAATAATGGCTACTCAGCAACATCAGATGTTGGCCCAGCAACGCATGCACACTCAGCTACAAGAGCAGAATGTGCTACTCAACCAAGGATTGCAGACGGCTTTGGAAAGAGAAGCGAGGACTGATTCAGGAGCATCAGCCAGGTTTTGCAAGTACAACCCCCGCCGTTTTGAAGGAACGGAGGATGCCATCTCAGCAGATGCGTGGCTTAAGGATATTGAGGCTATCCTGACAGCCGCTAAGGTACCGGCAGAAGAACGTGTGGATCTAGTGAAGTTGTTACTTCAGGATCTCGCACGTGATTGGTGGAAAGCAGAGGAAGTAGGCATCAGACGTCCCGTTGCTTGGGACGATTTCACAGCAAGGTTCAAGACGAAGTACTATGGAGTTGTGGCACAGTTTGAGCTACAACAGAAGTTTATCAGCCTCAGGCAGGCAGGCAAGACGGTAGATGCTTATGCAGCAGAGTTCTGCAGATTGAGTAGGTTTGCCCCAGAGATGGTAGCAACGGAACGCCAGAGGGCGATGAGGTTTCAGCAAGGGTTTCATCTTGAGCTCTTGCAATTGATAGAAGGGCACAATTACCAGACTTTTAATAAGATATTGACGGCGACTCGAAGGCATGAGATCACCATTCAGAGGCTTGCGGCAAGGACTGGGGGTCAGAAGAGATCCCACAGTCAGATTGAAGGAGGAGGGGGAGCAGCGCCCCGAACAACAGCACCATCCCCTGGCATTCGTATCCACGATGTGGCGATACGAGGGCCAGCACCACCACCCAGGCAGCAGCAACAGCAACAGAGGAAGAACCAGCAACCCCCGACGGGCTGTACTTATTGTGGGAAGATGGGGCACACTAGAGACGTGTGTCGGACATTGAATGGACTGTATCTGATATGTGGAAATCCAGATCATCGGGTTACTACATGTCCCATGAATTCGAGGTCAGGAGGACCAGGGCAGCAGTTTCCTGCTCTGCCAGCACCAGGGACAGGGCAGTATCGAGGACCAGCATTGGCAGTGAGGCCGTTGGCGCAGCGTCTGTTAGTATCACAGGCTCAGATGTTTCGGCAGCAGGGACCACCGATGCAGCAACACCAGCATCGACCACCCCAGCATCATCAAGGAAGGGGCCAGCAGCAGCACCAGGCTAGGCCGCAACATGGGAACCAGCAAGGAGGTCGGGGGCAGGCATTCACACTGTCCTTGGAAGAGGCATTGGCATCGGGAGATGTTGTGGCAGGTAACATTCTCGTCGCCTCATATCCCGCAGTAGCATTGTTTGATTCGGGAGCATCCCATTCATTTATATCTGCACAATTTGCGACACGACTAGGAGTGGAGTTCGAGGCATTGCCAGGGAGGTTGAATATACTCACTGGTAATGGGCTTCGTGGGAGTTAGTAGAGTTAGTTTAGCATGTAGTGTTGTAGTGTACGGGCGTCCTTTACCCGCCCGGTTGATAGAATTTTCTGTTGGAAATTTCGACGTTATCTTCGGCATGGACTGGCTGAAAGACAGTCATGCGACAATAGATTGTCGTAGTGGAAGTGTATCTTTTGATATTCCAGGCATGGAGAGGTTCACCTTGGTCAGATCAGAGGCAACTCAACAAGAGCAGGGAGTAGTAACGGCAATGGAAGAAGTTCAGGTTCTGAAGGTAGTTGAAGAATTTCTAGACATATTTCTCGAAGAACTTCCCGGTCTGCCACCAGTTAGAGATATTGAGTTCAGCATAGAATTGGCACCTGGAACTAAACCGATATCAGATCGGGTTTACAGAATGGCGGATTCGGAGCAGGCCAAGGTTTATCAGCATATAGAGGAATTGAAGGAGAAGAAGTTCATCCAAGCTAGCATATCGCCGTGGGCAGCACCAGTGGTACTTGTAGGGAAGAAGGATGGATCATCCAGATTGTGCATCGATTATAGGAAGCTTAACGCGGCAACAGTAAAGAACAAGTACCCATTACCCAGGATCGACGACTTATTTGATCAGTTGAGCAGGGCCAGAGTCTTCTCCAAGATAGATCTTCGTTCAGGATATCATCAGGTGAGGGTTCGGAAGAAGGATATTCCCAAGACAGCATTCAGGTCGAAGTATGGGCATTATGAGTTCTTAGTAATGCCGTTTGGTTTGACCAATGCTCCAGCTATCTTCATGGATTTGATGAACCGCATCTTTATGCCATACTTAGATCAGTTTATCGTTGTCTTTCTTGACGTCATACTCGTATATTCTGCTAGTGAAGAGGAGCATGAAGACCACCTCAGAAAAGTGTTACAGGTTCTAAGAGAGAACCAGTTGTATGCCAAGCTCAGCAAGTATGAGTTCTGGACGGATCATATTTCATTTTTGGGTCATATTGTATCAGGAGCTGGAGTAGCAGTGGATCCCAAGAAGGTAGAAGCAGTAGAGAGTTGGCCAGTACCCAAGACCGTAGCTGATGTACGGAGTTTCTTAGGATTGGCAGGATATTACAGAAGATTTGTGTCAGACTTTGCAAGACTTTCAGCACCCATGACCCGCTTGACCCGGAAGGATGTACCATTCGTTTGGTCGGCAGAATGTCAAGCATCATTCGAGACTTTGAAGCAGAAGTTGATATCAGCGCCTATTCTTACATTGCCAGTTGGACCCGGAGGCTTTACAGTATATTGTGATGCGTCAGGTAAAGGACTTGGATGTGTCCTTATGCAACATGGGAAGGTGATAGCATATGCATCTAGGCAGCTTCAGGACCACGAGAAGAATTACCCGACTCATGATTTGGAGTTGGCGGCAGTAGTATTTGCTTTAAAGCTATGGAGGCATTACTTATATGGTGACCGAGTGGAGATGTACACAGATCATAAAAGTCTAAAGTACATCTTTACTCAGAAGGAGCTGAATATGAGGCAGAGAAGGTGGCTGGAGTTGATCAAGGATTATGACGTGGAGCTTCAGTATCATCCAGGCAAGGCTAATGTAGTGGCAGACGCTCTCAGCAGGAGAGGCGGCGCATTTATGTTGACAACGCAGAGACATATCTTAGAAGACCTTCAGGAGATGGGCATCGAAGTTATACTTCCTAGTGATGTAGGAGTTCTGGCTAGTCTACAAGTCCAATCTAACTTGGTAGATAGGATCAAGGCAGCTCAGGCACAAGACCCAAGGATTCAGAAGCTTAGGGCAGAATGTGAGTCAGGACTCAGAAAGGAGATACAAATTCATGAAGATGGTACACTTAGGTTTGGATCACGTCTATGTGTACCTAGTAGAGATATCAGACAGGAAGTTATGACAGAAGCTCACAGTTTCCAGTATTCTATACATCCTGGAGGGACCAAGATGTACAAGATATCAAGCAGCACTTCTGGTGGAATGGAATGAAGAGAGAGATAGCTAGATTCATTTCCCGTTGCTAGGTATGTCAGCAAGTGAAGGCAGAACAGCAGAGGCCAGCTGGATTATTGCAACCGCTTCCTATCCCGGAATGGAAGTAGGAGCATATCACGATGGACTTTGTGACCGGTTTACCGAGATCGCCAAGTGGTAAGGATGCCATTTGGGTAATAGTAGATCGGCTTACGAAGGTGGCACATTTTTTTCCTTTCAGAGTAGGGCAATCTACAGAAAGGTTGGCAGAGTTGTATATGCAACAGATAGTCAGGCAGCATGGAGTCCCTATCAGTATTGTGTCAGATCGAGATACCCGTTTCATATCACATTTCTGGAAGAGCTTGCATCATAGTCTGGGTACCAAGTTGAGATTTAGCACAGCTTACCATCCGCAGACGGACGGACAATCAGAAAGGACAATCCAAACTTTAGAAGACATGTTGCGAGCTTACACTCTAGATTTTGGAGGGTCTTGGGAGAGTCACCTTCACTTGGTCGAGTTCTCATACAACAACAGTTATCAAGCCAGTATCCAGATGGCGCCATTTGAAGCACTATATGGTAAGAAGTGTAGATCGCCACTAGCATGGAATGATATCGGGGAAAGAAAGATGCTAGGCCCAGAAATGATTATCCAGACGGTTGAAGTGATTAAGGGAATTAGAGAACGACTTCGTGTTGCGCAGGATCGGCATCGTCATTGGACGGACCAGCATCGTAGGCCGTTAGAGTTCTCTGTTGGGGACCACGTATTCTTGCGGATCTCACCTACTCGTGGGGTCATTAGATTTGGCGTTCGCGGGAAGTTGAGTCCGCGATACGTAGGCCCATTTGCTATTCTTGATAGGGTAGGCGATGTTGATTATCGTTTGTCCCTTCCACCTTCGTTACGAGAGGTGCATGACGTGTTTCATGTATCTCAATTACGAAGGTATGTATCGGACCCAAGCCATATCCTCGATCATTCTGAGCTGGTTGTTGGTACCAACCTGTCTTACGAGGAGCAGCCTGTGTCCATCTTGGACCGAAGAGAGAAGGTACTCAAGAACCGAATAATTAACCTTGTCCGGGTTGCTTGGGGTCATCACTCTTTGGAAGAGTCAACGTGAGAACGTGAGGATGATATCCGATCACGGTATCCACATCTGTTTGACTCACAAGGTATATCTTTTTCTGTGTACCTTGATTATCATGATTCCTCATGCTTATCACCTTATGGGTAGAATTGCTAGATAACGTAGATTGTTAAATATGGATATGTTACTTGCTATGGACATTGTAAAATGATTGCTTGATTGAATTGCTTGTACTTAGATTAGTTTAGCCTCGATATTTCTATCCTGCTTGGATTTTAAATTCCGAGGACGGAATTTTTCTAAGGTGGGTAGAGATGTCACTCCCCGTTTCCAGAATGCGTAGTCTTATTCATGTACAACTCATGTGTATTTATTTTAGTATTTATCATGTATTACCCTGTATTTAAATTCCTTTAATTCATGTTAATTAAGTTTCTGTTAATTAATTATCTGCTCTTTAATCCTTATGTTAATTTATTTCCTGCAATTAATTTTCCATAATTTATTTCTGTATTTTATTTCCTGCAATTTACTTCTCTGCTTTAGTTTTATTTCCGGTTGGATGAGCCCCTTAAACCCGACCCATTAAGAACCCGGCCCAACTCCCACCTACCACCCCTTTGCTACTTAAAGCCACCCTCTCCCTTCTCTCTCCTCATTCACTCCTTCTTCACCATTACTTCTTCTTCTTCCTTTCATTACTCTCTCCACCTACCAATGTAGCACTTGTCTTCCGAATTTTTTTTTATTTTAGAGATCATTTTTTTTTTGTTTATTATTATCATTTATATGATGGTTTGAATCGTAGGTAATTAGGAATTTGAATTGGGATCACAAGGGTGCGTACCTAAGCCTATAGCTTAAGTATAGTAAAAGTAGGACATATATGGTCTCTAGAGTCCCCATACAGCCTTTAGGTATTATTTTACCATTTTAGAATTTCCAGGATTTATTGGAGATTTTTAGATAATTTTTATATATTATTTCATTATTTTCTTATGCTTCTAGGATTTTCTGTGAGAGCACCCGAGGGTATTTTGAGGCCAAGTAATTTATTTGGGCTCTAGAACCCCTATATTATTTTCTAGATTTTTCTAGGAATTTTTAGGAATTTTTTGGAATTTATTTGGAATTTTTTTAGGATTTTTTCTGATTTTTATTTATTTTTCTGTTATTAAAAACCTATTTACTAAAATTAATTATACAGTCAGCCGCCGGCGGGGCCCACCCGTCAGCCGCTCCAGCGGGAGGGCGCGGGCCCCACGTGGCAGTGAGTGGGGGCGGAAGCGGCTCGGTCTCCGAGCCGCAGTAGGATTTTTAAGCCGAGCTGGCTTAGCCGACCGAATCCGAGCCAAACTCGGATAATCTGTGGCCATTGGATCCTGGCGGTGGCCGCGTGTGATTGCGCCACGTGGCAGCGCCAGCCGTTCAGCCACCGACTCTCCCTGTATATATATATATTAGTATTTAGTTTTTCCGAAACCCTATATTATTTCCAGCAGCTTTTAGTGGGAGAGTTTGATTGGGATCTTCGACTTCGCGGAGCGATTGCCGTTGATCTAGAAGTCCTTTTTGTGCGCCGTTTTTTTGTTGGAAGCGTATTGAGGTTAGGTTTCTGATTATATAATTTATTTTCTGGTATTTTGATCTCGAATTTCTGGATAATTAATTGAGTGTCGGTTGTCCAAAAATCAACACGTCGCACGGTTTTCGAGATTTCGAGCGATCCCGAACTCCGTTTTGCGATCCGTTTGAAGTTTTGGAAAGCTGACACAGAGCCCTACAACATATAAATTTTCCAGAAATTCAGAGTTTCATCTAGTATTTTATTTTGTTCGTAGAAGTCAGATTTGGTCAACGGTTCATCGATTTGGTCATAGTTAGCCATAATGGCGATAACTTTTGACCAAATCGTGATTTTGTGGCACGGTCGATTCCAGTGCACTCATGGCGCTGAAATCTACCATGTTGCACACTCAAACTTTGAATTTATAATGTTTGACTAGTTAGTCAACAGTATGTCTCGGTTTGCGTGCCACGGGTCCCGAATTTGGGTCCGTGACTTTCCTTGGCCAAATATTTTTGTGTAGATTATTATTTCAGAATTAAATAGGTTAAAATAGGATTTTAGATGATTTATTCCACAATTAGAATAGTATTAATTGATTTAATCCATTAGCCACTTTCTAAGATTTTTAGAGTGGGAATTATATAGCTAACTTGTGGTTGTTTGTGCGACGGGGTTCGTGGGATGATGGCTTGATTTGATAAGCTTCTAGGCCGGAGTTCATATTGTCTTCAACTTGTGAAATCAATCCGTCCAAGAGTTCAGGCAAGTACTTGTTGACACCTTCATGTGCATTTACTTTATATTGTCGTATTTCACTTATACATGCTATCTTCTGTGTCTTAACTGTTACACACATGAGAGTTGAGTGTTTGACTATTGATCATGTTTTCTCATTGTTATCTTGATCTTTATCGTGATCGTGTTTTCGTGATTGTGAGGTATGGATATTGGAGGGGTACAATTACTAGGCACGTGGACAAAGCCCAGATGGTATCGTTGGCAACTCTCCCGGTTACGGGGGCGGGCCTTATAACCTCATCGTTCGCCCAAGCCGTCCATGTGTAGGAACGTTGTACTTCTCACGACACGTGCACTACGAGTGGTTACATGAGTCTCTTTACTTTTCATGCTTGTTACTTTTCTTATCAGTTTCTTCCATCTCATGATTTCTTGTTCATATTGTTCATTATTTCCATTGATTCTTACTTTCCATATTTAGTGTTTTATTACTTTATATTGTACTTGTATCATGTTGGTTTAGACTTGTACTTGTTCCAATCCTGACTGGATAACCATTTTTCAGTTGTAGACGACGTGATCTGTCCAGAGGTTTACGGTGAGTATGTTGGAGACACTGACGTCACTGGCGTACCCGGTTCCAACACTGATGCGAATTAGCATATTTTCTTCCTTATGGATTCGCATTAGTTAGTAGTTATAGTTATGGAGTTAGTTGTCTATTTTATTTTCTATTATCCGGGTTTGTTCTCGAGACTTTCTGAGTTGTAGTGGATTTTTCATATTTATAATATTGAGACTATTGGATATTTTAGTAATTTTTGCTGGCTTAGTTGTGGATAATATATATATATGCGTGTTGTGCTTGTTGTGGACCATTGTTATCATAGACAGCGTACTACCGCCGATGCTGCGGCGTAGGCTGGACTTGGCTACGTACTCGTATCCCAAAATTGGGAGCGGGTCGTGACAAGTTTTTATGGTGGCCCATGCAGGTCCAATTTCGCAAAAGACTGCGAACTCGTGGTAGTACTTATGTTAGTCGTACTACTGCGAGCCTGCGAATAGATTTGAAGTTAGGAGGTTATATCATCCATAAATAGGATTTCCAACCTTATGAGTCTATTTTATCTTAGTATCTTAGTGTCTCTTAGTTTGCATCTTGCTTGATTCCGTCCGTGATTTCTTCGATATGTTTGCATCTACCGTTCTAACCATATCCTTTCTTTCCTTTTAGTTTACAATGGTTGAGACAAGACGCAGTGCGATCCGTAAGGGGAAAAGGGTAGCTAACCCATATGCTACTCCCGAACCCGAGGGATCGACAGTAGAGAGTACCGAGTTCGTAGAGCCTTCTAACCATCAACAAGATAGGGTTAGTGCTGAGGATCTTCCACCACCACCACCAACAGCCCCAACCCAAGGAGTAACTGTAGATGGAGCTCATCTCCTTACGTTACTCCAAGGCATGATGGAGACTCAGCAGAGACATGCAGATGTTCTAGAGAGGAGCGTAGAAACACGACAAGATCGTATGGGTACTATTGATGGGTTTCGCAAGATGAACCCACCTCCCTTTACTGGCTCGGAGAAACCTATAGAAGTCACCAACTGGCTAGTGGAGATAGAGACACTACTGGAGGCATCGGAGCTACCACCGGAGAAATGGATAAAAGCAGTGAAGTTGCAGCTCAAGGACAATACACATCATTGGTGGGCAGCACAAGAAAGACGGTTGGGCAAGAATGTGTTATGGGAAGAGTTTACAGACCTCTTCAATACCATGTTCTTTCCCACCACAGTTCGGAAGGAGCTGCGGGACCAGTTCATACGGCTAGAGCAGGAGAGCATGACAGTGGACGAATATGATGCAGAATTTAGTCGCTTGAGTCGTTTTGCTCCTACTCTTGTATCTACAGAAGAAGAGAAGGCGGAGAAGTTCCATTCTGGGCTAAATTACAAGTTGCAGAGTTTGACAGCGTCAGTAGACCCAACATCCTATACAGATATCTTGAATGCAGCTAGGCGTCAAGAATCTATTCTAAGGCAGAAGGTAGCTTCCCAAAAGAGAGGTAGAGATGGTAGTAATCAAGAATCATCAAAACGTCCTAATAATTCTCAAAAGACCCTTCAAATCCAGCATCAACCTCCAACTAGGGTGGTATCATCCCAGCCACAACAGCAGCCTATCCCACCCAAGCCTAAGTGTAATTATTGTGGAAAAGAAGGACACAAGGGAGACCATTGTAGGAGGAGGTTAGGACTTTGTCTCCTTTGTGGAGCACCAGACCACCAAGTGCGAGAATGCCCCGTAGCACCAGCTCATAGGCCAGTTTCACAACAGCAATCTGGAGGAGCACAACGTCAAGGACAAGCATTTGTGGCTGTGACTCAACCCCAAGACATAGGTAACTTAAATATGTTTCATTGAAAGCCTTCTTTAGTTTTAGTTGGTATGCATGCTTAGTTAGTTGTTAATCCCCTTATGTTCCTAGCCGTTATCACACCGTGACTTAGCTTAAGAAATTATTGCTTGTAAGAGTTAGGTATTATGCTATACTATTTGTGATATTTTGATTTTTGAGGACAAAAATTTTTAAGGGGGATAGTTTGTAGCACTTGTCTCCCGAATTTTTTTTTATTTTAGAGATCATTTTTTTTTATTTTTTTTTTGTTTATTATTATCATTTATATGATGGTTTGAATCGTAGGTAATTAGGAATTTGAATTGGGATCACAAGGGTGCGTACCTAAGCCTATAGCTTAAGTATAGTAAAAGTAGGACATATATGGTCTCTAGAGTCCCCATACAGCCTTTAGGTATTATTTTACCATTTTAGAATTTCCAGGATTTATTGGAGATTTTTAGATAATTTTTATATATTATTTTATTATTTTCTTATGCTTCTAGGATTTTCTGTGAGAGCACCCGAGGGTATTTTGAGGCCAAGTAATTTATTTGGGCTCTAGAACCCCTATATTATTTTCTAGATTTTTCTAGGAATTTTTAGGAATTTTCTGGAATTTATTTGGAATTTTTTAGGATTTTTCCTGATTTTTATTTATTTTTCTGTTATTAAAAACCTATTTACTAAAATTAATTATACAGTCAGCCGCCGGCGGGGCCCACCCGTCAGCCGCTCCAGCGGGAGGGCGCGGGCCCCACGTGGCAGTGAGTGGGGGCGGAAGCGGCTCGGTCTCCGAGCCGCAGTAGGATTTTTAAGCCGAGCTGGCTTAGCCGACCGAATCCGAGCCAAACTCGGATAATCTGTGGCCATTGGATCCTGGCGGTGGCCGCGTGTGATTGCGCCACGTGGCAGCGCCAGCCGCTCAGCCACCGACTCTCCCTGTATATATATATTAGTATTTAGTTTTTCCGAAACCCTATATTATTTCCAGCAGCTTTTAGTGGGAGAGTTTGATTGGGATCTTCGACTTCGCGGAGCGATTGCCGTTGATCTAGAAGTCCTTTTTGTGCGCCGTTTTTTTTGTTGGAAGCGTATTGAGGTTAGATTTCTGATTATATAATTTATTTTCTGGTATTTTGATCTCGAATTTCTGGATAATTAATTGAGTGTCGGTTGTCCAAAAATCAACACGTCGCACGGTTTTCGAGATTCCGAGCGATCCCGAACTCCGTTTTGTGATCCGTTTGAAGTTTTGGAAAGCTGACACAAAGCCCTACAACATATAAATTTTCCAGAAATTCAGAGTTTCATCTAGTATTTTATTTTGTTCGTAGAAGTCAGATTTGGTCAACGGTTCATCGATTTGGTCATAGTTAGCCATAATGGCGATAACTTTTGACCAAATCGTGATTTTGCGGCACAGTCGATTCCAGTGCACTCATGGCGCTGAAATCTACCATGTTGCACACTCAAACTTTCAATTCATAATGTTTGACTAGTTAGTCAACAGTATGTCTCGGTTTGCGTGCCACGGGTCCCGAATTTGGGTCCGTGACTTTCCTTGGCCAAATATTTTTGTGTAGATTATTATTTCAGAATTAAATAGGTTAAAATAGGATTTTAGATGATTTATTCCACAATTAGAATAGTATTAATTGATTTAACCCATTAGCCACTTTCTAGGATTTTTAGAGTGGGAATTATATAGCTAACTTGTGGTTGTTTGTGCGACGGGGTTCGTGGGATGATGGCTTGATTTGATAAGCTTCTAGGCCGGAGTTCATATTGTCTTCAACTTGTGAAATCAATCCGTCCAAGAGTTCAGGCAAGTACTTGTTGACACCTTCATGTGCATTTACTTTATATTGTCGTATTTCACTTATACATGCTATCTTCTGTGTCTTGACTGTTACACACACGAGAGTTGAGTGTTTGACTATTGATCATGTTTTCTCATTGTTATCTTGATCTTTATCGTGATCGTGTTTTCGTGATTGTGAGGTATGGATATTGGAGGGGTACAATTACTAGGCACGTGGATAAAGTCCAGATGGTATCGTTGGCAACTCTCCCGGTTACGGGGGCGGGCCTTATAACCTCATCGTTCGTCCAAGCCGTCCATGTGTAGGAACGTTGTACTTCTCACGACACGTGCACTACGAGTGGTTACATGAGTCTCTTTACTTTTCATGCTTGTTACTTTTCTTATCAGTTTCTTCCATCTCATGATTTCTTGTTCATATTATTCATTATTTCCATTGATTCTTACTTTCCATGTTTAGTGTTTTATTACTTTATATTGTACTTGTATCATGTTGGTTTAGACTTGTACTTGTTCCAATCCTGACTGGATAACCATTTTTCAGTTGTAGACGACGTGATCTGTCCAGAGGTTTACGGTGAGTATGTTGGAGACACTGAC
Organism: Iris pallida; assembly: GCA_029216955.1. Taxonomy (NCBI): domain Eukaryota; kingdom Viridiplantae; phylum Streptophyta; class Magnoliopsida; order Asparagales; family Iridaceae; genus Iris; species Iris pallida. Next base: position 3,445,066 of record JANAVB010001399.1, on the reverse strand, counting down.
GTCACTGGCGTACCCGGTTCCAGCACTGATACGAATTAGCATATTTTCTTCCTTATGGATTCGCATTAGTTAGTAGTTATAGTTATGGAGTTAGTTGTCTATTTTATTTTCTATTATCCGGGTTTGTTCCCGAGACTTTCTGAGTTGTAGTGGATTTTTCATATTTATAATATTGAGACTATTGGATATTTTAGTAATTTTTGCTGGCTTAGTTGTGGATGATATATATATATGCGTGTTGTGCTTGTTGTGGACCATTGTTATCATAGACAGCGTACTACCGCCGATGCTGCGGCGTAGGCTGGACTTGGCTACGTACTCGTATCCCAAAATTGGGAGCGGGTCGTGACAACCAACTAGGCAAGTACATCTTGCTCTACATGAGGACCATATTTTATGGTTCAATATTCTTTCTCTCATGATTCTAAGAGAGTTTAGTGCTTAGTATTTTTGATTTTATTGGTTCATTTCTTGTAGATCTAAGTTATTGTATTTTCGGTTGTCTATGGGTTTTGATCTAGCAAACTCCTTTGTTCTCAAGATTTGATGGTTCCATGTCGTAGAGCAGTTCATCATACCCAATTTTGACCTTTGGAAAGTTGGATTCGGACTTATTTTGACCAAGTTATGGACTTTGGAAGCTTTGGGGTACAACCATGGAGTTCTTGCTGTTTGGAGAAGACAGTGAGCAGTGTATGCTAGCTTTTTAGCTGCGTCACTGAGCTGTGCACGCTCTTTAGCGTAGCACAGTATGGAGTCCATACGCTACCTTTTTAGGAAGCGTGTGTCTTGCATACGCTACCTTTTGGAAGCGTGTGTCGTATGGAGTTCATACGCTGCCTTTTGGGAGCGTATGACTTGCATACGCTGACTTGAATGGTCAGGAGTCGTATGGAGTCCATACGCTGCCTTTGGGGAGCGTATGACTTGCATACGCTGACTTGAATGGTCAAGAGTCGTATGGAGTTCATACGCTACCTTTTGGGAGCGTATGACTTACATACGCTGACTTGAATGGTCAGGAGTCGTATGGAGTCCATACGCTGCCTTTGGGGAGCGTATGACTTGCATACGCTCACTTGGATAGTAAGGAGTCGTATGGAGTTCATACGCTGCCTTTTGGAAGCGTATGACTCCCATACGCTAGCTTGGCTTGAGCGTAGCTTGACCTGGACGTACGCTGGCTTGAGCGTAGCTTGACCTGAGCGTACGCTGGCATAAGCGTAGGCTGACATGAGAGTAGTCTGCTTACCCTGGATCTTTTATAGCCCTGTATATTGATATCTTATTAGATGTTTAACGTCCATTTTTTTATCCTTATGCCTTTTTTGCATAAACTTGATATGATCATGATATGTTAATATTTCTGTTAAATATAGATTGTTACGTGGGATGTACCATGCGTCGTGGATTGAGTTATAGATACCCGAATTGACTAGAATTAAACCCTGAGAGTTGTAGACTCGACCCCACTGAATGCTAGTTGACTTTTATGCCTTGCCACCATTGATAATGATTGTGATCTTGACTAAATTGATCATGCGTTCCTAATTGGAACTAAGAGACTGGCTAGTCGTCTTATTGAATGAAATGAATGAGACACGTTCATGTTATGAACTATTGTACTCGACTGGCTGATCCCGAATATTGACATACATGCACATGTAGGCTTCAATCTATTTATTTATTTATTTATTTATTTAGTTATTTTTTTCTACAAAAGAAGCATGTGTACTTTATGGTCAAGGCATGATTACCGTGGATAGATTTGATTGTTGCATTACGCTATGTAAGACCTGTAACCTAACCGCACTGGTATCGTTGTAGAGTTGTGCATATCGTACCCCGTACGAAAGTACTCATTTGAATGACCATGATCCACGGCATGGGATTTCACTCAACGTAGAGACTATTAAGTTAAATAAAATAATGATTGCATGGAGAGAATGGATTCCCGAATTCTTACATGGCAGCCCCTTTGGGACGAGTAGTACCCGACGGGCCGGCTGGTTCCCACAGATACTGTAAATCTGCCACACGGGCAGGGAACAGTATCTTCTTTTATTATTATTGTATATTGTATATTGATGGGCGTCCTGCTAGGACTCGTCTAATTCATGCATGGGCCAATTGACCGACTGGATAGACTAGCCTTGCTTGCACATAGTAAGAACTGAGGAATCCCTAATTGCATTATTCCAGGATAACTTGGGACTCATAATAGCAAGCCGTAGGAGTTGATTGGCCGTTCAAGATAATTTGTTTGTGCACTGTACTCTGTTACCTAACTGGGATGATCAGAATGTCAGGACATGACGGGCCAACTTCTGTCCTTGTTTGGTTGGGAGGTTGGTTCGAAGTGTCTTGATGTGATGTGAGTTCTAGTAGCAAGCAGAGATCTATTATTATATTCTCTTACTTACTGGTTTTCGTTCTCATGTCGTGCTCCCTTGTGGTACTTGCTATTAGAGGTCTAACCTCTCTGGTTTTGCATGGCCAGATTTAGAGCCAGTTCCCGAGGACTCAGCGTACTTCCACCTCCAGGATGGTCAATACTAGAGGAATGATCGCAGGAGGCCTCGAGTGGGTTCCTTAACTTCACCACTCGTTTTGTTATCTACTTTATACCTTGCCGTTTGGCACCGACATGTTAGTCGGATTGTCTTGTACTTACTTTTGCATAATTGTAATTAAGTCAGACTGCAGCTGATAATAATTGTGTATACTTACTACATCATCTGGCTGTATTTTGTAAAGCCAGATCTCAAGAACATTTTGACTGAGCGTTTGGGACACCTTACTGCTTTACCTTACATGTTCTATATTCCTGTTTCTTGTTTGAATGATTGAGACAATAGATGTATAATGACCATAGTAAGACTTTATGTAGTATGCACCCCCTCGTCTGGTTAGACAGCATTGATCGTATTATACGGTATTCTTCTACCCGTAATACGTAGCTGGCTGAGTCACTCCCCCGCTCTCCAGTATTCTGGTTCTGGGGCGTGACAAGGTTTTAGTGGTGGCCCATACAGGTCTGATTTCAGACTTGTGGGGTGTTTTGTTTAATAGGATGTCTCAATCACACATATTTTTCCTTGATCTCATGATTCGTCGATTCTCAACTCTAGCTTGACATTCCAGTATCCTTTGACTTCATTGATCCTTCATGTCCGGTCGTTTGATTGTTCTCTTGTCCCTTTCCTTAGGGGCACTTCGTCCGCATCGGTCAGAGCTGGACAACAACAAGGGCAGCATGGACAACCTGACCAGGTTGGTCAGCAACAAGGGTCAGAACCACTTCATGAGGCTATTCAAGAAGAGGTGATAGTAGAACCAGCGGTCGGACCGCAGTATCCGGAGGTTCCAACACCACCAACAGTTCCACCTACCCAAGTGGACACACCAGCCCTTCTGGAGATCATGAGAGGAATGATGGCTACTCAGCAACATCAGATGTTGGCCCAGCAACGCATGCACACTCAGCTACAAGAGCAGAATGTGCTACTCAACCAAGGATTGCAGACGGCTTTGGAAAGAGGAGCGAGGACTGATTCAGGAGCATCAGCCAGGTTTTGCAAGTACAACCCCCGTCGTTTTGAAGGAACGGAGGATGCCATCTCAGCAGATGCGTGGCTTAAGGATATTGAGGCTATCCTGACAGCCGCTAAGGTACCGGCAGAAGAACGTGTGGATCTAGTGAAGTTGTTACTTTAGGATCTCGCACGTGATTGGTGGGAAGCAGAGGAAGTAGGCATCAGACGTCCCGTTGCTTGGGACGATTTCACAGCAAGGTTCAAGACGAAGTACTATGGAGTTGTGGCACAGTTTGAGCTACAACAGAAGTTTATCAGCCTCAGGCAGGCTGGCAAGACGGTAGATGCTTATGCAGCAGAGTTCTGCAGATTGAGTAGGTTTGCCCCAGAGATGGTAGCAACGGAACGCCAGAGGGCGATGAGGTTTCAGCAAGGGTTTCATCTTGAGCTCTTACAATTGATAGAAGGGCACAATTACCAGACTTTTGATAAGATATTGACGGCGACTCGAAGGCATGAGATCACCATTCAGAGGCTTGCGGCAAGGACTGGGGGTCAGAAGAGATCCCACAGTCAGATTGAAGGAGGAGGGGGAGCAGCGCCCCGAACAACAGCACCATCCCCTGGCATTCGTATCCACGATGTGGCGATACGAGGGCCAGCACCACCACCCAGGCAGCAGCAACAGCAACAGAAGAAGAACCAGCAACCCCCGACGGGCTGCACTTATTGTGGGAAGATGGGGCACACTAGAGACGTGTGTCGGACATTGAATGGACTGTATCTGATATGTGGAAATCCAGATCATCGGGTTACCACATGTCCCATGAATTCAAGGTCAGGAGGACCAGGGCAGCAGTTTCCTGCTCTGCCAGCACCAGGGGCAGGGCAGTATCGAGGACCAGCATTGGCAGTGAGGCCGTTGGTGCAGCGTCTGTTAGTATCACAGGCTCAGATGTTTCGGCAGCAGGGACCACCGATGCAGCAACACCAGCATCGACCACCCCAGCATCATCAAGGAAGGGGCCAGCAGCAGCACCAGGCTAGGCCGCAACATGGGAACCAGCAAGGAGGTCGGGGGCAGGCATTCACACTGTCCTTGGAAGAGGCATTGGCATCGGAAGATGTTGTGGCAGGTAACATTCTCGTCGCCTCATATCCCGCAGTAGCATTGTTTGATTCGGGAGCATCCCATTCATTTATATCTGCACAATTTACGACACGACTAGGAGTGGAGTTCGAGGCATTGCCAGGGAGGTTGAATATACTCACTGGTAATGGGCTCGTGGGAGTTAGTAGAGTTAGTTTAGCATGTAGTGTTGTAGTGTGCGGGCATCCTTTACCCGCCCGGTTGATAGAATTTTCTGTTGGAAATTTCGACGTTATCTTCGGCATGGACTGGCTGAAAGACAGTCATGCGACAATAGATTATCGTAGTGGAAGTGTATCTTTTGATATTTCAGGCATGGAGAGGTTCACCTTGGTCAGATCAGAGGCAACTCAACAAGAGCATGGAGTAGTAACGGCAATGGAAGAAGTTCAGGTTCTGGAGGTAGTTGAAGAATTTCTAGACATATTTTTCGAAGAACTTCCCGGTCTGCCCCCAGTTAGAGATATTGAGTTCAGTATAGAATTGGCACCTGGAACTAAACCGATATCAGATCGGGTTTACAGAATGGCGGATTCGGAGCAGGCCAAGGTTTATCAGCATATAGAGGAATTGAAGGAGAAGAAGTTCATCCAAGCTAGCATATCGCCGTGGGCAGCACCAGTGGTACTTGTAGGGAAGAATGATGGATCATCCAGATTGAGCATCGATTATAGGAAGCTTAACACGGCAACAGTAAAGAACAAGTACCCATTACCCAGGATCGACGACTTATTTGATCAGTTGAACAGGGCCAGAGTCTTCTCCAAGATAGATCTTCGTTCAGGGTATCATCAGGTGAGGGTTCGGAAGGAGGATATTCCCAAGACAGCATTCAGGTCGAAGTATGGGCATTATGAGTTCTTAGTAATGCCGTTTGGTTTGACCAATGCTCCAGCTATCTTCATGGATTTGATGAACCGTATCTTTATGCCATACTTAGATCAGTTTGTCGTTGTCTTTCTTGACGACATACTCGTATATTCTGCTAGTGAAGAGGAGCATGAAGACCACCTCAGGAAAGTGTTGCAGGTTCTAAGAGAGAACCAGTTGTATGCCAAGCTCAGCAAGTGTGAGTTCTGGACGGATCACATTTCATTTTTGGGTCATATTGTATCAGGAGCTGGAGTAGCAGTGGATCCCAAGAAGGTAGAAGCAGTAGAGAGTTGGCCAGTACCCAAGACCGTAGCTGATGTACGGAGTTTCTTAGGATTGGCAGGATATTACAGAAGATTTGTGTCAGACCTTGCAAGACTTTCAGCACCCATGACCCGCTTGACCCGGAAGGATGTACCATTCGTTTGGTCGGCAGAATGTCAAGCATCATTCGAGACTTTGAAGCAGAAGTTGATATCAGCGCCTATTCTTACATTGCCAGTTGGACCCGGAGGCTTTACAGTATATTGTGATGCGTCAGGTAAAGGACTTGGATGTGTCCTTATGCAACATGGGAAGGTGATAGCATATGCATCTAGGCAGCTTCGGGACCACGAGAAGAATTACCCGACTCATGATTTGGAGTTGGCGGCAGTAGTATTTGCTTTGAAGCTATGGAGGCATTACTTATATGGTGACCGAGTGGAGATGTACACAGATCATAAAAGTCTAAAGTACATCTTTACTCAGAAGGAGCTGAACATGAGGCAGAGAAGATGGCTGGAGTTGATCAAGGATTATGACGTGGAGCTTCAGTATCATCCAGGCAAGGCTAATGTAGTGGCAGACGCTCTCAGCAGGAGAGGCGGTGCATTTATGTTGACAACGCAGAGACATATCTTAGAAGACCTTCAGGAGATGGGCATCGAAGTTATACTTCCTAGTGATGTAGGAGTTCTGGCTAGTCTACAAGTCCAATCTGACTTGGTAGATAGGATCAAGGCAGCTCAGGCACAAGACCCAAGGATTCAGAAGCTTAGGGCAGAATGTGAGTCAGGACTCAGAAAGGAGATGCAAATTCATGAAGATGGTACACTTAGGTTTGGATCACGTCTATGTGTACCTAGTGGAGATATCAGACAGGAAGTTATGACAGAAGCTCACAGTTCCCAGTATTCTATACATCCTGGAGGGACCAAGATGTGCCAAGATATCAAGCAGCACTTCTGGTGGAATAGAATAAAGAGAGAGATCGCTAGATTCGTTTTCCGTTGCTTGGTATGTCAGCAAGTGAAGGCAGAACAGCAGAGGCCAGCTGGATTATTGCAACCGCTTCCTATCCCGGAATGGAAGTGGGAGCATATCACGATGGACTTTGTGACCGGTTTACCGAGATCGCCAAGTGGTAAGGATGCCATTTGGGTGATAGTAGATCGGCTTACGAAGGTGGCGCATTTTCTTCCTTTCAGAGTAGGACAATCTACAGAAAGGTTGGCAGAGTTGTATATGCAACAGATAGTCAGGCAGCATGGAGTCCCTGTCAGTATTGTGTCAGATCGAGATACCCGTTTCATATCACATTTCTGGAAGAGCTTGCATCATAGTCTGGGTACCAAGTTGAGATTTAGCACAGCTTACCATCCGCAGACGGACGGACAATCAGAAAGGACAATCCAAACTTTAGAAGACATGTTGCGAGCTTACACTCTAGATTTTGGAGGGTCTTGGGAGAGTCACCTTCACTTGGTCGAGTTCTCATACAACAACAGTTATCAAGCCAGTATCCAGATGGCGTCATTTGAAGCACTATATGGTAAGAAGTGTAGATCGCCACTAGCATGGGATGATATCGGGGAAAGGAAGATGCTAGGCCCAGAAATGATTATCCAGACGGTTGAAGTGATTAAGGGAATTAGAGAACGACTTCGTGTTGTGCAGGATCGGCATCGTCATTGGGCGAACCAGCATCGTAGGCCGTTAGAGTTCTCTGTTGGGGACCACGTATTCTTGCGGATCTCACCTACTCGTGGGGTCATTAGATTTGGCGTTCGCGGGAAGTTGAGTCCGCGATACGTAGGCCCATTTGCTATTCTTGATAGGGTAGGCGATGTTGCTTATCGTTTGTCCCTTCCACCTTCATTACGAGAGGTGCATGACGTGTTTCATGTATCTCAATTGCGAAGGTATGTATCGGACCCAAGCTATATCCTCGATCATTCTGAGCTGGTTGTTGGTACCAACCTGTCTTACGAGGAGCAGCCTGTGTCCATCTTGGACCGAAGAGAGAAGGTACTCAAGAATCGAACAATTAACCTTGTCCGGGTTGCTTAGGGTCATCACTCTTTGGGAGAGTCAACGTGGGAACGTGAGGATGATATCCGATCACGGTATCCACATCTGTTTGACTCACAAGGTATATCTTTTTCTGTGTACCTTGATTATCATGATTCCTCATGCTTATCACCTTATGGGTAGAATTGCTAGATAACGTAGATTGTTAAATATGGATATGTTACTTGCTATGGACATTGTAAAATGATTGCTTGATTGAATTGCTTGTACTTAGATTAGTTTAGCCCCGATATTTCTATCCTGCTTGGATTTCAAATTCCGAGGACGGAATTTTTCTAAGGTGGGTAGAGATGTCACTCCCCGTTCCCAGAATGCGTAGTCTTATTCATGTACAACTCATGTGTATTTATTTTAGTATTTATCATGTATTACCCTGTATTTAAATTCCTTTAATTCATGTTAATTAAGTTTCTGTTAATTAATTATCTGCTCTTTAATCCTTATGTTAATTTATTTCCTGCAATTAATTTTCCGTAATTTATTTCTGTATTTTATTTTCTGTAATTTACTTCTCTGCTTTAGTTTTATTTCCGGTTGGATGAGCCCCTTAAACCCGACCCATTAAGAACCCGGCCCAACTCCCACCTACCATCCCTTTGCTACTTAAAGCCACCCTCTCCCTTCTCTCTCCTCATTCACTCCTTCTTCACCATTACTTCTTCTTCTTCCTTTCATTACTCTCTCCACCTACCAACTAGGCAAGTACATCTTGCTCTACATGAGGACCATATTTTATGGTTCAATATTCTTCCTCTCATGATTCTAAGAGAGTTTAGTACTTAGTATTTTTGATTTCATTGGTTCATTTCTTGTAGATCTAAGTTATTGTATTTTTGGTTGTCTATGGGTTTTGATCTAGCAAACTCCTTTGTTCTCAAGATTTGATGGTTCCATGTCGTAGAGCAGTTCATCATACCCAATTTTGACCTTTGGAAAGTTGGATTCGGACTTATTTTGACCAACTTATGGACTTTGGAAGCTTTGGGGTACAACCATGGAGTTCTTGCTGTTTGGAGAAGACAGTGAGCAGTGTATGCTAGCTTTTTAGCTGCGTCACTGAGCTGTGCACGCTCTTTAGCGCAGCGCAGTATGGAGTCCATACGCTACCTTTTTAGGAAGCGTGTGTCTTGCATACGCTACCTTTTGGAAGCGTGTGTCGTATGGAGTTCATACGCTGCCTTTTGGGAGCGTATGACTTGCATACGCTGACTTGAATGGTCAGGAGTCGTATGGAGTCCATACGCTGCCTTTGGGGAGCGTATGACTTGCATACGCTGACTTGAATGGTCAGGAGTCGTATGGAGTTCATACGCTACCTTTTGGGAGCGTATGACTTGCATACGCTGACTTGAATGGTCAGGAGTCGTATGGAGTCCATACGCTGCCTTTGGGGAGCATATGACTTGCATACGCTCACTTGGATAGTAAGGAGTCGTATGGAGTTCATACGCTGCCTTTTGGAAGCGTATGACTCCCATACGCTAGCTTGGCTTGAGCGTAGCTTGACCTGGGCGTACGCTGGCTTGAGCGTAGCTTGACCTGAGCGTACGCTGGCATAACCGTAGGCTGACATGAGAGTAGTCTGCTTATCCTGGATCTTTTATAGCCCTGTATATTGATATCTTATTAGATGTTTAACGTCCATTTTTTTATCCTTACGCCTTTTTTGCATAAACTTGATATGATCATGATATGTTAATATTTCTGTTAAATATAGATTGTTACGTGGGATGTACCATGCGTCGTGGATTGAGTTATAGATACCCGGATTGACTAGAATTAAACCCTGAGAGTTGTAGACTCGACCCCACTGAATGCTAGTTGACTTTTATGCCTTGCCACCATTGATAATGATTGTGATCTTGACTAAATTGATCATGCGTTCCTAATTGGAACTAAGAGACTGGCTAGTCGTCTTATTGAATGAAATGAATGAGACACGTTCATGTTTTGAACTATTGTACTCGACTGGCTGATCCCGAATATTGACATACATGCACATGTAGGTTTCAATCTATTTATTTATTTATTTATTTAGTTATTTTTTTCTACAAAAGAAGCATGTGTACTTTATGGTCAAGGCATGATTACCGTGGATAGATTTGATTGTTGCATTACGCTATGTAAGACCTGCAACCTAACCGTACTGGTATCGTTGTAGAGTTGTGCATATCGTACCCCGTACGAAAGTACTCATTTGAATGACCATGATCCACGGTATGGGATTTCACTCAACGTAGAGACTATTAAGTTAAATAAAATAATAATTGCATGGAGAGAATGGATTTCCGAATTCTTACATGGCAGCCCCCTTGGGACGAGTAGTACCCGACGGGCCGGCTGGTTCCCACAGATACTGTAAATCTGCCATACGGGCAGGGAACAGTATCTGCTTTTATTATCATTGTATATTGTATATTGACGGGCGTCCTGCTAGGACTCGTCTAATTCATGCATGGGCCAATTGATCGACTGGATAGACTAGCCTTGCTTGCACATAGTAAGAACTGAGGAATCCCTAATTGCATTATTCCAGGATAACTTGGGACTCATAATAGCAAGCCGTAGGAGTTGATTGGCCGTTCAAGATGATTTGTTTGTGCACTGTACTCTGTTGTCTAACTGGGATGATCAGAATGTCAGGACATGACGGTCCAACTTCTGTCCTTGTTTGGTTGGGAGGTTGGTTCGAAGTGTCTTGATGTGATGTGAGTTCTAGTAGCAAGCAGAGATCTATTATTATATTCTCTTACTTACTGGTTTTAGTTCTCATGTCATGCTCCCTTGTGGTACTTGCTATTAGAGGTCTAACCTCTCTGGTTTTGCATGGCCAGATTTAGAGCCAGTTCCCGAGGACTCAGCGTACTTCCACCTCCAGGATGGTCAATACTAGAGGAATGATCGCAGGAGGCCTCGAGTGGGTTCCTTAACTTCACCACTCGTTTTGTTATCTACTTTATACCTTGCCGTTTGGCACCGACATGTTAGTCGGATTGTCTTGTACTTACTTTTGCATAATTGTAATTAAGTCAGACTGCAGCTGATAACAATTGTGTATACTTACTACATCATCTGGCTGTATTTTGTAAAGCCAGATCTCAAGAACATTTTGACTGAGCGTTTGGGACGCCTTACTGCTTTACCTTATATGTTCTATATTTCTGTTTCTTGTTTGAATGATTGAGACAATAGATGTGTAATGACCATAGTAAGACTTTATGTAGTATGCACCCCCTCGTCTGGTTAGACAGCATTGATCGTATTATACAGTATTCTTCTACCCGTAATACGTAGCTGGCTGAGTCACTCCTCCGCTCTCCAGTATTCTGGTTCTGGGGCGTGACAAGCACAATCGCCCACGGTGTCAGAATTAATTATACAGGTCATGCCATGTCAGGTAGCCGTCGCAACAGCTATTCAAGATATATCAGGTCAGGTTATCATATCAAGTGTACTAGTCAGGAGTGCGCCACGACGGGCCACTATCAGGTCATGTGTAGCAGGTCAAGTTATCAAGTCAGGAGTGCACCACGACGGGCCACTATCAAGCATGCTCAATTATCATTCCAAACATAATAAATAAATTCGGAATTATCAAGTTCATAAAAAAAAGCGTAAGGATATAAAATGGACGTAAAAATATCTAATAAAATATCAATATTCAGGACCATAGAAGAGCCATGCGGCTAAGGCACATGCGGCCAGGATGGATCTCATGCGGCCGGGGAAAGATTCATGCGGGTCGGGGGAACTAAGGACCCATGCGGCCAAGACAAGGGGGCGCATGCGGCTAGAAGGGAGCAAGGGCGCATGCGGCCAAGGGGACGAGGGCGCATGCGGCTGAGAGCAATCGAATCCATACAGCGCAGGATTCAAAACCCATGCGGCTGGAATCAATTGGATCCATGCGGCCCGATTAATTGAGTCCATGCGGCTCAGGTCAATCGAGTCCATGCGGCTCAATCAATCGAGTCCATGCGGCGCAGGTAGGAGCAGAGCTTATGCGGAAGCGGGGTCACGCGCCTATGCGGCTGCGACTCAAGTGGGGGGGGGGCTCATGCGGCTAAGATAATTTATGCGGCTCAGAAGAAGTTCTCATGCGGCTGGGTTAAGTAAAGTCTTATGCGGCTGGTCGGATCAAATTTTCATGCGGCTGGGAGTAAGTTCCTGCAGCATAGGCCATGCGGCCAAGTCATGCAGTAAGCTTATGCGGCTAGGAAGGATAACTGGCCGCATAAGAGCTATGCGGCTCAGTTCATGCGGCTGTGAACTGTTCTTCTTCTCCATTCTTCCGAGAAGAAGAACCACTCAAGCCAAGGCTCCCAAGCTCCATGAATCTTTCATCCAGAGTCCAAATCCGAATTTCCATAGGTCAAAATGGGGCAGAATGAAATGCTCTACAACATGGAACCATCAAAACTCGAAAATAACAAGATTAAATAGATCAAAACCCATGAAAACTAAAAATAATGTAAATCTAGATCTACAAGAATCTAGCCATCAAATTGGAAAACTCCAAGTTCTAAACATGCTTAGAATGTAACAACAAAGAGAATGGAACAAACGAAATAGAAATCGTCCAACATTCGGCAAGGTGTACTTGCCTCTCTCTAATGGCTAGGGTTTGGTGGAAAAAAAAAAATGAATGGTGGTGAATGAGGAGGGAGAGAGAAAAAGTGGCTTATATAACAAGCTCAAGTGATCTCCACCATTCATCCCTCTCCACTAAATCTAAGCCATACACCTCATCTCATAAGAAACCAAACTAAACCAAACCAAGTCAAAGTGGAACCGAACCAAATAAAACCAAATCCAAGTTAAACCAAGTCATGAAATCCTACACTTAGGAAAATTTTAAAATATTACGCAGATCGAGAAATACGAAATATAGCTCAAATAAACACGTATCCGTATAAAATACCGATACAGTGAGACGGGTCTCACACCTGCTATCGCTAAGAACCTGATCTCGGGAGGCCTACTCTGCAATGCAGGCCTCAGGATGGACATCAATGCTGGCCAGATGGTGATGTCTATCAAGGGAACATATTTTGAGAAAGCTTTTTATACCGAAGGAATGTTCAAAATTCAGCTTGTAAATCAGTCCAATGTAATTAATGTGATTAATAAAATCACTCCTTCTGCTTATACTCTTGAGTTGTGGCATAATAGGCTAGGACATGTTTATTGTAAATGAATAAACAGAATGTCTAGTCTAGGACTTATCTCCAAATGTGGGGGTAAGGTAGAGAAATGTGAAGTTTGTGCTCAAACAAAGATCACAAGGAAACCCTTTCCTCGGGTTAATCAAAGTACAGATCTTCTGGAGTTGGTACACTCCGATATCTGTGACTTCAAATATTTCTCTACAAAGGCCGGGATGAAGTATTTCATAACCTTCATCGATGACTTCTCAAAGTACGCGTTCGTCTATTTGCTGAAGGCTAAAGACGAAGCATTCGAGAAGTTCAAGGAGTTCAGAGCCGAAGCTGAGCGGCAGACTGGACAACAACTCAAAAGGATAAGAAGTGATCGAGGTGGGGAGTACAGGTCTCATGAATTCGCATCGTTCTGCAAAGAACATGGAATTGTCAATGAGACTACGGCTCTGTACTCTCCTCAATCAAATGGAGTAGCAGAGAGGAAGAACAGAACGTTAACAGAAATGATTAACTCAATGTTGTTGACTGCTGGTCTTCCTAAGTGCTACTGGGGAGAAGCTGCATTGACGGCCACTTTTATTCTAAATAGAGTGCCTCATGCAACTTCTGACGTTACTCCTCATGAACTCTGGTTCAAGGTCAAACCTAACTTGAATGTCATTCGAGTGTGGGGGTGTCTGGCGTATGTCAAGCTTCCAGATCTGAAGATTCAGAAGCTTGGGACAAGGACTACTAAGACGATCTTCTTGGGGTATGCCGAGAAGAGTGATACTCGGAGATTTTTTGATATTGAGTCAAATCATATCATTGAATCTCGCGACGCAGAATATTTTGAAGACAAATTTACAAGGCACAAGAATATTGTTCTTGCGGATGTACCGGAGAACAATGAGGGTGCGCAGGAAACTGAAGTCTTCAATGAAGATGTGGTCCAAGAAGATGTTGTTGTTGAAACAACGGTTGAACCAGAACAAGCTGAGCCGTCAGCTAAGCGTGTGAGGAGGCCGAAGGACTTTGGAAGTGACTTTGTCACCTATCATGTGGAAGCTGATCCGCTTACCTATGATGAGACGATGAAGACCAGAGACACGGTTTTCTGAAAGGAGGCGATTGACAATGAAATTGATTCCATTACCTCAAATAACACTTGGGTGTTGGTTGATCTTCCTGAAGGAGCGAAATCCATCGGATGCAAATAGATCTTCAAGAAGAAGATGAAAGCAGACGGAACTATTGACAAGTTCAAGGCTAGGTTGGTAGCCAAGGGGTTTTCTCAGAAGCAGGGGATTGACTATTTTGACACGTATGCTCCAGTAGCCCGGATGACCACCATCAGAATGTTGATTGCTCTCGCAGCAATACATAAGATGGTGATACATCAGATGGATGTGAATACGGCTTTTCTAAATGGCGAGCTGACCGAAGAGATTTACATGCAACAGCCAGAGGGATTTGTCATCAGGGGTCTTGAAGACAAAGTCTGCAAGTTGGTGAAATCTTTGTACGGTCTTAAACAGGCTCCCAAGATGTGGCATGAGAAATTTGACAAAGTTATAAGGTCAAATGGCTACATGGTCAGCGATACGGATAAGTGTGTTTATACAAAGTTTGCTGATGGAAGAGGAGTGATCGTTTGTCTGTACGTGGACGACATGCTTATCCTAGGTACGGATATTAGCTGTGTCACGGAGACAAAAAAATTCATCTCAAGCAAGTTCAGTATGAAGGACTTGGGGGAAGCTGATGTGATCTTAGGGATCAAGATCATCCGGACAGACACTGGACTAGCGCTGTCATAGTCTCATTATATTGAGAAAATGATCACTCATTATGGGTATCGGGATCTTCAAGGGATCGATACGCCGTACAGGTGTGATCTGAAGCTGAAGCCTAATTCAGGGGAAAGCGTCAGGCAGTGGAGTATTCAAGCGTAATCAGAAGTTTAATATATGCTACTACTGCCACAAGGCCTGACATAGCTTTCGCTGTGGGAATGCTGAGTCGTTTCACGAGCAATCCAGGTACTGAACACTGGAAAGCTGTGAAACGGGTTATGAGACATCTCAAGAAGACTCAGACATATGCACTGTACTACAGCGAAGATCTGCCGGTAGTGGAAGGCTTCAGTGATGCCAGCTGGTGCTCAGAGGTGGAGAGCGAGAGGTCTACAGGTGGATTCATTTTCACAATGGGTGGAGCTGCTATATCGTGGAAGTCGAAGAAGCAGACTATGCTCTCGCAGTCATCCATGGAATCTGAGTTCTTTGCACTTGATACCGCAGCCGAGGAAGCAGAATAGCTTCGGGAGCTCATGTATGATCTTCCAGTGGTTGGGGCGCAAATACCGGCAATACCGATATACTGCGACAACCAGGCGACTGCGACGGTGGCATCAAATGACCTCTTCAACGGGAAGAAGAGGACTGTGCGGTTGAAGCACAGGGCAGTACACGATCTTATCAAGAGAGGTGTTATTGCAGTGATTGATGTTCAGAGCCTGGAGAACCTGGCGGATCCGTTCACCAAGGGCCTCAAGCGCCAGCTGGTCGATGACACAGCTTGTAAAATGGGCTTGAAGGCATTCTGATATTGTATTATTGTATTCCTACCATAAAGTTTTATGCTATTAGTTCAAAGATTTATCTACTAGGTATCTAGCTTTTGGTTCAAGGGAGGACCACTAATCGGAAGAATATCAGAAACGGTGGGTACATATTCTATTGGGCATGGAGAGGTTACGGACCTATAACCACTGTTGTCTACTGTTGTTTTCTGCGGAAAACGGTTCCTGTGGGAAGGTTGGCTTAATTGCCTTAATGAGTTCTCAGGCAGAGTGAATGCCTGGTGTGCTTTACAGGAAGCACGGTAGAGCAACGGAGTAAAACTCCATGCTACAGTAGGGTGACTCCACAATGAGGTTCCTATATGTGGGGTGCTGCCCAGGAATAGGATAAAGCCTCGGCTTTGCAGGCCAAGTCACAGCGGCGTAGCACCGCAAATAGGCAGTTAGCCTATTACTGTATGTTAAAATAAAGAGGGGTGTAGTCAGCACTACAAAGAGGAGGAGTTCATCATGTTACAGTGGCACGACACCACGATGAGGTACCCGGTTAGGGATAAAGCCTCGGCCTTACAAGCCATGTCGTTGCGGCGTAACACCGCAAAGGAGCCTAAGGCTTCATGCTGGGTAGTTTGGCACTACGAAGAGGCAGTTGCCTCATGCTACAGTAGTATGACACTACAAAGGTTCCCAGATATGGGGTGATTCCCAGGGAGGGGTAATGCCTTGGCTTTAAGCCATGTCATAGCGGCGTAGCACCGCAAGGGAAGCGCAAAGCGCTTCATGCCATGTCTCTTTATAATGAACTCACCTATAGTGTATGGACAAAGAGATATCAGGCCGTCTCTTGATGGTAAACTTGTAGACGTCCAAAAGTATACACTGAAACCAGGCTGGCACAGGGCCTTTAATGTGTAGCCAGAAGCACACGTAACTACATTATGCGAGTGGAAAGAATTTCAGCTATGATGCAGAATTCAAGGCTTAGTCCATTCTTGTATTATAGCCTGTTGTTTGACCCACACGGGAAGATTCAAGTCGTAAGCGACATCTCTCCTAATGCATGATGGACAGTTACTGTGTGGAACACTTATACCCATATATATAGAGATATGTGGGGGATTGTTGGAGTTTGGTCTTTTTCTAAGTGAATTTTAGTCCCACATCGGCTAGACCAAAGGAGTTGTATCTCTAGCTTTCCTATTTTAGAGATGCACATGTGGTGTGGAGGTGCACATGGGTGTGCCATGTGGGGTTATTTTTCTAATGAAAAAAAGGCAAAATCAACAATAAAAGCATTCATGCTTTTTGCTCTTGGAAAATTCATTTCCATGGGAGCTAAGCCCCGTAGGGGCTTAGCGACTCGGACTCAGGCTCATGGGATCATGAGGCGTAATGTGGCATTTTGTTGGCGTACTTTGCACTTAGCATGTCAGCATCGTCGCTAGGCGCATAGTGCGCTTTAGTTGCGCTCGTTGCGCGAGCCGCTTGCGCTGCCACGTTGCGCAAGCCCAGTTGCGCTGCCCAGTTGCGCATGTCCAGTTGCGCAAGCCCAGTTGCGCTGCCCAGGTGCGCGCCCAGGTTGCGTTCAGGTTGCGCTTGGGTGCGCTGGGTTGTGCTGGGTTGTGCAGGGTTGCGCGGGTTGCTCGGGTTGCGTTGGTTGCGCTGGTTGCGCTGCGTACGCAGTGTGCGTAGTGCGTGCAGTACGCAATGTGCGTAGTTCGGTGCGCGCTCTGTCGCGCAGAGTGCAAGGAGCGCTGGGTGTGCGCAGTTGGCAGCAGAACGTGCGTTTGCATGTTCTGGGCGGTTGCTACATGTTCGGGATGGTTATTACCACGTCCCTAACTTTGTGGCAACCGACCAGTTGCTGCAGGGCCTATATAAGGCATCCTCTCTCTCAAGGCTGATACACAGAATAGAAAAGAGAAGCCACCACAGAAAGTTTACGAAGTGTTTTTTTAGCACAAGTAAACAGAGAATTCAGACGTGTTCTTTAACACAGTTCTGATCGAAATTTGCTTGCGAATTCCAGCAGCCTTAGAGAGAGAGGAAAGGCGTCGCACCAGCGTTGCTTTTGCACTAGAGTTCGTGTCCATCCGAGGAGTCAGAAGAGCAGGAGTGTTCCAAGTTCTCCGACGAACTTGCTGGTTCCTGGAAGCTGTTCGTGTAGAGCGAATAAAGCTTTGAGCAACGGTGATCATTCACCCCAGCAGGCCATCTTCCATATTTCGCCTGTCATCTTCTTCGCTGCTGTGATTACGAAATCTTTTTAGATTCTCGTAATATCATAACGATATCTTTTTAGATCTTCGTTATACTTGCGCAACCTTCCTAGAAGTGTTGCGTTGGAACATTATTTTTACAATTGTTTCATATTCTCAGTTTTCCATCGAAAAATTGTGCCCCGGCACTAACAAGTATGAATGGCCTGGGTTGGTGACAGTACGAAGGGAGGATTCAAAGGTGTTGTAAGAAACTTAAGAGAATAATTCACGACTGGCTTTTCGAGAGGTGGGATGATAGTGCTTGATCCATCTTTTTGTGAAACTTTGGCAGCTCGTAAGGGACTAATTATGACTCTTGATGATGGTTTTCATTACATTATTCTCGAGATGGATGCAACTCTTATAGTTTAAGAAATCTTTCAGTTATGATCATAACACGTCGTCTTATATTAGAATTATTTGCAAGGAGTTAAGGAGGCTTGCTAGCAGATTTTGGCTTTTAAAATCCAGTATGTTCTTAGGAGTTGCAATTAGGTAGCTCATAGTCTTGCCCAATACGCGCTTAATATCTTTGAAGTTTGTATCTCGTCAGAGGACGCCCCTTTATTCATTCGGGCAAATCTTGTTACTAATGTTAATGCTCATAGTGTTTTTCAATAAATTTCTACTTTTATTGCAGGCAGTGTCAGTGCATCGATGAATCTTGTAAAATCTTCTTCTTAGTCTATGCTATTAGAAGAGTATTACAAACTGCTCCACATAAAGAATACGCTGATCCAGAACATTTCAAGCAACCGGCTTCTCTTTGAAAGTATCCTTGCGGCAGAAGTAGAATCCGAAGACGCAAATGGGGAAGTCCCTTTAGTCGCATACCCAGCCTTTGCCGTCTCATCCGTCACATTGCCAGCGTTTGGCTGCTCATCGCACGTCCCAAATTTGGCATTGGCCTGCTTCAAACAAAGCGTGACTGGTGGTGTGATCTTAGTTTTCCATTGCATTATTATGTGTCTTCTTGAAGAAAATTAAGAATGCACCGAAAATTAACGAGTATTAAGTTATCGAATAGTGATCGAACCTTGCAATAGGAGATATCGTTGCAGCCGCAAACCAAGTGTCCATTTGCTATGTCTGTAGCCTGGGGAGCTCCTCCTCCATCACTCCTCTGAATGTAAGAGCAATAATGTTAAATCCCTTCATAAATGTATTCAGAAGGAGAAATTATTCAGTAAGCCATGCTCACCACGAGCCTTGATTCTCATCCACTTGATGGTCTGCGGATTTGAGGGTGGGGAGGAGAATCAAGGCTGTCACTGCATACACTCACTCGAATCAAGGCCCACCCAGACACAGAGAAGAGGCTATATATAAATATATATGAGTGTACCTTGTAAAAATCTACAGCTATGAAATTGGGCCATCGCTTTCCCGAGGCATCGTGACAAGTGTTCATCATATCTACAAGAGGAGCAGAATTATGCTTGCAAGCGGCAACCACATCCGGAACAGTTGGAAAATAGTTCATCAGCACCAGCGATCTGGACATGGTGTTCATGGGCGATGACTCGGCACGGTTAGGGCATGAACCATCCTTCATCCCCCCATTTCCATCTGCATATACACGGTTAGGGACTGGAACACGACAACTAAGTATTTTGCATGAAGTTGATCATTCTTCTTCGTACATTGGTTTTCTACTAGGTATCTCCATTCGTAGGCGATGCCCTCGGAAGCCTCCTTGTTCGACTTCGATGTAAAAACAAGCAGCCTCTGGTTCTCGCGGATCATGTCGCTGAGCAAAGGCCAATCCCCGCCATTCTTGGGCATTCGGGACACGGGAAACCAGTATTTGGTGAGGCCAGACGCATTGAACACCTTGGTGAGGCCATTTGGTGAGGTGACATAGTCTTCTACAAATATGGTGATGACTTCTGAAGGGTTGGCTTCGAGGAAGGCTTGGATTTCCTTCAGCACATTGATGGCAGGTTGCTTCGATGGATGGTCGTTTGGTTCAAGTTAGTAGTTGATCAGTTTGAAGATCACTGTCAAGAAGTACAAATTAGAAAAGAAGGAAAAAAAAAGTTGGAAGCTTACAAACTTTGTGAAGTTGTAACAGTTTCCTCCATAAGAGTGGCACAACCAGATGTCATTCTCGAAATCGTACATATCAAGCATTAAGCCCCTGATACCATTCTGTATCAATATGCCAATAAAACTTGTTAAGGAGAAAAAAGAAGGATTAAGTTAACATACTTTCTCAATGTTCAATTAATTACATTAATTTATATATGGTATTGGCAAAAAATAAGACTAAAATATATATATTTTTTTGAAAAAAGATAATTATGAAGAACGCTCGCACCAGGAATCGATCTCTTGATCACTCAGGCCACATGCATCTCTCTTAACTACTTAGGCTAGAGGTCATATATATATATATATATATATATATATATATAAAATAATATATATATATATATAGCCTAGTATGCAAATAACCTCTAGCCTAGTGGTTAAGAGAGATGCATGCGGCCCGAGTGGTCAGGAGTAATAACCCTCTTAAGAAAAAATTCTATATATAATTACCTAATTTTCCATTTTAAACTTAGTGAACTATTTTACTCAATAAACATAGATAAGGATATTTTTGGAACAAAAAATTTCACACAACTTTTCTTATTATATAGTAGTATAGATTCGACTATACAAACTATAACCTTGCATATGCATAGTTTTGCACATAAAATATATAGACAAACATGATTAGTATGATCTTATATGGATCTACAAAATTTACTGATATCTATTAGCTACGTTAATCCAAAAATATATACAAACAAAACACAACAGACATTTGGATTTTCTTTTTTCAGGTTTATCTTTTTAACTTAGCTTTACATAGTACTAATTCTTAGGAATTTTCCTGGCGCCAAGTTTGTTGTGGTTCTTTCATATGAGAGAGTGCAAGGCTAGCAAAGATTGAGAAACATGAGTTTTCTTTTCTTTTGTTTTTTTTCCATGCCCGTCGTAACGCACGGGACTTTGTGCATGTTCCGTTGCATGTCATTTGGACCCACTGTTCCCCAATTTACACACACACCCACACACCTTTTCCCCGGTTCGAACATGAGACCGTCCGCCTAGCCAAGGAGGTTATACCTCTCATCACTGAGCACAAGAGCCAGATGAGTTCGGTTGAGTTTTCTTTTGTTGGAAACTAGATTCTACTCTTTATCTCAAAAAAGAAGAAGAAGAAGAAGAAAAGAAAAGCAAGGTTCCACTCCTTCTCACATAACTGCCATAAGAACTTTGTATTGCTAAAAATGTTGAGAATCAATAAGGGACTTTTAGTCCCACATCGGAATATGTAGTATGTAGAGGAGCTAGACTCCCTATAAGTAGTGAAGTAGTCCATCAATAAAATCATCCAACCATTATTTTCTACATGGTATCAGAGCCATAACACTCTCTCTCTCTCTCTCTCTCTCCACAAAAAAAAAACAAATTTTTTTAGCAGCCCCCCCGACCCCACCCCCCCCCCCACCCCGGCGCAGCAGACCCCGACCCCCCCCCCCCGACCCCCCCCCCGACGCAGCAGCCCCCTCGACCACCCCCCCCCCCTCGACGCAGCAGCCCCGACACCCCCCCCCCCCGACCCCCCCCCCCCCCGACGCAGCAGCTCCCCGACCCCCCATCCCCCCCGACCACCAGCAGCCCCCCCCCCCCCCGCGTCCACCGGCAGCCCCCCCTTCCCAAACCCTAACCCTAGCTACCACCACGTCTAACCCTAGCCTTTCCATCTACAACAAACCCTAGCCGTACTCCCTTTTTTTTTCAGAAAAAAATAAAAAAAACGGCATATTTCGAAGACAGACAGCTGCCAAATACTTTATTTGCACCAACTCTGATCCTCGCTTACGCCGTTTGGAACTAACAAATGCTTTATTTGTTATTCCTTCTTCACATCGGGATCTCTACAGAACCTGATCATGTCTTCTCTGGTGACCTGACGTGTTTACTTTACAAGCGCGCGCCGGTGCTGGCCACGTTAGTAGCGTATTCGTAAAGTCTGTGACGTCGAAGAAGACGACGAAGACGACGAAGACGAAGAGGACGACGAAGTTGGGGAAGTTGCCGACTCCGACGCCGAAGACGACGAATAAGGTTCACAGTTGAAGAAGCCATGGATTCGATCAGTGGCAAACTGACGGCCGAAGAGATGAAGGCCTTGGTTGATGATATCTTATCAAAAAGATTAACCGAGGCAACCCCACGTGTGATCCATACTGATGTGGATCCATCACCTTACAAAATGGAGAAATTGGAAAAGCTGAAGACGAAGTTGCAAGGAACGTCCGACTACTTGAAGCGGTCGCGGCAGGCGATGCGGACGCTGAAGGGACGTGGCTTGGTTGGCTATGTCACTGGCCAAGCCAAGGCGCCAGCCGATCACTCCGCAAAGGAGTTTGCTGTTTGGGAGATTGTCAACAACGTAGTGGCTGGGTGGTTGACTGCCTCATTAACCGACCAGGTGTCGGGCAATGTCGAGGCAATGGAGGCTGCTGCTGATATATGGCGTACTCTAAAAGATATGTACTCCGGCTCAGGCAACCCTATGCGAGTCTTTCAACTGCAAGATGAACTCGATAGGGTGGCCCAAGACGAACGTACCATCTCTGAGTACGCAGCCCTGTTGAAGAAGTACTGGTCTGATCTGGATCATTATGATCCTCTTGGGATGGAAGATGCACAAGTCGAACCGGCATTCGCGAAGTACTTTCAGACATTCCTGGCTTATATTTCGCGGCAGCGTATGATAAAATTCCTGAAGGGACTACACCCTGTATTTGAGCAGAGACGAAATATCCTCCTATCCCAACCCACGCTTCCGACCTTGGAAGAGGCTATAGCCGTCATGACACAGGAAGAAGCTCGACGGAAGTTGATGCCCAACAAGGGCTCCTACCAGGGGGAGCAAGCCGCGGTTGAAAAGTCTGCCCTTGCTGCCTTCAATCAACCTCCATCTGTGGGTGGTGTTTGCCACAATTGTGGTGACTCCGGACATTACATCCGATTTTGTCCAAAACCCTTGTGCAATCAGTCTAATGATCGAGGACGGGGTCATGGAGGCCGACGTGGTAGTAGAGGAGGCTATGCTGGTAGAAGGGGCGGACACAAAGCAAATCTGGCGGAGGAAGGGGGAGAGAATCAACTGGCTGAAATAACCCCGCTTGAGCGGGAGTTCCTTGAGAAGTTGCGAGGCACAAAGCTTGGTTCGGCCGACAGTCCTGGGGTGTCTTCTACCTCGGGAGATCACATCACTTGCTTTTCCCAAACCAGCACCGGTAATTCTGCACGTGCTCTTGCATCTGTCCATCAGCCGGGATGGATTATGGACTCTGGGGCATCTCGCCTTGTCACGGGATCCCGTGGTACATTTCAGGACTATACTCACCTACCATTGCCGGAGAGTATTCAGACCGCTGATGGTACATCCAGCCCTGTAATGGGTAAAGGCACTGTTGCATGCACCCCTTCCATCACTCTAACTAATGTCTTACTTGCTCCATCTTTTTCTGTCAACCTTCTATCAATTAGTGCCATTATACTTGATCTTAACTGTAATGTTTCCTTTGACATTTCTACGGTGACTTTTCAGGAGAAAGGGACAGGACGACGACTTGGGACTGGCACATGGCATAAGGGGCTGTGGTATTTAGACAGGACTGGACTGGACAACGCATTGACATCCTTGGTAGCAGACGTACCACAAGCAGCTTCTTGTCGCAGTGTTGAAGCTGACTTGCTACTCCACCATCAGCGTGTCGGTCATTCCTCTTTTCAAGTTATTAGTCGAATGTATCCGTCCTTATATCAAAGGGCTAATAAAGAGAAGTTATTTTGTACTGCTTGTGAGTTGGAAAAACATACCAGAAGCTCGTATGTGAGCTCGGGGAATAGGAGTTCAGCTGCTTTTGACATGATACATTCGGACGTATGGGGCCCTTGTCCTACAACCGGAATTAACGGCTTTCGATGGTTCGTCACCTTTATTGACTGTTATACCCGCGTGACATGGGTCTACCTTATGAAGAATAAAAGTGACGTCCTTGAGGCCTTTCGGGACTTTCATCGACGGGTGGAAACACAATATGGCACTAAAATTAAGTATTTCCGGTCTGACAATGGGACGGAGTATACTAGTAAGCGGGTTGCTGAGTATTTTTCCACTCATGGAATACTACATCAAACTTCATGTGCTTATACTCCGGCACAAAATGGTGTGACAGAACGAAAGAACAGACACCTGCTGGAAGTCGCACGGACGATGATGCTGGCTATGAATGTACCGAAATACTTATGGGGGCAGGCTATATTGATGGCCTCTTATCTCATTAACAGAATGCCATCTCAAGTATTGGACTGGAAGACACCGTTGGAGATGCTTACTGGGGCAACTACATACACTGTTCCACCGAAAGTTTTTGGATGTGTGTGCTTTGTCCAAGATAATAGGCCAGGCATTGGCAAACTGGATCCTAGGGCAGTTAAATGTGTCTTTGTTGGTTACACGGCGACTCAGAAGGGATATGCCTGTTGGAGTCCAATCGAACGAAAGATGTTTGTAAGCATGGACATTACATTCAGAGAACTCGAACCATACTACGGTTCGGATGAAGGTTCAGCATTTGGTGACACACCTAACACAGATGGTGTTAGATGTAAGGGGAAGATAATAAGCCCAAATATGGTCGTCGGATCGGTTCCGTGTCCGGTTGTAGAAAACTGGACGAAAGGGGGAGAGCACAGTGACTCAGATACAGAGAATGAAGAAGAAGATACATATGTTACGCAGGGGGAGCAGCAGACAAAGAAAAAGGAGCTCCAAGTCTACAGAAGGAGACAACAGAAGTCCAGTACTGTGCCTATGCCGTGCCCTGTGCCTATTGTACCAAGTCCCTCGTCTACTCCTACTCCAACTCCTGAAGATGTTGCCCCCGTACTGAATCACTCGGATTCTGATGCGGATCTCTCCGACTCGGATGGTATGATCTCTCCACCACCTATTGCTCCCTTAAGGAGATCTTCTCGCATCAATGCGGGTAAGGCTCCTGCTCGTTTTGATGATTACGAACATGACATTGCCAACTTCTTGTCTTATTCTAACATTTCTTCGAATTATCGAGCCTTCATTGCATCGTTAGACTCTACTTCGTTGCCCAAGTGTTGGCAGGAAGCAAAGAAAGATCCGAGGTGGAAAGCTGCAATGATGGAAGAACTTGGGGCACTGGAGAAAAATAAGACATGAGAGCTGGTTCCATTACCCAAAGGGAAGAAAGCTGTGGGATGCAAATGGGTGTACACAGTGAAAGAGACGCCAGAAGGAAAAGTAGAGCGGTACAAGGGGAGATTGGTTGCAAAAGGATTCACACAGTCATATGGCATAGACTATGATGAGACGTTTGCCCCAGTAGCAAAAATGAGCACCGTGAGAACTCTGGTCTCCATTGCAGCGAACTATGGGTGGAAGCTGTACCAGCTGGATGTGAAGAATGCCTTTCTTCATGGGGACCTGCAAGAAGAAGTATACATGGAGCTCCCGCCAGGGTGCTACGCGACGGAATCAGACGGAGGGACGTCGCAAGGAAGGGTGTGTAAACTGAAGAAGTCGCTATACGGGCTCAAGCAATCTCCTCGAGCCTGGTTTGACAGATTCAGAAAGGCTGTTACAGGCATGGGATACCGTCAAACAAATGCAGATCATACGGTCTTCCTCCAGCATGCAAGAGGTCACATCACTATACTTGCTGTATATGTGGATGATATAGTGATCACAGGTGATGATGAAGTCGATATCACTAAGCTGAAGTCAAAACTTGCAAAGGAGTTTGAGGTGAAGAATTTAGGAGCGATGAGGTACTTTCTAGGTATCGAAGTGTGTGAAGGCGAACAGGGAATTGTTCTATCACAAAGAAAATACGCACTAGATCTGCTGAAGGAGACAGGAATGCTGGGATGCAAAGCAGCCGTTACTCCAATTGACCAGAAGAGTAAGCTTGGAGCAGAAGTAGGAGAGCCTGTTGATCGTGAAAGATATCAAAGACTTGTAGGGAGATTGATTTATCTGGGACACACTCGTCCTGATATCTCATTTGCGGTGAGTGTAGTGAGTCGCTACATGCATGATCCAAGAAAGGGTCATATGGAAGCAGTATTTCAGATCTTAAGATATCTGAAAGGAACGCCGGGAAAGGGGTTATGGTTCAAGAAGAATGGACGCATAGAAGTTGAGGGATACTGTGATGCAGACTGGGCGAGCGGCATAGACGACAGAAGGTCTACCACTGGATACTGTGTTTTTGTATGAGGAAATCTGGTCTCATGGAGAAGCAAGAAACAGTCAGTGGTAGCACGGTCGACAGCTGAAGCAGAATACAGAACAATGGCTCTGGGAGTGTCAGAGTTGCTGTGGGTGAAAGCATTGCTGACAGAGTTGAAGCTGGATAAGGGAGCATCATTGCGTCTTCTGAGCGATAGTCAAGCTGCAATAAGTATAGCTAACAATCCAGTTCAGCACGACAAAACGAAGCACATCGAGATTGATCGATTCTTCATCAAGGAGAAGCTGGAACAAGGGATACTGAAGATTGTCCATGTCCGCTCAGAAGAACAAGTTGCAGACTGTCTAACTAAGGGTCTTAGTTCATTAAGTCTGTCGAAGCTATGTAACAAGATGGGGATGATCAATATCTATTGCCCATCTTGAGGGGGAGTGTTGAGAATCAATAAGGGACTTTTAGTCCCACATCGGAATATGTAGTATGTAGGGGAGCTAGACTCCCTATAAGTAGTGAAGTAGTCCATCAATAAAATCATCCAACCATTATTTTCTACAAAAAATAAATCATCACTGTGAGTTACAGGCATCGTGGCCAGACCATGTACATCCTATGCTCTAGGGAGACTATATTTAAATCAACAGGTGTACACGGACCGCAGTTTCAACCGCGGCCACGTGTCGGCCTTTGATTGGCTGATTTTTTCGGCCTATGTCAGCGGGGGTGTTATTTTTTTTGGGCTCAATTCGGAGTTGCCACGTGTCCCTTTCAGTTTGGTTTTCAGTTTTTGTTTCGGACTGAGAAGACTTTCTGTATTTAAATATGAAGAAGGATTGCTCAATTCCTTTCTTAACCCTTGCTCAAATTTGAAAACCATGAATCTAACCGTTATAAAGCCATGGCTAAGAATTCGATTTTTAATAATTGGAGAATGAATTCAATTCTGAAAGAAAGTGTATATATAGCCTATGCGCATGAAAACAATTCCAGTCGACTTTGGACGATGCCTCCATAACCTCCTTGTCCATTACAAGGAGAACCTAAACATAAACATGTGCAGAATGGTTAATTAACTCCACTGATGTTTTCAATGCTTTAATCCAATATCTAACTCAAAAGAAACGATAACCGAAGTGAATGTCTACTACTGTAAACTGTTTTGGTCCATATATACACAATATTTAGATCAAAGCATCAGTACATATGATTATGTACATAATATTATATGGATCAATTGTAGTATAATGCATGAAATGATTGAATCAACATATATACAGAGACGGATAGAATTGTATGTTAACATTTTTTTTCCCTGAGATGAATGGGCAAGTGTGTATTGTACTCGGCCAGGATTACCTGGACTTGGCGTGTTAGATTGTGTGGAGCCTAATTGGCTGGAACTCCCAGTTTGATCGCTTAAGTGACTGGATCTTTTAGTTGTCTAACCGCGGAACGACTTGTAATTAAGTCGTCTTAGGGTCTGCTTGGATTGAGGGGGAAAAAATAAGAAGAGTTAAGTGGGGTTAAATGGGGGGAGTAGAATCAATACATATAACCTTGTTTCGATTGGAGGGAGAGTTAAGTGGGGGGTGTTTAATAACTCTTACTTGGATTGGAGGTTTTGAGTGAGAAGAAGATTAATAAAAATATGGTAGTTACCAAAATAACCTTGTTACATATGTCATAAAATTAAATTTGATTGAAATTTTAGTTAGAATTTGTCAAAATATCTTCAAATATTAGGAAGGTACGGAGCAACATATTGAAAATAAGAACAAATGGAGAAAAAATGATAAAATTTTATAGGACAAATAAGGGATATTTATGATTTTTTAAACAAAATTCCTCAATTTCTCTCGTTAACCCTCCGATTTGGAAATTTAAAAAATGGCCAAAAGATGGTGAAATAAACCCTCACTTAACTCTCTATAACCCTCCCTCATAAACCCCCATCCTCAAACCAAACATGATTTTATTTTTCTCTCACTTAACTTTCCTTCATTTAACTCTCTTAACCCTTAATCCAAGTAGACCCTTAATCTTCTTTTCAAGAGTATCTATATCTTGGGTATTTAACATGTAATTAAGTTGTCCTAATATTCTATATCTATAAAAGGAGTATTAGGGCACAACTTGTAAACTATCTTCAAAATATAGTGGAAATTTTGCGCCGTCTAAGAAGTGAACCACGTTAAGTTCTTCGATTGTGCAATTTCTTTTCATTTTTCTCTTCTGTTTTCGCAAAGGAGTCAGAAATCCCTACATGTTGCTCAACTAGAAGTTAATTACTACTTCAAACTTGAAAGTTATTTACAGATCAATCAAATCAAGTACTAGGTTCCACACCCAGCCAAAAGTGTCGGATGCTAGCTTTAGTTTCCTCACATGCCTTCACATGGACTGGTGAAACAGCTAGACAAAGGCCTTGGCCACCATAGAGGATCCAAATCGTTAAAGTGGGGATGGGAGTGGTCCATGTAGACAGTGGTATAGGTATCCTTTATTCAAACTCCTAGCAGAAGCCTAAGAAAAGAAACCTAAGATTATTAAGGACTCAATTTGTGGGGAGGAAGGAAGTAGGAGTGAAACTAAACAGCCTCTTCTCTAGTTAGAGGGAGGTATGTGAACTCACTTCCATAAAGCCTTTGTTCTCTAAAGTCTAATAACAATCCACCTTTTCATTTTAGATTCGAACTAGCCAGTTTATATATATATATTTTTTTTTCCACCTTTTCATTTTAGATTCGAACTAGCCAGTTTATATATATATATATATATATATATATATATATATATATATATATATATATATATATATATATATTCTCTTTTTTGAGATGTCCGGCGATACCATGGAATTTTTGTACACGCTGTATTGCATGTCTGTTAGGTCCATTGCACCCAACTCTCACCAAAAAATGGAAGGAATAATACGTTCCCGTGGCTGGATCCACTGATCTTCCGTCATCTAACCGGGATCTTATAGTTCTCCTCGATAATCACAATAGCAACTCGAGTTCGGTTTATATATATACGAAATTGTGTTTTCTACTTCTTTCGTTTAATACATGTAATTTTGTTTGAATCCAAAATGTTACGCAGTTCCTCAAAAGAGACCAGCGAAAGTGGTCGAACTTCCATGCCATTCCACCTTTGAACACAAAGTATGGACTATTGATGCATGCACGAGCGGACTCAAAGGCAATATAGACTAGTGCGAAAAATGCTTTGGCTAATTAAGAGCTTAGGGTTTGCGGAACGATCGATTATTATAAAAATTTATCATAATATTTGTAATAATTTGCAAACTCTAACATTAAAAATGAGGTCGTAACGAAATTATCCAAAGCGCGACGAGAATAATGACAATTAAGGGGGTGAAAGGCGAGGCAGCAGAGGTGACCTTCCTCTTGAACTGGATAAGAATAGTAGAGGAGTACTCAATTTTGTAGCACAAAAAATGTTTAGAATAAAAGAAAGAAAGATAAGAACTAAATGTTAGGATTTGGCTCTTCTCAAACTCAAATTTTATTCTCAATCAATTTTTCTCTACTAAACAATAGGTCCATACAACTCTATTTATAAAAAAAATTAAAATTAAAACTAAAATAATAGAATCTGGTCCAACCGTCTGTTCGGTCTGATTTTGACAACACTGCTATAAAGGTCCCATAAAGGACGGGGATACTCCAATGGTGGTAACGACGACGGTCGTGGAGTTGGAAAAATTACTATGCACATGGGTGAAGTGTCACCAAGCACCCCAATTATCAATTGTCTCTACATCTCCACGGTACCAAAATAATGTTTGGACAATGTTGTCAATAAGTCATAGCCCAACATTCAATTGTTCTACCTTGCAAACAATTATAATAATTTGTAATACAATAAGGATATAATAATTCACATGATCTGCTTCATTAGTATTAGTAAATTTTAGGGACTCATCATATATGACCTATTTAATTCTTCCAGAGACGATATGTAAAAGGTCAATTTTTATTGTTGGTTTAAATTTTAACTTCGTGTCCGACAGGACCGGTTTTGAGAGAGTGCAATGGGTGCGACCGCACTAGGCCCCCCGAATTCGTAGGCCTCCAATTTATTTTATATGTATATGTTTTATGTATACTAAACTAACTTATGGATAAATAGTTTAAAAAAATCCAAAAATGTCAAAATTATGAATAAATAATTTAAAATTTATGAATAAGTAACTAAAATATGTATATGTATCTTTATTATGTATATTATAATACTAAACTAACTTATGAATAACTAATTTATAAATTCATTGGCCTTCTTTATGTATACTAAGCTAATCAAATGGTGATTCTCTCAATTAACTATGACTATATCTATTTCTAATTAAGGAATCAATTAACAAAGGCTTCTACTATTTCCAATTAAGAAATGAAGTCAAAGATTCTCTCAATCCAATTCAATACTATTCAAAATCAATAGAAAATGCTAAGACTTGATAGGAAATCCTAAGATTTAATTATAGGAAATCCTAAGACATAAGATTCAAATAAAATCCTACGAATCCTTGATTCTATCGACGACCTCTCTCTTCTTCCACTTCAAAAAATGTCCACAAATCCCAACTCTCTACCCCTTCAAAAAATGTCCACAAATCCCAAACCGCCTCATTTCCAATCCAGGACTCTTCGCCAACGCCCCACGAGCACCCAGAAGCCCCAGTGCCGTCGATGAGCCCGCTCGTCAACTGTCGGCAGAAAGTTGTGCACAAAGAAGACTGTTGCAAAATAAGCGTGGGTTTTCAGAAAGTTCGTGCGAGCAGTTCTCCACACTTCGTTCAACGAAATCACAAAACAATTGTATACGTTCTCCTACAACTCATAATCCTCTAAAATTTTGTAGGTTAATTCAAGCTATAAATAGATTAAATCATTAGCCAAAGTAGGCCTCCCAGAATTATAATTTTATATAAAAACTTGTCGATCAAGGATTGTCCCAACAAATCGGACCACCTCGACTCGAACCGTTTGCATCAAAACACGCGTACGGTATTTTTGAGTGTGAAATTTGATGTAATTAAATTGGTCGCACGAGTGTTACGTATTTGGATTATACCGTCGAAATTATTGTATTAAGGATTTTGTAGCTAGGAATGCTAAAAGATCGTTTTTAATGTGAAGATGGCAAAAGATGCTTATTCGTTTTACTTTATTTTATCTTTTTAGTCAAATATTATTTCAATAAAAAGATATTGTAGTTGAATAATTTTTCTTAATTGATGTTAATTTTAGATAATTTAATTTCTGAATTTTTTTATATGAGAATAGGCCTCCGTTTATTTTTTACACCGGGCCCAATCGTCCTTAACGAATCTCAGATTCGGCCCTGGTGTCCGACACGAAACTAACAAGTGACTCAACTATTATAGGATCATTAGGTTTTACTAATGGAGACCCTATTGTATAAATAAGGTAGGTCATGAATACTCAAGTATATCTTTAGGCTTCTTTTCAACACTAGTCGCTTCCCTAATACCATGATTACCAAATTGAGTGCTTAACTTATGCATGTCAGAATATTTCGTCAAATAACTCATCAAATTTTACATTTAATATGTCGAATCCAGCATTAAATTTGTCTAACTGAACATCTAATAGATGACATATAGGAGGGGCGGATCCAGAAATATATACTTGGATGGATTATAATGGACTGGGATGGACTGGAGATGGACTAGCTCCTATAAAAAAAAAAAAAAAAATCATATAATAAAAAAGGAAAAGAAAATTTTGGATGGGCTCCGACCCACCCCATGTTACCTTTGGATCCGCCCACATATATATATATATATATATATATATATATATACACTTTGTCGGAAAGAAAACTTTGTTTTAATCGTGCACTTCATCTTATGTCGAAAATATTCCTACTGATTATTGTTTTAATTTGCATCCTCTTATATATCTTTTGTCACTAAATCACTATGCTTTGTTATATAGATATGTTAAATATTCATACTAAATATCTGCTAAACTTCTTAACAATGTAAAAAGAAAAGGCTATTTATAAGGGCACATCCAAAGTTGATGGGGGTTAGTCTAAATCTGATTTTGGTTTATTTACAAGTTTGTCATTGAAAAAATTATTCAGGGCTAGCCCAACTCTAGGTATATAAGTCAATTTTTTTTTTTTTTTTCCTTGTCTCCTTCCTCGACACATCCAAAGAAGAACAAGAATGTTGGATGAGTTTTCTTCTCATCTTCTTCATCACTACCATTTTATCCTCACCATCTCCATCAAAATCCTAGTTTCTTTCTCATTCCTAATTTCAATGGCACAAAAAGGCTCCTCACAAACAATGTACAAACCATAATATTGGTGGGTGAACAAACAATGTACAAATCCTTTAGTGGGTGAACACGGCATTCCTTCCGAAGCAGTCTCGGTAGCTCTCCAACCGACAAAACCCTATTTTGGCAGTCCTAAGATCGACTAGTCGACTTTATAGGACTGCCACAATTTCTGGCAGTCCAAAATAATTCTACGACTGTCAAAAATTTGCGCAGTGCTAAAATGGACTTACTGGACAACAAGTCTATTTTAGGACTGTCCAAATTTCTGTCAGTCCTTGTAGTGAATAGGACTGCCAGATATTTTGGCAGTACTGATCGTCCATTTTAGGTATCAATATATTTTAGAGATAAGTCTCTCAATTTTGTTCATTTCAAAATAAATTTATTTTAGAGATAAATCTCTCAATTTTAAATCTATTTTAGAGTCTCTCAATTATCTACTCGGTTTAAAAAAAATTTCTAAAGTTTAAATCTATCTTATAGGTTAAATATCTCAATTTTCTTCATTAATAAATCTTCATAGATAAATCTGTCAATTTTAAATCTATCTTATAGATAAATCTCTAATTTTTAATTAACAAATAATCTAATTTTTGTCGTTCTATAGTTTAGGACTGCCACAATTTTTGGCGGTCCTAGAAGTACCGAGGACTGTCAGGAATTGTGGCAGTCCTAATATGGACTTATTGTACAATAAGTTCATATCAAGACTGTCACAATTTCTGACAGTCGTAGAAGTATTGAGTACTACCAAGAATTGTGGCAGTTCTGGAATGGACTTGCTTTACAGCAGGTTCATTTCAGGACTGCCACAATTTCTGGTAGTCCTAAAATCGAAATGGCCGAATGAAAAAACATATATTATGATTTATTTTCATCTTGATAATAGAGTGAAATATATATTTTAGGGTTTATTTTCAGGCATTGTTTGTGAGAAAGAATGAAATAAATATTTTAGGGTTTATTTCCAATGCATTCTTTGTGAGGAATGGAAATGGT
The DNA here is from genome assembly GCA_029216955.1 of Iris pallida. NCBI lineage: Eukaryota > Viridiplantae > Streptophyta > Magnoliopsida > Asparagales > Iridaceae > Iris > Iris pallida. The sequence goes on along the minus strand of JANAVB010001399.1, from coordinate 3,411,535 downwards.
GAGGATGTAAATGTGGAAAAAGAAACTAGGGTTTTGATGAAAATGGTGAAGAATGAAACTAGGATTTATTTTCATGTATTTTTTGCCATCAAAATTGGGAAAGAGAAGAAAACTAGGATTTTGACATAGATTGTGATGATGGAAATGGTGGAGAAGAAAAATATGAGAGAGAAAGTAGGATTTTGGAAGAGCGAGAGAGAGAGAGTGAAATGTTGAAATGAAGTTCAAAAATTGGATTTGGGGAGTGTTGGATTGGGACAGTCCAAGAGGTAAAAAAAATTGGCTGTCCTGAATAATTTTTTCTCAAACTAGGACTAGTTTCAATCCTGACTAGCCCTGAAAAAATTTGGTTGTATTCTTATAAATAGCCAAAGAAAAGGGCCAGAGTTAAAGTTCTTTGAATTTTTCACCCGTGTAGGATAGGAAGAGGGTCAAAATATTCAATTTTACTTTGTACCTTGTGATGAAAGTGACAGTTTTTACCGTCCCAAGTGAGCGCTCTCTAATTCCAAATTTCATTAGCTTTTATTTTTTATTTTTTTTCAAGATGGTTTTAACTTTTACAAGAAATAGGACCATCCTCCTAGTCCTGAGAAGGCACTTTCACCTCTTTCAAAACAACAGAACGTACGTACAGAAAGCACACACAATAATATCCCATTTATGAGTGTCAGCTAGAGAAGGTACGTCCATCCGCGTGCCGTTCGTTCACATGTCACGTGGTGTTGGACACATTCTGAACATAACGCGACACAAACGCTCTAAAGTTTACTACGACGCGATACCGCATTCGTGTCGAGTCATATTCGTGTGCTAATTAATTATATGGAGCTAGCGGAGAAGGTCTTACGTTGAGCTGGGAGGTGATGGAGTCCTGCTGGTTGGTGGGGGCCACCGTCACCGTGCCGAGCTCGGCGAAGGAGTTGTGGGTCGTCAGCCACGCGTACCTATTGAACGGCAGCAGCCCGCTGTTCCCCTGCAATCAAAATCCATACTAATCGTCAAAAATATTTCCAACGTTTCATGAGTCCTCCTCACAATGCAAATACAGAAAATTGGAGGGGGTTGACGTGCATGCATTGCCTTGGACTTGGGATCGGAGGGTCGGATGCGGGTGCAGCGGGGCCGTACGTTGGCGTTGGCGACGCAGGTCTCGCAGTGGAGTCCGGAGTCGCAGTTGCTGTTCGCTATGCATGTTGCCCCTTGCTGCATGCATGCATGCACACAAGTTATTTTTAATTAGAGACAAAAAATACTGTAGAGTAGAGAGAGAGAGAGAGAGAGAGAGAGAGAGGAAAGGACCTTGGCAGCATGGGAGAGGAAAGAGAATTGGAGTAACAGCAGAGGGAGCAGGCACGCTAACGCCACCAATGGCAACTTCATCTTTCGTTCTTGAGATGAGAGAGAGAGAGAGAATAGAATGGCAGGGATGGTCAGTACATGTTAATATATGTTGTTTAATGTTCTGTTGTTGTACTAGGGATCAAGAATGGATTAAGAAATATATTCCTTAACAGCATATGTACCAAAAGAATACTTGCCAAAATTATATTTGATTTATGATTACACTACTGTTTTCGAAAGGATTATTTTGTATAAGTTTTATGATCTAATTAGACTTTGGTACTGGATTTGTTCATTTTAGACTTTGAATATACTTGTACTTTTTAGTGATACATTTTAGTGATGAACATTTGTCATTAAAATGTTCATTTCATCACTAAAGTCTAATTTTGTTACTAAAATGTGGCACTAATTTTTTTTGAATTTTCTAAAACGGATAAATTTAGTACCCAAAGTCTAATTAGACCATAAATCTGGTACCCTTGTACAAAATAATCTTTTTCGAAATACCATCACCTATCTATTATTCTATATCATGCAACTGAGATCACTTTATTCTAAAGCCGTTGGAATCGGAAATGCATATAATTAATATAAATACATGTATATCCTTGAGTAATTAGGTTAGGATATTCTTCATGGATTCCATTTAGGATGGTTTTAATGTCTGAGCTGTTTTACACATTTATAAATCACAAGTCACAACTTAAATGTGTTTGTTAATTGCTAAAAATTAAGCAATTAACTTTCCAAAGTAAAACTTGATGGGTATGCACTGATACCGCTAATTAGGATGGAGATAGCTTACCCATTTAACGTGGGAGCTACAATGAGTTGAAGTTTAGCTTATCCGCTTAACACGGAGGCTAGAGAAAAGAAAAGAAAAACAAACATACAAAAGACAAGAGAATTAACGAGGTTCGGCTATGTGCCTACGTCCTCGGACAACAATAGTTCTTTTCTTTCTTCCTCCAATAAGAATAGTGGGATTACAGAGTTACAAACTTTCTCTTGGATACACTCAAGAGGATCTCTCATACACAAGTATGGAAGACACTTTGGTGAAGAAGCACCCGAGGTAGAAGCACCGGCCGGAAAAAACACCGCAAGCAAGGAGCACCAAGACTTCTAGCACCAAGATCACAAGGAAAGATTAACCCATAAATCTCCCAAACCATCTCCTTATATAGCCATAAGGGAATGAACATTCTCCTCCAAGATTCGTTCATGCAAGATGAATGAATCTTGGAAACTCCACAAGTCTTTAGACTTTCTCCAAGGTAAATGAACCTTGGGAACTCCAAATCCTCTCTCCAATTAAGGAGGGACCAACCAACAATTTCTCCCTTCCCGACTTAAGTGGAAGGCTCCGTCATACCAGCTACACTTCTGCAAAAGATGTGCTTGTCTTTAGGTAAAGATTTAGTCATCATGTCTGAGCCGTTGTCATTGGTATGGATCTTCTCAATCTGAAGTTGCTTGTGTTTGCAAAAACAAAATCTTGTTTATTCCAAACTTGTAAAAGAGTACAATTCTGAAAAAGTACAACTTTAGGAATCTGATCACAAGACGATCACTTTATCCCTTGGACTATGTGAACTTGAAGATTGTAGCCTCTGGAGAATGCAGCAGCAATTTTGCAAGAGTTCTTGATCTCTGTCTGTGTGTATTTGACCTCTATGCCAATGTCTCTGCCGATTTTACAATGATTGGAAACTCTATTTATAGAGTTCGGGAAATAACTATTTTAGCAGTTATTCTGATGTTTGTGAGGCTGGGTTGCGCCACATTGAGTTGCGCTATCCTTTTGTTGCGCCAACTTTCATTCGGTTGTCAATCGTGTACTAACTGTATTTAGACGCGTGGCATCATATGATTGAGATGCGCGTGATCGTGTACAGGATAGTAGACACGTCTTGAGAGATTAGTGGCATGTGCGCCACGTCATCTTGCTTTAGAATGTAAGTTGTCTCAACTTTATCAGGTTGCGCGAGCTTCAGTCAACAAGTCAAACTGCGCTTGATTTGGGCTGCGCCTACACACGTGACAGCTTCTGAGCAGATGTCATCAGATTGCGCCTAGGTGCAACTAAGGATTTTGTTTAGATTGTGCCTGGGTGTAACTCACGAAGTGTACAGGACAGTTGTCCACCAACTTCCCTTGAGCGGCACAATTTACGAGATTCGAAGAAATTTTTTTCGTTCACTGTGGTGTCAGTCGTCAGTGTTATCAGGTAATGATCACCACTAAGTGTCAGATGTCACATAGGTTTTTGGCACAAAAAGACTGGACGCAGTCTGATATCAGGCGCAACCTGATCAGTGGCGTAGTCTATTCTCTGAGCTTCATATCAGTGGCGCAACTTGATTTTTGGGGCGCGATTTGATCACTGATCAGTATATTCAGGACACAACTTAATTTTTAGGCTCTACAAGACCCCCTTCAAAGTTTTTAAAACTTAAAAATATTGCAAAGTTTTGGAATACTTTGAATTTAGCAAAGTTTTGACTAAGTCAAGTTGCACCGGACTCGTGCTCGGTCATCACAATTAAATACTTTTCTTGAAAATACTCAATCCTCTCTTCGTATTCCGGAGTTTCACTGATTATTTTCAGTTTTCCATGAAGAAGAAGAATACAAAGAGTCAATTTGTTGATATATATGTAGTAGTTGATCTTTGTGCTTTGTTCTTCACTTATCTTCTTCAATGGCCCCCAAGAAGAAAGAGATAGAGACCAATGCTGACACCACAACCAAGTATCCTGAAGCGGGACATGATGTTGCGCCTACAACTTTTTTGTTGGAGCCTGACCCAGCTTTGAGGGCAGTGAACTTTTTGAACTATTTCGGTTTAACCCCGTCAGTCTTCAATCGCTCGAGTGGCGGATCATCCTCTGAGGAGCACGTTAATTTGGAGGGATTTCTTAACCTGATGAGTCGTTCGGGGATCTGCATTATGCAAGAATTGGACGCCGCCCTTCGTAAGACTGATGAAGGCAAGGACAAGAAATAATGTTCTAGGCGGAACAACTTTTTTTTATTTTTTATGTCCTTGACTGTAGGGGTCCACCCGTCTTTATGCAATGAAACCTAAAATTTCTGATTTTGTGTGGCTGTGATTTCGAATGGTGCTCATGGATATATTCTTTTTAGCTAATTCTTCGTTTTACTGTTTCTTCTGAAGAACACGTGGCAGTTGTTACACGGTTTCAGATGCCCATTTTTAGTTCTTTCCCAAAATAGGATCCTAGAACGACGCACCCACCTCATTTTTAACCTCTTTAAAAAGGACATCCAGAAATGAAAGAACCATTCATACTCCCTCAAAACAAATGACTTCCCATAAGGTTTCACTTGCGCTACTTCATCCTGATGTTATTTGCCTGCATGCTGTGTCTTCAAAAATTGGTAAGTCTCGACAAAGAATGAATGGTATGAATATTCTTCTTTCACACCACTTTTGGAGACAAGTATCGATCTGTATGGTGTAGATACTTATTGATATGCGCTAACTATTTCTGAGAATAGGCGCACACTGTGGTCCAGTATTTAGCTCCGATCAGAGGCACGTATTGCTGACATATACTTGGTTGACCAGTGCTTAGTACTGATATGCGCCTGTTTGTAGGCGTAATGCTGATGTGCGCCTGTTTGTAGGCGCAATGCTGATGCACGCCTGTTTGTAGGTGCAATGCTGATGTGCGCCTGTTTATAGGCGCAATGCTGATGTGCGCCTGTTTGTAGGCGCATACTGATGTGCGCCTGTTTATAGGCACAATGCTGATGTGCGCCTGTTTGTAGGCGAAATACTGCTGATAGATTTTGCTAATTTCTTTTGTTTCATTGATATTTGCAGGGACTTGGTTAGCGAGCTTCTTCAAAACTGGCATTGGTGATTTGGATGTTGTATAGAGCATTCTTCTGACACTCACATCAGACAGCTCATGTGGTTCTGACACTCAAATCAGACAGCTCAAGACTCTTCATGTTAAGAAGGGTCTTCCTCAGATGGTAGGAAGAGCCTATATACATGAGAGTTGGATGGTGAAGACTTAGAACTAGGAATTGTATCACAAAGGTGATCTCATTCCTAGTTCCCCTGGCGGGCTGTCTTCTCTCCACCAGTTGTATTACAGCAGCTCATCTTTGGGCTGCTGCACTCTGGGGTTCTCCTCTAGTCTTTCTCAGAGAAAAGACCAGAGTTAATTCTATTGTCTGGCTCGTTACTTCAGGTCGAGACGACAAGGAATTGCCACCAACAAATAAGAAGATCCAAAGATGTAATAGACCTTCATTTAGAATGAAAATTCAAGATGTAATAGATTTTCATCAAGATGTATCAATGCTTTTAAAGAAAGAATAAAGAAATAATTGTCTCATTATTCTCTTTCTCTTTTTTTTACAATTTAATTTTGCTATGCTGTCATAGATAACAGAATCCAGAGAAGATCACGAATGTGGCAAGTTGTTTTGATGTGAATAATTGGAATTCAAGTTCGTAAAAGACATGACCTCTCACTATGATAAATAAATGGGTGATCATTCACTTCGATTTTCGAGGAAGGAATATTGCATGAATGGTCGTTTAAATTTTCGAAGAAGAAAGCGAATGAATCAAGCACGTCGGTTTCGAAGAAGGAAAGATGAAGAGTCGGTTATGAATGAACCGTAGAAATGAACAAACAGTTGTGCCTCTTTCCAAAAGTTGCATCAGTTCTCAAGGCTGATTACTTAGTTGTTCTGCCTATAAATTGTCAATATCTTTTCTTCCTGTGTAAGAAAAAAATGCCTTCCAAAGATTTGATTGCTCCAAAGATTGAAGAAGAAACTAAGACTTCCCTTGCTGAGCCTCCAGTGCCTTCTCAAAAAGAAAGGGACGAAGGCTCAACTGTTTCTCCTGTACCAGGACATGATTTGATCTCCATGTTAGTGGAGCCTGGAAAAACTGCCGAAGAAGAGGCATTGAGGATGGCTGTTTGTGAGTTCCTGGTGCGTTCAGACAATGAGATGTTTGAACGGTTGGCAAACTTTGTATTTAATCAGGAAGGGTCAGGGCCTGCTCCACGTCCTTAATATTATGTAATTTCATTCTGCTTTTGAATAAAAAATAAACTTTTATTTACATCATGTCTCTGAAAATAAAGTATATTTTGTCTTTATACATAATATTTCTTGAGAAATTTGCCATTGATGGGCATTATAGCAATTCTGTCATCCATATCTATTAATTGATAGGCTCCATTGGAGAAGACTTTATTTATTACATACGGTCCTTCCCATTTTACCTCGAACTTGTCTTTGCTCATATGAGTCATAGTCATAGGACGTCTGACTGTAAGAACCAACTCGCCTTCTTGAAATGTTCGTACTCTGACTTTGCGATTGAAAGCTTTTGAAATCTGGGTCTGATAATGTTCGATATGCTGTTGAGCTAATAACCTTTTTTCGTCGAGCGCTTCCAATTCCTGAAGCCGAAGACGATCATTATTATCTGTAGTAAGCTCATTAGCAATAGCGATTCTCAATGATGGAATTTGAATTTCCAAAGGTACCACGGCTTCACATCCATATACCAGAGAAAAAGGTGTGCAACCTGTGGGGCTACGGATGGTAGTGTGATATGCCCCTAGACATTCTCCGAGTTTATCACTCCAATTGCATTTGTTAATAGAGATAAACTTTTTAAGGAGTTTGATAATAGTCTTGTTGAATGCTTCAGCCAACCCGTTAGACGCAGGATTATAGGCTTTAGAGGCGACATTATTAATTCTGTTATCATCACAGAACCTATTAAACTTCTGGCTGATAAATTGTAGCCCGTTATCATGGATGATTCGATGAGGGACACCAAATCTGTATATCACATGATGTTTAATGAAGTTGATGACACTACTAGTCTTTACTTCCGCCAAAGGTATAGCTTCTGGCCACTTGGAGAAATAAGCGGTTATAGCCAAGATGAACCGATGTCCTTTAGAGGAAGGAGGATTGATAGGGCCAATTATATCCATGCCCCAAGCTTCAAAAGGCCATGAGGCTACAGTTGGATGAAGAAATTTCGACGGTTGGTGAATAAAATCTGTATGAATTTGACATGCACGGCATTTCCTTGCATAATCAATAGCATCTGATACCATAGAGGGCTAGTAGTAGCCCAAACGTCGGATACGATCCTGAAGTTTAGGACCAGGCTGATGTGCTCCATAAATACCATCATGAGCCTCACGTAATATCTGTTTCGCTTCATCACCAGCGAGACACCTCAAGAGTAATCCATCAAAAGTTCTTCGATAAAGTGTCTTAGTAGTATGATTATAATAGAATCGAAGTGATCGACGACGTATACTTATAACTTCTTTAGGATCTTCTGACAAGATGTCATGTACTGTAAAATCAATGAAAGGTGCTCTCCAGTCCTTGCTAATATCATTTACCTCAGTTAGGTTGCTGAATTCAATGTTATGGTTGTTTTCGACACAAAATAGTTCTCTATTAGAGATAACAACCATATGTTGTCTTTTGACTGGAATTGCCAATACCGTAGCTAGGTTAGCTAAGGCATCAGCTTCTGTATTGCATGTCCGACATACATGTTCGATGAAGAATCTTTTGAACGAAGAAGCTATCCTGGTTGCTGCTTCATAGTATGGTACCAAATCTTGATGTCGGACTTCATATATGCCTCTAACCTGATTAACAATCAGCTTAGAATCGCCATATACTTCGAGATATTCAATATTCAATTGTTTGGCTAACTGGAGTCCAATGAGCAAGGTATTGTATTCTGCCACATTGTTAGAGAACGATTCGTCTAAAGAATAGGCCCTTTGAATAGTTAATCCCTCGGGTGAAACAAGAACAATTCCCACTCCCGCAACAAGAGTACCTCCAGGTCCAATTCTAGAAGCTCCATCAAAGAATAATCTCCAAGTAGGAAATTCTTCTGAAATCATATTTGATTCCAAAGTTTCGTCCGGAATCTCATCATAGAGTTTAGATGTTTCAGGAACAGGATGAGCTGCTAAAAGTCAGCAAGTGCTTGGCCTTTCATAGACTTTTGAGGAACATAAACCATATCAAATTGCGCTAATAATATGGCCCATATATCAAGCCTAGAATTAAGCGTACTTGGCTTCTTCATTAGAACTCGAAGAGGATTGACTCGGGATATGACATGAATAGTTTGGCCTATGATGTAATGTCTTGTCTTCTGAACAGCAAACATTAAGGCTAAACATTCCTTCTCTACTGGGCTATAACGATGTTCAGCTCCAATCATCGTTCGGCTAAGATAGTAGATGGCTTGTTCATGACCTTCTTTGTTTTTTTGAGCCAGCAAAGCTCCCAATGAATGATCCATTGCTCGGACATACAATAAGAAGGGTATTCCTGAGATCGGTGGTACAAGAACCGGTGGACTCATTAAATACCGCTTTATGTCATTGTAGCTCCCCTTCCCGAAAATGTTTTTGAAAATATTTTTTATTTATTTAATTGAGTTAAATGGTAATTTTTAGATTTTATAAATAATTATTTTGTTAATTATTACGGTAGATAATTTTAGCCATGGTTGAGATTTGGAGTACATGGTGACTAGGAATCATGGCACGGGTAGTGCAGTGGCATGCTTTGACTAGTGTATTAGCCCTGGTAGAGAAGGCCGAGCCATAGAGATGTCCTAACTAGGAAAATCAGGCCAAGTTGCGACGTAACTCTTATCGAAGATTATTTATTTATTAATTATATTATTTAGTTTTAGGGAACCCAGTTATACCAAACTAGTGCAGATTGGACCCAAACCAAGCCCAAGCCTATGTAAACATACTTTTAGGTATGTACAAATATTTTCTAGCTTTTGGGTAGACTTAACGATATTTCCTAAATATTTGGTTATTTATACAAAATGGGTATTATTATTATTATTATTATTATTATTATTATTATTATTATTATTATTACTATTATTATTTTAGTATCAAGGTTATCATATATAATATTATTACTATTATTGGTAATATTATATTTGTCAAATAAACGATATATATATATATATATATATATATATATATATATATATATATATATATATATATATATATATATATATATATATATATATATACACATATATATATATATATATATATTCGTGTTTATATTGATAGGCCCTATAATAGAATATATTGGGTTTTTATTTAATTTTATGGAGAGTATTATACAAGTATATATATAGGATATATATATATAAATAAATAAAAGTATATATATAAATATATATAGAAATATATTCTATGTCATATATGTATCATATACATATAGATATAAATATATAAATGTATATGTGTAGGATGTTAGCCCAATGATTATATCATGTTTTTGAATATGGCTAATCAATTAAGTTTAACTAGTGATGTCACTAATATTCATGCTACTTAAACTTAGCATTATCCTAAAATGTTCTATATCATATTGTTATGATTATATCATACTGCATCATACTGTTTTGTTCGTCTAACATGTACTTGCAGACAAGAAGGACATATGCAACAAAGAATTATTAATGGGCCAAAGACGGCATTATACAAGGAGATTTCTATGAACAGAAATGTATTCAGATTTTCAGATCTATTTATCTTTGGACGATTTTCGTCAAGGAAAAATACGTCTCCAATGTCAGGAAAAAGGCGTCATCTAAAGGGCTATTAGTTTTCATATTTATTTTTTATTTTTCCTTTTATTGAGTCTAGGAGAAATGTGAGATTGATCGTATCGGTACTGGCTTAGGTTTTTCTCAGTCCACAAACAAAAATAAGCCTACCTAAGTATCCCAAAAATCCACAATTCCAAAAGGCCCAAAACCTATGTAAATTTGGTTTATTCCTTACTGTTCTGAACCAGCAGAACTCTGATAGAACTCTGACCGAGTTCGGTCCGAGTTCGGCCCGAGTTCGATCTGGGTTATTTGAATTTTAGTTCCCACCAAATCTGCATCCAACGTTCGTATGCGAAATCCTAGCATCCGAACTCTGCCCGAACTCTGTCCGAGTTCGGTTCCCCAAAAACACTATAAATAGAGTTGAGATTACCATTCATTTCAACAATCCAATTTCATCTCTTTTATTCTCTATCTAAAGTGTTCTGAGCTTTTACTTTCATATCTAAGCCTTTACGACTCTTAGCCAAGCCAGTACAGTTTCTGTTTAATCTAGAGTTTGGTGTTGAAGAGTTGTATCGGAGGTTGTATTCAGAAAACGTTCCAGTTTTCCAATTGCCTTCTGGAGTCGGTCGTGCGCTCGTCACCAAGCACGGTGTTGAGGAGTCGGTCGTGCGCTCGTCACCAAGCACGGTGTTGTGAAGTCGGTCGTGCACTTGTCACCAAGCACGATGTTGTAAGAGTTGCAAGCGCTCAGTTAAAGCTTGTGTCATAGTGGATTAACATCGAGCAAGAGTACTCGAGACTGGATTAGTCCTCTCAGAGGGATACCAGTATACATCGCTGTGTCACTGAGTTTGAATTATTGACTCTTACTTTACTGCATTTATTTACTGTCTCCTATTTACTGCCATAGTTATTACTTAAGTTTTTAATTGGTGATTATTTTCCGTTGCACACACACACACACTCTATTCACCCCCCCTCTAGAGGTGCTCAACGGTCCTACAATTGGTATCAGAGCGGGTTGTATTCATATATAACACTCTAGAGAGTATAAATATGGCAGCCGTGAATTCAATATTCAACGGTGAAGGGCAATCCACAAATAGACTCCCACTATTTGATGGAACGAACTATAGTTATTGGAAAACACGGATGAGCTTGTACCTGAAGTCTCAAGACTTTGACTTATGGTCAATTATTGTCAATGGCTACCAAAAGCCTACTATTACTTCTATTCTCACATCCTCTATTATTAACAAGCCTTATTATAGTTACACAGAGGAAGAGAAGAAGTTAGCTAGCCTTGATGCAAAAGCAAAGCATGCTTTCTATTGTGCTGTAGACTTTAATGTATTCAATCTCATTACTACTTGCACAATATCTCATAAAATTTGGAAACTTCTTGAAGCTACTTATGAGTGCAGGTACGAAAGCAGTGCTAGCAACTCCAGAGAGGAGGATAGTCTTCATAATGATTCAAATATGTGCATGATGGAATTGGGATTTAAGGTACAACACAATTTCTTATACGAAGAAGAGCTTGTATGTGACAACTACAAGAAGATAGACCACATCCAAGATGATTGTACTACTACAAGAAAGGAGAGTCATTACGAACAATCAAATAAAGGAAGATCATCGGGCATATGGTGTGAAAGTGAAGCAACAAATTCTGAAGAAGAAGAGAGACCTCATCAAGCTGCAAATTTATGCTCAATGGCATTATCTAACGAGGTACAGAATAATTTCTTTCTTGAAGAGAATGAATTTCTTATGATGAGTTATCTGATGCTTTCAGTGATCTGTTAGAAGAACACAAGAAAGTATTAGATAAGTATAAGCAAGCTAGAAAGGATATTCTATCCTATAAGCGTGAGAATGAAAAGCTTACTTGCTTATTGAATGATGCTAGAAATACTTTTACTTCTAATAATTCTACTGAGATTTCCACACTTGAGTTTAGATTGCATAAGGCACTTGAATGCATTGAGAAAAGCACTCAAGAAAATGCTAAACTTAAGGAGGAACTAGAATCTGAAAAGAAGAAGTATTCTATTGCTTCATGTAGAATTGATGCTCTTTCTGCTAAATATGATGAGATCTGTGCTAACTCTAAAAAGTTAGAGATTAGACTGGGAAAGCAGATAGTACAACCTATGACTCAGTCTAACACGAGACACGTGACACATCACAAAGTCACACACGACAGATCATCTAGAAAGGAAGCAAGCAAAGCTAAAGCTTTACACAACCATGCTTTCTACTACAAGTATCTACTAAGATCATATCACACCACCTCACATTCTCATACTGCTGCACATAGCCCTAATGTTAATACTTTTTGTCATTATTATGGCATGAATGGACATGTTTCTCATTATTGTCAGATTAGAAAACTTGTTGATATGAACTTGTGCAAATGTGTTCCCAAAGCTAACAAATATGGATCCAAGTTTTGGATACCAAAGTCTTCACCTAATATTTCAGGTGGAGCTACTTATGATGAACCATAGAACCATGGAGCATGTTGGTGATTGCAAAGCTACAATGGTCATCTTCCAAGCAATTGTACCAACATAAGTGTGGTCACTAGAACCACTTTGGTAACATGCTTCCTAAATAGTTTTTAATGTCTAGCATGTTCTTATTGATGTATTGATATTATCTCTCATTCATATCTTTTAATTGTTTATCATTTATGTGAGTTATAATCCTAGCATGACTAGTTGATTAGCTTAAATGATTATTTCACACTATATAGTTTTTTTTATTTAGTGTGACACATTTATCTAGGTATGCTCTTTACTCGTAGTATTCATCTATGAAGTTGCATACCACTCTAGTCCATAGAAGCTTTTGTTGTTGGTTTATGCTTTTGACTCTTTGTCTTTAATACTTTTAATGGTCACTTCTCATCGATTTGTCTTTAACATGTCACATTTACTTTGATCGGTATTTTGTGAGTATGTATGTTTAGCACAAGTCTTCTATTTACTTGAAAAGTATATACATATACTTCTATGTTAACCTTGTGCTTGCATAATATATTCACTATTGATTCTCATATTTTATTTTGATTAATTTTATTATGAATCAATTACATCTTTGTCTGATAAAGTTTATTTATGCATATTTTTTCTTGTGATATTTTTTATGCTTGTTAATGATATATGAATAATTCATTATCAATCATATATTGCTCACATGTTTCTTATATTGTATACATATCTTTATGGAGATATATGAGTTTAGTTCAAGTTCTATATTATATTATTTGAAAAGTAGTTTCAAACTTGTGCTTATTTCATATGTAAGCTAATTTTTTTTAACAAATTCATGTACTTCTCTTTATTAGCTTCTTCCTCAAAGCCTCTTTTTAAATGATGTATTTTTTTTGGCTTGTTGGTTGACATTTTGTATACATGATGTTTTTAATATCTTGATCTTGATAAACCATTCTTTGGGTATTTACTTTTAGGAATTCTGGATTTTGACAATGTTCGATGATACTGCATATATTCCTTTGAATCTAAGTTCTTAAGAGTAGAAATCATTTTGGGAACAAGCCGAAAGGGTCCTTCTGTCATACAGGTGTAAATAGCCTAAAGCGACACGGTGTACTAGTCTTCGGACTACCGCTAGCTGGGAACCGGCCCCTACAGCTAACCCGAAGTGATCAATACTTTATAGACTTAAGATTTATTAAGGTCTAAATGCAACTATTATCTAGTTCTGGATCCAAGGTATTGAACCCAGTCCCCTAGATTCCAGAATACATCAACGTATCTAGATCCTACATTTTGAGTTACAAATATTCTATATTTTATTGTTACCCAATGTTTTGTAGCACATATGGATAAATGTAATTGATACATCTTATGTTGTATGCTACATTGTTCTAAGATTTTTTTAAGTCCATAGAATATAATTGATTTCATATTGCGCTAATTCTTCTTAAATCTTCGGTTATTAAAGAAGAGATTTATTTTGGGTACAAGCCTACAAAGGGTCTGTCTGTCACCACGGTTACGGCCAAAGCGAAGCGGTACTTAAGTGTTCCCCGGTGAACCTCCGTTAGCTGGGACAGTACCTCTATAGCTAACCCAAGATTGATCAACGCTTTATAAACTAAAGGTTTATTTAGATCTAGTTGTAATTGTTATCTGATGGATTTTGGATTTTGGATTTTAGATTTGATGGATAATATTATTTAATTTTTACAAAAGGTATCATACATTGATCTTTCATAGGTTAATGTTTGTCATCTTTCAATATATTTTTTTGTCACACTTTTCGATATTCAGACTTAATGATTTTGTGACTACTCGGTGAATATTATGATCTTGTGATTTCGTCTTTAACTTGCATAATATTCATGATTTTAAGCTTTATTATTCTCTTCTTATTCAAATTACTAACTGCCTATAGCAGTAATTCTTTGCGGGAAGAAGTCAAGCAAATTGACTCACTCTCTCTCAAAGCGTTTCTTTTCTTTAACCTTACGGTTATCAGTGGACACCATGCTAAGGCTTTAAAAAGGGAAGAAATGAACTTTGATAAGAAGACCTAATATTTTTAGATTAACTTTTTACTTCTAGAAATATGTCTCTGAAATTCTTAAATTTTATCTATACTATTATTTTGGATATAACCATGTAAAGGTGGAGTAGTTAATTGTTTCAAGTTAATTATCCCCTTGACATGCCATATATCTAGAATACACTTTTCTTTGGACATATATCTAGTTATGTTTATTTGTTCAAATGGAGTTATTTATGATTTATGGATTCTTTTATTAAAATTGTTTCTGTGATTCGAATCGCCAGCTTTCAGTCTGAGGACTAAATGGACGCATTCGAACACTTATTAAGACAGTTTTTTTTTAATAAATTTTATATTTTTTTTAAAAAGTCTTTTTGATTTATTGAATCTGTCCGGTACTCAAATGTTATTATTAAAGATAGTTTTCAAAATCTTTTAATATCTTGAAATATTTTTTTATATTTATTGGAAACATATTTTCTTCATCTTTAAGCGTTTATTTATATTGGATATTTCTTTTTCTTGCCTAAAGATGATTTTTTTTTTGAGTTTGAAATTTTATATGCATTTGATCAAAGGAAAGAAAAGATGCATATCTTGGATATCCCTTAGATCATGTGAATTATTTTTGAACTATATACGCATATTTTAAGGGGGAGCAAATTAATTGTTTCAATTCTTTTATGCCCTTAATATGTGGTATAGCTAGTTCATCATTGACATATATTCTTTTACCTTAAATATCTTGTTGAGTTGTTCATGATATTTGGATTTGTATTAGATGAGAGAATATATGATTATTATTATTTTTAATTCTCTCATTTTATGAGTTTGTAAAAGTTGCCAAATATATTTAATTATCCTTATTAATGATTCCTTTGAGCTTAAATTGATTGGACATTTCTTATTGAGATTTTATCTCAAAGTTCATGATTATCTATACTTAGACGTTTCATACTTTGTGGGGGAGCATTCAAGTCGACTGGATTTCTCCTTCCTAAGTATTTTATCTTCATTACCTTCATGTTTATCTAATGGATATATATATCATGCTAAGGTAATTGAATTCAAATGCATGAACTTTGTTATAAATTTTGCATAGATTCTAGTATACTTATTTTGATCTCTTTTCGATGATTATACGCTTTATGGAATTGACTCACTAATTTGTATGGACAAATTATGAATCATATTTTTTGTGATCATTGTTAAAAGTTTCATTTTTTTTATTTGGTATATACTAGATCTGTAAATTTCTCATAAATTATTTATGACCAATGATTGATTTCTGCTATATTGATATCTATTTTTTATTGAAATCCTTTATTGGTATATTTCAAAACTAGAGTTATATTTATCATAATATTGAGTTTTGAATATCATTTTTGGATTTCTAGTTGGTAAACTATGTATTGTTTGATTTCAATGTTCTTTGTTTAAGTTCAACCAACTATTTTGACAAATTTTTCTACTTTAGTTTTGCCATTTTCTAAACATGTCGTTTCACTGTTCTCCTAATCCTTGATCATGATTATTATTATTTTTCCTTCCTCCTATACTTATGCTTGAGTTCGTTTTATCTCTTTATTACGGGGGAGCTTATTTTTTGATCATGTCAAAGGGGGAAAAATAAGTTTAAGTTAGCAAAGAATTTTTTTAGTAATATATGTTTATTAGCGATATATACATCTATTGTATCTATCTTAAACTTAACCGATTTGCCATAATCAAAAAGGGGAAGATTATTAGCCCAATGATTATATCATGTTTTTGAATATGGCTAATCAATTAAGTTTAACTAGTGATGTCACTAATATTCATGCTACTTAAACTTAGCATTGTCCTAAAATGTTCTATATCATATTGTTATGATTATATCATACTGCATCATACAGTTTTGTTCGTCTAACATGTACTTGCAGACAAGAAGGACATATGCAACAAAGAATTATTAACGGGCCAAAGATGGCATTATACAAGGAGATTTCTCTGAACAGAAAGGTATTCAGATTTTCAGATCTGTTTATCTTTGGACGATTGTCGTCAAGGAAAAATATGTCTTCAATGTCAGAAAAAAGACGTCATCTAAAGGGCTATTAGTTTTCATATTTATTTTGTATTTTTCCTTTTATTGAGTCTAGGAGAAATATGAGATTGATCGGATCGGTACTGGCTTAGGTTTTTCTCAGTCCACAAACAAAAATAAGCCTACCTAAGTATCCCAAAAATACACAATTCTAAAAGGCCCAAAACCTATGCAAATTTGGTTTATTCCTTACTGTTCTGAACCAGCAGAACTCTGACAGAACTCTGACCGAGTTCGGCCCGAGTTCGGTCTGGGTTATTTGAATTTTAGTTCCCACCAAATCTGCATCCAACGTTCGTATGCAAAATCCTAGCATCCGAACTCTGCCCGAACTCTACCCGAGTTCGGTTCTCCAAAAACACTATAAATAGAGTTGAGATTACCATTCATTTCAACAATCCAATTTCATCTCTTCTCTTCTCTATCTAAAGTGTTCTGAGCTTTTACTTTCATATCTAAGCCTTTACGACTCTTAGCCAAGCCAGTACAGTTTCTGTTTAATCTAGAGTTTGGTGTTGAAGAGTTGTATCGGAGGTTGTATTCAGAAAACGTTCCAGTTTTCCAATTGTCTTCTGGAGTCGGTCGTGCGCTCATCACCAAGCACGGTGTTGTGGAGTCGATCGTACGCTCGTCACCAAGCACGGTGTTGTGAAGTCGGTCGTGCAATTGTCACCAAGCACGGTGTTGTAAGAGTTGCAAGCGCTCAGTTAAAGCTTGTGTCATAGTGGATTAACATCGAGCAAGAGTACTCGAGACTGGATTAGTCCTCTCAGAGGGATACCAGTATACATCGCTGTGTCACTGAGTTTGAATTCTTGACTCTTACTTTACTGCATTTATTTATTGTCTCCTATTTACTGCCATAGTTATTACTTAAGTTTTTAATTGGTGATTATTTTTGCTGCACACACACACACTCTATTCACCCCCCCCCCCCCTCTAGAGGTGCTCAACGGTCCTACATAGTACCTGTGTATGTATTCATAAATATATATAAAGATATGTGTGTATGTATATATATATATATATATATATAAAGATATGTGTGTATATATATATAATATATATATATATATATATATAAAGAATATATATATATATATATATATATATATATATATATATATATATATATATATATATATATATATATATAAAGAAATATATATATATATATATATATATATTTATATATTTCTTTATATATATATATATATATATATATATATATATATATATATATATATATATATATATATATATATATATATATATATATATATATATATATATATATAATATATATATATAAGTCTGTATACATACATGTGTATAAATATATATTTATATATATATATATATATATATATATATATATATATATATATATATATATATATATATATATATATATTTTATATATATATATATATATATATATATATATATATATATATATGTAAGTGCATGTGTATGTGCATGTGTATGTATATGTAAGTGCATGTGTATGTAAATTCTAAATATATATACGTACGTGTATGTGTGTGTATATACATATATATATTATGTGTATATACATATATCTATACATATTTGCTTATAGCAAATAAATAACTAAAACATACCACACCAGCTGATAATTATCCCAGCCCGACTTAACCAAGTCCCGGCCCAACCCGATTGAAGCCAGCCCAAAACCTTCTCCTTTCCCCATATGTGCAGTAGCACAGGTCTGTTCCAAGCCGAGCGGAACCCACATCATATAACAGAGATTAAGAAAGAGGAGAAGCATTAGCAGCCCCAAACCACATTAGCCAGGCCGAGCCCATCGATTAGGCCCACATACCCCACAATCCCATCCCAGCAAAACAGAAAATCCCCTCCGTCAGGCCGAACCCAAGCCTGTGGCCTGGCAAATGAACGATGTATATATATATAGATCGACAGGGAGAGGAGGGGAATTCAAAACCCTAACCAAACCCATCCCCCTAGCCGTGCCGACCCCCTACACTAGGCGACCAGTCCGGCACCTGTACGCAGGAGAACGACGACGGCGTTCGCCGGGAACCGCCGGCCAACACTCGGACTGCACAGTAATAGCCCCTGGCCGCCCAACTTCGCGACCCAAGTTCTCTGCCATCGCTCGCTCATTTTGCGAGCCATTTCCTCGGGTATGTAGTCAACCTGACCGACTTCAACCTCCTCTAATTAGTTTTAGATTATACGAATCATATTGTCCGATAATTCGACGGGAAGTCGACGAAAAAATGTCCCGAAATAGGACATATAGCCAGTCCAGGTAACCCTGTTTGGGAGTAAATCCCGAGCAATCCAGTAAGCTTCTGTAAAAAGTAATTAAATAAAAGTTAGACAACATGTAGGGCTTCATAACCTAATTTGTAGTTACGAATTTTATCAACTGTGCACGAAGAAATTAGTTTACGAAGTTCGAAAAAATAGGATTAAAACAGTTTTCAAAACTTAGAAATTTATCCGATACAACGTGCGTCCCGCCAGTCCGGGCGACGTGGTCGCGCACCGTAAGCATCAAAAGGTGCATAACGGCTTTGTTGTCGTGTGGGCTTTGGTAGAATTCAAATTGGACGCGTGTGCGCGATAAATTTGATGTGTATCCGTCGAAATTCACCGTATCGACTGTTTGCCATTGATTGTAAAAGTAAAGAATAGTTTTATGGGAGGACTGAACTTAGACTCACAATACAAACTTGCTTGTACAAAGAAAGACTAGGGACGAAAGCCTAGGTACAGCAGACTAAGTATAATTGTTTATTTTAGATTCTGGAGGGTGACGATAGAGGCTCGGGAAGGCGACGGCAGCCCTGCCTTACTCCTTGGACGATCGGTATGCAGCCTTGGCTCCAGAAGATTTGCTCGGCATTGAAGAAATGCTCTCTTTGCTCCCTCTCTGCTTTTTCCTCCAAGTCTTCTGATCTCTAAAAGGGGTCTCTCTGGTCACACTCTCTCCGTTGTGTATATTGCCAGGGAACATATATATTTGTAAGGGAATGGCACCTTGCTATTTATAAGAATGGGGTATGATCATTAAGGTTGCTAATGATTGCTTTCTGGAGATGGCAGCGGCCTGTGGATTGGTCAATCTAGGCTATTCGTTTTTATTGTGATGAATCTGGACCATTAAGTGTAGATTACACCAAATCTCATCAGCAATTAATGCTGATTGGAATAAATCTTCCTCATAATGATCTTCTGATGTCTGCGAATAAATTTGATTTATTCTCCTGCCATGTGTTCCAGATTATTGGGATTTGACCCAATCTCTAATTGTAATAAATCTGAGAAATTGATTTGGCTTAGGACACGTGTCCTAGGAGCCACTGGGGGGATCTGAACCGCATGAAGATTGAGCCGCATAAGATTTGGGCCGCATAAGTTTTGGGCCACGTGTCAGGGCTGCTCGGGTAGTGGCCCTCCCTCGAACTTTTGAACCGCATGGAGGTGATCATTGCGAGCCGCATAAGGATTCATCCGCCTGAGCCGCATGGAAATGGTCCGCTCGAGCCGCATGGGAAGGCCTCCGTTTGAGCCGTATGAGACTGTTTCGGCCTGAGCCGCATAGGACGGCTTCATTCTGAACCTCATGGGAAGTCTTCGCTCGAGCCGCATATGAACGCCCACGTGGCAATGCCGCATGGCATTTTTATGGATCTCGGGGGATTGTGTCAGAGATCTCTTTCTCTTCCCTAGGGGTCTGTCATTATGACAGAGTCATAATTGCCTCTCTTGTGTCAGGGCTGTCACTTTTTTCAGAGTTGTCAGCCGTCAAAGTAATTAATGCAGCATAGGGCGGAGGGGAACACTGTTACACCACGTGTCTTCTGAGCCGCATGGGATGTCTTGGGCCGCATAATGCCGCATGACTCTCTGACCCGCATGGGCTTTCTGAGCCGCATGAGATTTCCTAGCCGCATGGATCATTTTCCATGCTTCTACAAGACCCCCTTCAAAGTTTTCAATTTGCAAAATTGAAATACTTTGAATAAAAAGCATGGCTGTATGTTCTTCTTGGCCGCATAGATGTCTTGGCCGCATAGATTTGTTCAGCCGCATAGGTGGTTCAGTCGCAGGGAACTGTTCAGCCGCATGGATGGCTTAGCCGCAGGAGACTTTCGGCCACATCATCATTGCTACGTATGGCAATCTTTTGCATTAAATACTTGTTGATTTGCTGTCAGCTTTTAAAGGCCACCTTTTGGTGCGGGATCCGAGGAGTTTGGCCTTCATTTTCGGCGGCTCACCTTGATAATCGAAGAGTCGGTCTTCGTGTATGCACGGGGATCGAAATACCTCACTTTTGTTTATAAATATGGATGAGTATGGTCAGGGGGACTTCTTTACTTTCTCTTTCGTTCAACTACTGTTGTCTTGCCTTTCTTTCTTCATTTCCCTTCTCCGATCGTCGGTCATGGCCCCCAAATCCTCTAGAGTCGCCTCCGCTGCTGCGAAGGGCAAGAAGGTGACTTCCTCGTCAGCCGTTGCTCCCGAAGTGCACCCTGATGTCCGTCCTGCCCTTAACGGTAAGGGTTATATTTGAGTACTTTGAATCCTAAGAATCCATGGCTCTGTTGCATATTCATGCACAAGCCTTCACCCAAGTTCGGCTATAATAGAGCCGCATATGCTGTATGGGCTGCATAACCCTCTCATATCCGAGCCGCATAGGAGATACCCTATGTTTGAGCCACATGAGAGGGTTTTGAGCTGCATGAAGTTTCCTTTAAACGGAGCCGTATAAGCTTCTAACCGCATATGTTCGGTTGATCCGCATACGCTTCTAACAGACTGATCCGTATAGCGTTTCAGTGCCACAAAAGCTCTTTTGCTTAGAACCGCATGTGCTTGATTGATCCGCATAAGCTATCGAACTAATGTCATATAGAACTCCCAAATTGATTTAGGCCGCATGAGGCTGTGTTGGCTGAACCACATAAGCTTCCTTGGGGCCGTGCCACCTGAAACCCAATTGTAATCGAGCCGCATAGGGCTTCATTTGATTCGAACCGCGTAGGTTCGTAGGGACTTGAGTTCAGCAACCAACTTTTGATCCTGTTCCGTGTTGTCCTTTTTCAGTGAGCCTTCCAACCAACCCAGCAGGAGAGCTTCTTGTGTGTTCAGCTCAGTTTGCTGTGGGCGTGCGGCTCGACGGCTTAAGTCGACATATAGTGGATCAGCTTCCCACTAATGAACCTAGGGAGAGGGTGGCTGTTATTAACAAACAACCTTTCCACTTTCTCTGTTCCATGCTGAATTCGGGAAAGCTGGACGGAGAATATCTGAAATCGGCTTTTCTCTTTGGGGATGCCTTTTCCATAAAAAACTCCCGACTGCTGGATGTTTCCGAGAACTGGGATTTTTCTGTAGACGGAGTGACGATCCATATCCCCGAGATGGAGCGACATTATCCCCTCTCGTGGTTTAACATGGTACCATTGGGCAGGACAATGGTGGACTCTCTGACTCCCACCCAACCGGGAATGTTTGTGGACAACATCCACTACAACAGGCGTACCGGTTTAGCATGTGCAGGCAAGGATTCAGTTAGTCAGAGTGTGATGGGGCTACTCCCTGGCACTTTTGTAAACGTGACTGGTCCTAACTTTACTTTTACTCGACCTGATACTTTTTTGAATCAGCTCGCTTGCAAGGGATCTTATCCTATGGGCAGGTTGTCGTTGCTGAATTGGATAAACCCCATTCCTACATGGGCCAATCTTACCTCGTAGATCCTGAGGAAATATGGGGAATTCTTTCGGGAGATTGACCTTTACTATGCCATCCGGGGCACCCGTTATGGGTTGCCTATTAACAAGCCTTTGTTCGTGGCCCTTTTGGAGCTGTATAACCGGCGTACGGGGACTTTCTTCGCGCCTGGGGGAGAGTTGGGACTTGCTCTCCATGAGATGCATGTTATTTCTAAACTGCCATGGGAAGGTGAGGCTTTTGAAGTATACACTCCAACGAACGAGGAGTTCGACGATCTGGAGCGACGATTTCCGGGTTTCGTTGTTGTGTATCAGGAACTTCTGTGCCACCATAGCATCTGTCACCAGGCTGCTATTAAAAAGGAGAATAGTTCGGAAGGGAGCGCCCCCATACCACGGCCTGGGTCGCGTATCTGTTCACTTTACGTCCTTCCGGCCGGGTTTCTTCTCAGTGTCCTCAAACCCAAACAGAGATAAGGGACCTGAAGTTGAATACAAAAAGGTCGAGGTCCAAATGCGACAGATTTGGGAGTCGTACTGACTCCTTCAGTTATTTCCACTACGGTACCCGGGAGATGTCTGAAAAAGCAGTTTTAGCCTGGTTCTTGATGGTGTGGCTACGGAATTGCGTAGTCTCAGGAGGGGTATGTTCTACCGAGAGAATCAGCCGCCACTTCATCCTTCCAGCGGTGAAGCTAGTCTTCAAAGTCAGGCTGGCCCTTCTTCCTGCTATGGTGTGTAGTATACATCACGGCCTCCGTGCCTTTTCGTCTAAAGTCATTGCTCGCGAGACGACGCTGGGCTTTGAGCGGATAGAACTACCATACCATTACCTTATAGGGTGGTTATTGATGTACTATCGGTCGTTGATGAGGCCAGGAACTGATGAAGATGTTACTGTTGATGACGCCTTCCTTTTTCGATACCGTCATCAGCCTTGGGAGCACGATACCATGCCGGCCTACCGGAGGGCTTTGGCGAGGGTTGATGGGCCCGAATTCTTTGTATCTCTTCCTGAATTTACTCCTAGAGAAGTGAGGGGAGTACATATTGACGACGTTGATCCTCCCCAACTTTTATCTGAGAGGATGCTTCTTTGGCTGTGCAATATTCGCCCTGCGCACCTAGTATACCGTTATCGAAATAACGTATACCTGGAGCCTTATTTGCCCAGTAGATTTTCCTGTCAATTTGGGTATAGTCAGTTGTTCCTCGATTGTTCCAGCGCTTGTCTGGGCTTTGAGGGCAGCGTACTCGATGGCATTCGGGCTTGGCATTATTACAACGCGGTCCATACCCGGGCTGGCTTCTCGGTCCCTGATGCTAAGACAGCAGGGGATATTCTGTACATAGCAGCCCTTTATCATGTTGCAGCGAGCAAGCCTCATATCAATTTTGATATAAATACCAGCTTCATTGTCGGCACTGGTTTGGCTGAGAAGCTAGAGGGATCCAAGAAAAGGAAGAGAGGAGCAAACTGGGTTCCAGCGCCGGACTCCGAGTCCACTACGGCGGACGAGAAGGATGATGAACAAGACGCCGATGACTCATCGCATTCTTCGGACGAGGGAGTTGGGAATCAGCCCCCTATTATGCCAGATGAAAGGGTGGCGGGTCAGCCGCCTATTTGGTCTAACGAGGTGGTGGAGGATCAACCATCTGCAGTGCCTGGCCCTTCGCGTAAGTGAAGCCGGTGCGTGATTGCCGCTGACGGCTGAACCTACTCCACAAAGCACGCTACGGTAAGACGTCGCAGGCTGTTTATTGATGATGTTGACGTTGTTTCTGAGGTGATTTGAGTTTCGACTACCTCTTTTCTTCTTCTTCTATGTTATGGCCTAATCGTTTTTTTCTTTTCTTTTGCTCTTTATAGGCGTCAGATGAGTTCGCTTCTCAGGACCCGATTGCCGAGGTTGATCCGGTCCTGTCCTATTTGGTCAGTGATGTGTGTACTGCTATCATTGCTGCTGGGGTTCTTCCGGAGGCGGTCGGGGAGTCTCACCCTACTGGGACCTCAACTCAGGGGGATGAGGGTTTTACTGCGCCCTTCCCTGAGACATCTGAACTTCGACAGGATGACATTATCCTGGCTGGCTCCTTTTTAGGGATAGCCGTGACAGAGGATCCGGTTGAATTCAGATCAGAAGCTGCGGGTGGGGAAACTATGCCGACTGTGAACGAACCGTAGCCTCCATGCTCTTCCCCTGGTAATACAAGTCAAGCCTTAACCTGTGAATAAGCCTATTATCCTTCGGATTATGTTGATTAATGGTTGCTTTGGATGTTCAGGTCTCGATCCTTTGTTGCTGGTGACGGCCATTGCCGGGGCGGACCTACCGGAGGGGATCTGACGGCACCTCCTTGCATTGAGGGGCCTCTATCTGGGTCGAGTTCGGGAGCCCAGGTAGCAGTACAGCTGGGACAAGGGACAGTGCTTCCTGCGCCTTCTTCTGTGAATATAGTTTCGGGGGTTAACCTTTCCGCTCTGCCAAGCATCCAAGCTCTTCGGACGACGAAAGAGGAGCTAGCCGCTATTCAAGTATCTTTCCGTACGGAATTTGCTTCCTTGGTGGCGGGGACAGTCAGTTCTGAGGCTACTCCTTCGGTACTGCCTGCCATGCTCCCTTTGACGCCGTCCTCCACAGAGGTTTTGGATGAGGTGTCCCGGGATGTGGTCGACAGTTTCCACCGCCACCTGAGGAGGGGGATCGAGGCAGCTATGAAAAGGGGGACTCCCTTTACCCTGGCTCGTCAATGCGCCGGTGGCCAGATCAATATCCTTAAGACACTCCCTGGTGGAGGAAAACTGGCTGCGCTTCTGGAGCCTAAATTGTTAGAGGCTGTGTCACTACCACTTTTCTAGCTTGAGGGTATTTTGGTCATTTTCAAAATTTTGGAATTAATTTGGGATTATTATTATTAATTATAATTAATGTGATTTTTGGGTGATTTTTTAGTATAATTGTTTGGTGCTAGTTTTAGACATTGACTCATGTTGACTTAGGAGACTGTCCTATAGGCTAACCTAGGTCAGTTCATCTTGGTTAGGTTAAAAAACCCTAGTATGACCTAAGTTAGTGATTTCAAGTTAATTGGAATTGGTTTGGGGCAATTAGGAGTTAGTTTGGTCTAAGAATGGCTTGTGAAGTCACAAGTCATGATCATGACTTAAACCCTTAGGGACTCAACCCAACTTGGCAAAACCCTAGATCTAGACCCCTTGGCCGGCCACTAGGTCATCCCCCCCTATATAACATCTCCTAGGAATTAGGGCTAGCCTCTCTCTTAGGGTTTATCCAAGTTTTTAGAAAGAGGTGAGTTCCATCTTCAAAAAATCACATTAAATTCATTTTTAATCCTTTTTCCCTCAAACAAATTGCAATAGGACCTAAATCCACTGTTCTTGCTGTTGGTATTAAGTTTTCACAGGAAGGAATCAATTTGGAGAGCTTTTGGTGGTTTGAGGAATCATTCTCATTGGAGCTTTTTGAGAGCTTGTACACATATAGGTATAATCCCTTCCTTTGCTCCTAAATTCTGTTAAAAATCATTTTAGGGATGCCCTAGCCCTTACCTAACAATAGGATAGGCCAACCCTAGGTTTTGGACCCATTTCGTGTCCGTATCGGACACGTATAAGGGGTTAGTTCTAGGTGTTCGACGAAATGTCTCAAAGGACACTTCGTTCGAGTTTGTGAATCTATTTGAATAGGAAATTAGCCCTAGGTGTTGCTTAGGGGTTTCCAGTGTCGTGTGATGATTGTGTGTCGTGTCGAGTCGTGGGGGACACAGGAACACGCGGGTGCGGGGGCATGCGCGCGGCACTGTAGCTCCCCTGCTACTCGGGGGCTACTGCGCGCAGAATACGCCACCTCGACACGAGATTTTTGACGTGGTGATAGGGGCACTGTCTGACACGAGGCTCGCAAAGTTTCACGAGTCCTCGTGTCGTGTCGGACACGCTATTACGTGTGCACGGGGAATACACTGTGCGGTCCAGTGTATTATTTGGTGTTCTGGTGTTTAAATCATTTTTAATGTTTTTAAACTATGTTTTAATGAATGTTTAGGTTCTAAATATGTTATGTGATTCCTGTTTATATTAGGTTACATGTCAGTTTAAGTTTTGTTTAGAAATTTTGATTCGAACATGAGTTTTGGGGGTTATTTCTGATACTCACTGATATTGTGAGATTCCAGTGTTCAAACCCATTTAATTCCCTGTCATTATGTTGTTTTTTCACTAATGATGATTGTCACATTTCATAATACATGTTGGCTTAGCCTTTGCATTCAATTAAGGGCTTTTGGTAGGGAGTTTGAGATATTAAATTGAATTGTATTCAATTTCCTTCTTGAATTGACTGAAAACTGTTTCCCTTCTTTTATTTCAATAATTGTTAACTGTTAAATCCTAGGTCCTTGTGTTTTCTTCACTGTCTAAAATAGTCCTACATGATTGCTAGTTATGATAACACAGTCTTCACATTCGTATTTGGGTTTTGAATGTGTTAACTAGGATTTGGGCAAGTGAATTGGCTTTGTTTGGAAATAACATGTTTAACTAATATTATTCCTTCTCCTTAAAACTGAAAGTTGTATAAAACTGAGAATAGTTTTTAAACCATTTAGATTGATTTGTAAACTGATATGAGTTGTTGTTTAAGCTGATTACTTGTTCATTGAAATACTGTGATTGAATATCTGAGAATCCTTTTTGTTAAAAACCTGAGTTGATTCCTTTACTTTTCGAATTAACTGTGCAATACCTGAGATTGGGTTGTGTTCCAGTCCTTAAAAACCTGGAATTGAATGTAAACCTGAGAATAGTTTTTTTTACTATATAGTTAGTTTGTGAACTGATTTCCTTTCATTTATTTCCATGATTGATTAAACTGTTAACTGTAAAACTGAGAATAGGTTGTGGACTAAGGGGTGGTTCAATATGTGTATACCTGAAATTATTCTTGAATTATTGAATGTTACTTTTCCACTACCTGAGATTTCCAGACTTCTTCCCATTTGATAACTTGGTAAATTCTTTACTGTTGTGAATGGCTTTGGTAAAACCTGAGATAGTATTTTCTATGAGAGCTGGGATTAGTGAACCTGGGAATCACTGTTCTGATTCTGACACACCCACACAATGCACTGTTAGCTCACACCATGGCTCTCTAGTCACACATACACACACACACACACACTGGTACACATTGGGTGCCTCTTTCTTTTATGCCTATATATGTATTGATGTTATGTGTAGGTACCCTATATTATAGTGTTGTACTTGTGTAGATTAGTTACATATAGCAATGTGTGTACTTGTATTTCCTATATGTGGTTGTGTAGGGTAATATATAGATAGCCAATATGGGATTTCTAACTAGATTATATGTATATCAATATGTGTTATGATATATGGGTGGGTTTGAATAGTGACTATAGGATAGGTGTTTCCTAATAGACTATTAGTCATAGTCAAGCCAATTGGTTATGTGTATAGGCATGGCTTGGCATGGTATTGCCTAGTTAGTCATAGTATAACCTAGAATAGTTTGGTTAGACCTAGATTAGACTATTTGACTAGGTTTGACTTTAGGGTTGACCAGAGTTGACCAAGAGTTGACTTTGGTCTAGATTGACCTAGATTCATGTAGAACGCATTGTAGTGCATTACATTTCTATTATGGACTTGTTATGACTTGTACTGTTCTAAATAGGAGACAGACACCCCTCCTCGGAGAGTACTTTTATCTCGAACTTTCAGTTAGCAGGCGAGTACATTCTCTGATCTTTTTATACCTGTCTGGATTATACTCTTGCTCTAGATTATCTTACATAATGCTGACACGTATTTTTATGGATTAGTACTATATGGATCCTTTCCTGAGATGTTATCCCTTTACGGGTGCATCGGGTATTACATGTTCATGTACTTTATCATGTGCATCACGTACTCCTTGTACTCATACTAGTTCATATTTTTACATGTTCTCATGTGCTTCATGTGCTTATTATGTGCTCATGTACTACTCATTTCATGAGTTCACGTATCTTAGCTGTATTCATGTGCTTATGACATAACTTGAACGGATCCTTGTGTATTGATTGGGGCGGGGTGAGTAGAATTGGTTATGTGATCACTATCCCCAGTAGCTGTATTCATGTGCCTCCTTATTTGTATTCATGTGCCCCCAAGCCGTTTACATAACCATTGTGCTCTAAATCACGTAGCCACTTATAGTCTCTACTATTATGTATTATTTTCAGTTACAAAATATCTCCTGTTTACTTGTACTTCCATTCAGCACTTCCTGTATTTTACTCTATTGCATGATTTATTTTCCTAACCTGCTATGAACTGTTGAGAGATATGTGCTCGTTCCCGTCCTGACTGGACCTGTTGAAATATTACAGAGGACGAGGCTGAGGCGCTCTGCCCTACTTACTACGGAGCCACACTAGATGAGTGCCTGGACTTGGATCAACAGCAGGATCCATTAGCAGTAGACGACACTCCATTAGTTTAGGATTGTCTTACTATTTTGGATCACTGTACTAGACTTTGAGATATTCTGAGATTTGTATTATTTTAGACACTTAGAATTCTGGCTTGTATCTCTGTGATTCTCTGTTCTGGATATTTATCTTTCATTATCATTCCATCTTACCTGTTCTACCTTAGCTTTGGTTGAGTTGTATATTCTGTTATGTCACCCCCATTCGGGGAGTATAACTGCTATTACCTTCAGTTGCTAGATGTTGTGACCTAGGACAGCGTTCTACCGCCGACACTGCGGCGTAGGCTGGACGTACCCACGTCACGTGCCCTTACTCTAGGGTGCGGGTCGTGACACGTTTTTAGTGGTGGCCCATGCAGGTCCTAGGTTGGAAATATAGTGGTATTCGAACTAGGATATCGCTGCAGCCTACAGTAGAAATTAGCATAATTTTTTTGAAGGTACTCAATCACACTAGGAAAATTCCTTATCAGATTCCGTATATCTATTTTGCTGCTTATTGTCTTCCTTAGAAATTTAAGTTGTCCTCCTTTGATTTTTCGACTCATTCTCAGTAATTGCTTCTTATTTGATCTGTGTCTCCAGGATGGTTGAGACGCGATCGCATTGCCCTGTGACGGAAGAGGCTGGAGAGGGGTCTGCCACCTCTCGTGTCCAGCATCCAGCTCACGGTGCCACAGGGCCAGTGCAGCCCTCAGGAGTGGGAGTTTCTGCCACTTTTGGAGGAGCACCTCCAGCAGTCAGGAGGCCAGTTGTGATTCCAGAGATCCTTCCCACGCAGCAGCCTCCGCCTGCGGGGATGGTAGATGCTGCCCATCTCTTCTCCTTCGTAGAAAGGATTCTGGAGTCGCACCAGCAGCAGCAGACGAGACAGACTACCGATTTTCGACAGGGGATCGATGAAGCGCACCAGCTGGTACGTACTACAGTCGAGATGATCACAGCTCAGAGGGTCCAGCAGCCCCGTCGGAGGGAGAAGGACATTCAGGACTTTCAGAAGATGCACCCTCGAGTGTTCTTCGGCACGGAGGGCATTCACATTGTAGATGACTGGGTTGAGCACATTGAGGAGATCTTTCGACTGGCAGAGATACCAGATCGACTCCAGATCGAGGCAGCGGGCAGCCAGATGCAAGATTTGGCCCGTGCATGGTATCAGGCAGATCCCAGAGTGGGAGTTGAGGGCCAGACTTGGGCCCAGTTCAAGGAGCTGTTCAAGGAACAGTTCTTTCCTGATGTTGCCTTGGGAGGTATCGAGGCACAGTTCGAGGCTCTGGTTCAGGAAAACCAGACGGTAGCTGAGTATGCCGGGGAGTTCTGCAGATTGGCCCGGTTCATTGATGACTTGACTAAGAAGACGAAGGCGAGAAAGTTTTGCCGAGGTCTGATTAGAGAGATTCGGTCGCTGACTAAGAGCGACCGGAACGCCACTTTTGCTGAGATATTTTCTGGGGCTATGGCGGCGGAGGACGACCTTGGGCTGAAACTGAAGAGGGGTCGTGACTTCCAGAGTGGCAGTAGCAGTCAGGGGCAGGCCAAGAGGCCTCACTTCCAGCAGCAGCAGCAGCAGAGGCCAGTGCAGCAGTATCAGCAGCAGCATCAGCAGCAGAGGCCAATGCAGCAGTACCAGCAGCAGAGAGGGCAGCAGGCACCTCGTCAGGTAGTCATTTGTGCCTTCTGTAAGAAGTCAGGGCACATGATCCATGAGTACAGGAAGAAGCTAGGCAAGTGCCTACTTTGTGGTGCTGGAGATCACCAGTTGAGGGACTTCCCAGGGGCTTTTGGGCGAGGACAGCAGGGAGGTGGAGCCAAGGCTCCAGCAGGCCAGCAGAAGGGACCAGTCCTGCCGACCTAGCAGCAGAGGTTCCAGCAGAACCAGCAGCAGGCACGAGGTGGACAGCAGGGGCGAACTTTCGCCATGGCAGCTGAGGATGCCGAGGCCATCGGAGAGCTGATAGCATGTTCGGTTCTTCTCGACTCCCTTTCAGCATTTGCACTCTTTGATTCCGGGGCTTCCCACAGCTTTGTGTCAGTATCGTATGCTATTAGACACAGTTTGATTTCAGAACCATTGCCTAGGACCTGCAAGATCACGACCGGGGGTGGGGTCATCCTCGTGAGTGATGTTTGCAGAGGGCGGAGTGTCATTTTGGGAGGCCGAGAGTTGGGGGTGAGTCTACTAGTCATGCCATTACCGAACTACGACATTGTATTAGGTATGGACTGACTGAGTAGACACGACGCCCGCATTGATTGCCGTGGGGGTAGAGTTTTGTTCGGGGTGCCAGGAGAGCCAGAGTTTGAGTACCCCGACGGCAGGCAGAGCAGTACGGTGGAGTCTTCTGTGGAGCTTCAGTTAAGGAGCAGGTGGCTCCGCATCCCTTGATCGCAGAGTTTATGGACATGTTTCCAGAGGAGTTGCCAGGGCTTCCACCGGACAGAGATGTAGAGTTCTCGATAGACTTGGTTCCCGGCGCAGAACCGATCTCCCACCATGTCTATCGAGTGAACAAGAGCGAGTTAGTGGAGCTGAAGAAGCACGTGGATGAGCTGCAGGACAAGGGCTTCATTCGCTCGAGTTCTTCACCTTGGGGTGCACCGGTACTTTTCGTACCCAAGAAGGATGGGTCGGTACGGATGTGTATCGACTACAGGGCACTTAACAACCTGACAATCAAGAACAGATACCCACTGCCGCGGATCGATGATCTGTTTGATCAGTTGAGCGAAGCTCGGGTGTTCTCCAAGATTGATTTGAGGTCGGATTATCACCAGGTGAAGGTGAAGAGGGAGGATATTCCCAAGACCGCTTTCAGGATGCGGTACGGGCAGTTTGAGTTTTTGGTTATGCCGTTTGGGCTAACCAATGCACCAGCAGTGTTTATGAATCTAATGAACAAGGTGTTCCACCAGTACTTGGGCAAGTTCGTGGTGATGTTCATTGATGATATCTTGATATATTCCAAAATAGAGGAGGAGCACGAGGAGCATCTGCGGATAGTGCTAGAGACTCTCAGGCGGGAGCAACTTTATGGGAAACTCTCCAAGTGTAAGTTTTTCTTGGACCAGGTGGACTTTTTGGGGCATGTGGTGACTGGAGATGGTATCTCAGTTGGCCCCAAGAAGATTGTAGCAGTTGAGGTTTGGACAGCGCCGACTTCAGTGGCAGAGATCAGGAGTTTCCTGAGGCTGGCAGGATACTGTAGGAGATTTGTGCAGGATTTTTCCCGGGTTGCAGAGCCGTTGACACGGTTGACCCGGAAGGATACTGAGTATGTTTGGTCAGAGGAGTGTCAGGCGGCTTTTGATGAGTTGAAGAAGCGGCTTACGACAGCTCCGATTCTGACATTGCCTTCAGGATCAGGTGGTTTCACTATTTATAGTGATGCTTCAGGGAAGGGGCTGGGTTGTGTCTTGCAGCAGCATGGGAAGGTGATTGCCTATGCTTCCAGGCAATTACGTTTCCATGAGAAGAACTACCCTACCCATGACCTGGAGCTGGCGGCAGTGATTTTTGCTTTGAAGTTATGGAAGCACTATCTGTATGGCGAGAGGGTAGAGATTTTCACAGATCACAAGAGCTTGAAGTATGTGTTTACACAGAAGAAGCTCAACATGAGGCAGCGCAGGTGGCTTGAGCTGATGAAGGACTTTGATATCTCACTTCAGTATCTCCCGGGGAAGGCCAACGTGGTTGCCGATGCCTTGAGTAGGTATCCGACAGCCATGTGTTTGACTATGAATCGGCACCTGCTTGCAGATTTGGAGAGCCTTGGGATTAAGATGATTGTGCCAGGGGTGCAGATGCAGTTATGGGGCCTTCAGATACAGTCGAACTTGATGGACAGGTTCAAGGCGACACAGTTTGATGATGTGGCTCTGCGGTGTATCCGAGAGCAGATCAGTGTAGGAGTGGAGGATGTTGAGTTCTCACTTGCAGAGGATGGTGCCCTGAGGCACGGTTCCCGGTTGTGTGTGCCCAACGGGGAGCTCAGAGAGCAGGTTATGCAGGAGGCTCACAGATCGCAGTACTCTATACATCCTGGTGCCAACAAGATGTACAAAGATCTGCGAGAGCATGTCTGGTGGTACGGGATGAAGAGGGAGGTGTCCCACTTCGTAGCTAGGTGCTTGATCTGTCAGCAAGTCAAGGCAGAGGCAGAGGCCCGGAGGATTATTGTAACCGTTGCCCATTCCAGAGTGGAAGTGGGAACATATTACCATGGATTTTGTATCGGGCTTGCCGCGTACATCAGGAGAAAAAGACGCAATTTGGGTCATCGTTGACAGGTTGACCAAATCGGCCCACTTCTTGCCATTCAAGGTGGGTAAGTCTACAGAGAGGCTTGCGGAGTTGTATATGAGACAGATAGTCAGGATTTACGGAGTTCCCGTCAGTATAGTCTCAGATCGGGATAGTCGCTTTACTTCCCATTTCTGGAGGAGTCTGCAGACTAGCTTGGGCACTCAGCTCAAGTTTAGTACCGCATACCATCCCCAAACGGACGGACAGTCAGAGAGGACTATTCAGAACCTTGAGGATATGCTGCGGACGTGCGTCCTGGATTTTGGAGATTCCTGGAAGGATCACCTGCATTTGATAGAGTTTGCTTACAACAACAGTTTTCAGGCCAGCATTAAGATATCACCGTTTGAGGCTCTGTACGGGCGTAGGTGTCGTACACTCTTATCTTGGGATGATGTTGGAGAGCGAGCTTTACTGGGACCAGAGATGATTGTTGACGCAGCTGAGAAGGTGAAGCTCATCAGGGACAGACTTCGCGTGGTGCAGGACAGACATCGGCACTGGGCCGATAGCCACCGGAGGCCGCTGGAGTTTGAGGTACAGTTTTAGAGATAGGATTAGAAGTAGGTTGTGTTTTATTTTGTTTAATTGATCATGTTTAATTTTAGTAACTTGAGACCTTGCTTATGATTAGGTTGGAGACATGGTTTTTCTGCGGATATCTCCGACTCGTGGTACGATATGTTTTGGTGGAGGTGGGAAGCTTAGCCCGTACTTCATCGGCCCTTTCGTTATTAGCGGGAGAGTCGGTGACGTGGCATACATGCTTGACTTGCCACCTGCTCTAGTGGACGTCTACAACGTATTCCACGTATCACAGCTGAGACGGTACATGGCTGACCCTAGCCATGTGCTCGGTCACTCGGAGATAGAGGTTGGACCTACTCTTAGTTATCCAGAGCAGCCTGTGGAGGTTTTGGATCGCCGGGAGAAGGTATTGAGGAACCAGGTGATACCCTTGGTACGCGTCGCATGGAGGCATCATTCTCCAGGAGAGTCTACCTGGGAGCGGGAGGATGAGATGCGCGAGCGGTACCCCTATCTTTTTGGACCTTGAGGTATACTTCTCTATCCTTCTTAACAGTTAGTTTCGCCTTTAAATTTCGAGGACGAAATTATTTTAAGGGAGGTAGATTTGTCACTACCACTTTTCTAGCTTGAGGGTATTTTGGTCATTTTCAAAATTTTGGAATTAATTTGGGATTATTATTATTAATTATAATTAATGTGATTTTTGGGTGATTTTTTAGTATAATTGTTTGGTGCTAGTTTTAGACATTGACTCATGTTGACTTAGGAGACTGTCATATAGGCTAACCTAGGTCAGTTCATCTTGGTTAGGTTAAGAAACCCTAGTATGATGTAAGTTAGTGATTTCAAGTTCATTGGAATTGGTTTGGGGCAATTAGGAGTTAGTTTGGTCTAAGAATGGCTTGTGAAGTCACAAGTCATGATCATGACTTAAACCCTTAGGGACTCAACCCAACTTGGCAAAACCCTAGATCTAGACCCCTTGGCCGGCCACTAGGTCAGCCCCCCTATATAACATCTCCTAGGAATTAGGGCTAGCCTCTCTCTTAGGGTTTATCCAAGTTTTTAGAAAGAGGTGAGTTCCATCTTCAAAAACTCACATTAAATTCATTTTTAATCTTTTTTCCCTCAAACAAACTGTAATAGGACCTAAATCCACTGTTCTTGCTGTTGGTATTAAGTTTTCACAGGGAGGAATCAATTTGGAGAGCTTTTGGTGGTTTGAGGAATCATTCTCATTGGGGCTTTTTGAGAGCTTGTACACATATAGGTATAATCCCTTCCTTTGCTCCTAAATTCTGTTAAAAATCATTTTAGGGATGCCCTAGCCCTCACCTAACAGTAGGATAGGCCAACCCTAGGTTTTTGACCCATTTCGTGTCCGTATCGGACACGTATAAGGGGTTAGTTCTAGGTGTTCGACGAAATGTCTCAAAGGATACTTCGTTCGAGTTTGTGGAATCTATTTGAATAGGAAATTAGCCCTAGGTGTTGCTTAGGGGTTTCCAGTGTCGTATGGTGATTGTGTGTCGTGTCGAGTCATGGGGGACACGGGAACACGCGGGTGCGGGGGCGTGCGCGCGGCACTGTAGCTCCCCTGCTACTCGGGGGCTACTGTACGCAGAATACGCCACCTCGACACGAGATTTTTGACGTGGTGATAGGGGCACTGTCTGACACGAGGCTCACAAAGTTTCACGAGTCCTCGTGTCGTATCGGATACGTTATTCCGTGTGCACGCGGAATACACTTTGCGGTCCAGTGTATTATTTGGTGTTCTGGTGTTTAAATCATTTTTAATGTTTTTAAACTATGTTTTAATGAATGTTTAGGTTCTAAATATGTTATATGATTCCTGTTTACATTAGGTTACATGTCAGTTTAAGTTTTGTTTAGAAATTTTGATTCGAACATGAGTTTTGGGGGTTATTTCTAATACTCATTGATACTGTGAGATTCCAGTATTCAAACCCATTTAATTCCCTGTCATTATGTTGTTTTTTCACTAATAATGATTGCCATATTTCATAATACATGTTGGCTTAGCCTTTGCATTCAATTAAGGGCTTTTGGTAGGGAGTTTGAGATATTAAATTGAATTGTAATCAATTTCCTTCTTGAATTGACTGAAAACTGTTTCCCTTCTTTTATTTCAATAATTGTTAACTATTAAATCCTAGGTCCTTGTGTTTTCTTCACTGTCTAAAATAGTCCTACATGATTGCTAGTTATGATAACACAGTCTTCACATTCGTATTTGGGTTTTGAATGTGTTAACTAGGATTTAGGCAAGTGAATTGGCTTTGTTTGGAAATAACATGTTTAACTAATATTATTCCTTCTCCTTAAAACTGAAAGTTGTATAAAACTGAGAATAGTTTTTAAACCATTTAGATTGATTTGTAAACTGATATGAGTTGTTGTTTAAGCTGATTCCTTGTTCATTGAAATACTGTGATTGAATATCTGAGAATCCTTTTTGTTAAAAACCTGAGTTGATTCCTTTACTTTTCGAATTAACTGTGCAATACCTGAGATTGGGTTGTGTTCCAGTCCTTGAAAACCTGGAATTGAATGTAAACCTGAGAATAGTTTTTTTTTACTATATAGTTAGTTTGTTAACTGATTTCCTTTCATTTATTTCCATGATTGATTAAACTGTTAACTGTAAAACTGAGAATAGGTTGTGGACTAAGGGGTGGTTTAATATGTGTATACCTGAAATTATTCTTGAATTATTGAATGTTACTTTTCCACTACCTGAGATTTCCAGACTTTTTCCCATTTGATAACTTGGTAAATTCTTTACTGTTGTGAATGGCTTTGGTAAAACCTGAGATAGTATTTTCTATGAGAGCTGGGATTAGTGAACCTGCGAATCATTGTTCTGATTCTGACACACCCACACAATGCACTATTAGCTCACACCATGGCTCTCTAGTCACACACACACACACATACACTGGTACACATTAGGTGCCTCTTTCTTTTATGCCTATATATGTATTGATGTTATGTGTAGGTACCCTATATCATAGTGTTGTACTTGTGTAGATTAGTTACATATAGCAATGTGTGTACATGTATTTCCTATATGTGGTTGTGTAGGGTAATGTATAGATAGCCAATATGGGATTTCTAACTAGATTATATGTATATCAATATGTGTTATGATATATGGGTGGGTTTGAATAGTGACTATAGGATAGGTGTTTCCTAATAGACTATTAGTCATAGTCAAGCCAATTGGTTATGTGTATAGGCATGGCTTGGCATGGTATTGCCTAGTTAGTCATAGTATAACCTAGAATAGTTTGGTTAGACCTAGATTAGACTATTTGACTAGGTTTGACTTTAGGGTTGACCAGAGTTGACCAAGAGTTGACTTTGGTCTAGATTTGACCTAGATTCATGTAGAACGCATTGTAGTGCATTACATTTCTATTATGGACTTGTTATGACTCGTACTGTTCTAAATAGGAGACAGACACCCCTCCTCGGAGAGTACTTTCATCTCGGACTTTCAGTTAGCAGGTGAGTACATACTCTGATCTTTTTATACCTGTCTGGATTATACTCTTGCTCTAGATTATCTTACATAATGCTGACACGTATTTTCACGGATTAGTACTATATGGATCCTTTCCTGAGATGTTATCCCTTTACGGGTGCATCGGATATTACATGTTCATGTACTTTATCATGTGCATCACGTACTCCTTGTACTCGTACTAGTTCATGTTTTTACATGTTCTCATGTGCTTCATGTGCTTATCATGTTCTCATGTACTACTCATTTCATGAGTTCACGTATCTTAGCTGTATTCATGTGCTTATGACATAACTTGAACGGATCCTTGTGTATTGATTGGGGCGGGGTGAGTAGAATTGGTTATGTGATCACTATCTCCAGTAGCTGTATTCATGTGCTTCCTTATTTGTATTCATGTGCCCCCAAGCCGTTTACATAACCATTGTGCTCTAAATCACGTAGCCACTTATAGTCTCTACTATCATGTATTATTTTCAGTTACAAAATATCTCATGTTTACTTGTACTTCCATTCAGCACTTCCTGTATTTTACTCTATTGCATGATTTATTTTCCTAACCTGCTATGAACTGTTGAGAGATATGTGCTCGTTCCCGTCCTGACTGGACATGTTGAAATATTACAGAGGACGAGGCTGAGGCGCTCTGCCCTACTTACTACGGAGCCACACTAGATGAGTGCCTGGACTTGGATCAGCAGCAGGATCCATTAGCAGTAGACGACACTCCATTAGTTTAGGATTGTCTTACTATTTTGGATCATTGTACTTGACTTTGAGATATTCTGAGATTTGTATTATTTTAGATACTTAGAATTCTGGCTTGTATCTCTGTGATTCTCTGTTCTGGATATTTATCTTTCATTATCATTCCATCTTACCTGTTCTACCTTAGCTGTGGTTGAGTTGTATATTTTGTTATGTCACCCCCATTCGGGGAGTATAACTGCTATTACCTTCAGTTGTTAGATGTTGTGACCTAGGACAGCGTTCTACCACCGACACTGCGGCGTAGGCTGGACGTACCTATGTCACGTGCCCTTACTCTAGGGTGCGGGTCATGACAGGCTGATCGTTTCGTGGCCCAACTTCGCAGGCTGCAGCAAACTGATTTACCCGCGACGATAAACCAAGAGCGTAATTTCCTTGTCACTGCGGTGGAAAAGGTGAAGATGGCCCGGGAGTCGCTCAAGCTGGCCATATTGAAGGACCGCCGGGATCTGACTCGGTTATACGATCAATGGAGCCGTCGAACTGAAGATTGCACAACTCGAAAAGCGGATGCCTCTCATGGGGTAACCGATACCCGGGAACAGATCCTCGAGCTCCAAAGAAAGCTGGCCTTCCTGGAGTCCGAGCTCGAAGCTGCTCGTACTGAAAAAGGGATCGCCATTCAGGAGGCTGACAAGCTTAGTAGGGCCTCTGCCAATCTAGAACTTGCCCTAAAGAAGATAGAGAACAACTAGCAGGCGTATATGTATTTGAATGACGCAGAGCAGTTGTCCCAAGAGGCCGAGCGCCGGGCTAAACAGAGGCTTGAGCGGGGGACTGCCTTGGTAAAAATCCGTCTCTCGGAGTTATGTAATGCTGAGCTATAGTCGGCCTTTTCCTCTTTTGTTTTGTTTCTGTTTTCTTTTTGAGAGGGACGTGGTCCCAAAAGATGTAATGCTTTTTTCTTCTTTCAAATAAAGAGTACTTTCCATTCTACCCTTCATTTGCATTGCTTATTGTACCTATGATATGATGGTGGTGTCTGCCCCGCGCGGGGGACTTGTTTGTCGACTCGTCATCCATGGCATACCTTGGTTTTAGGTACGGATGACAAGTTTGGTTAGGATACCTGGAACAGCCACGGCAAAGTGGTCATGGGTGCTCTTGGTATCGGGAAAAAGAATGTCGTAGAGCAGCTGGGCTTCCGGGGCATGATGAGATGGTGGGCTTGTGCTAAGAAACTTAGCAGAGTGTATTTGTGGGCCTATTATCCTTGGCGTACGTTGGTTTAGGATACGGATAATAGGATGAAAGGAAACCGACATACTTGCTCAGAGGTTGTGAGGACATGGTAAGCATGAGGGTTTTATCGTGGAATCTTCCTACTCAGAGGTAATGAGGACATGGCAGAAGTGAATTTACGGAGGATATTTGTGGTCAACAGAGGACGTTTGTGGACCTATTATCCTTGTCATACTCCGGTTGTGGGTACAGATAATAGGTTAAAAGGGAATCGACATACTTATTCAGAGGTAATGAGGACATGGCAACTATGAAGGTTTCTTCTACGGAGCCTTCCCACTCAGAGGTAATGAGGACATGGCAGGAGTGGGCTCAATGAAGAGGGGCTACATAGAACGACTCAGAGGTAATGAGGACATGGAAGTTCTATGTAGGGGGTGATTTAATTTTGGCGGAAGTGAAACGACTCAGAGGTAATGAGGACATGGCCGTTTTAGAAATTCGTGGATCGCTTACCCTTTTTGTGCACTGGAAGTACGGGTATTGGATCATGAGGGAGGATTCTTCCAGGAAGAAAGTTCAGAGGTATGATCATACATGACTTACTATCTGAAAGAGTGACCGAGATGTGAGTTCAGAGGCACCAGCGGGTACATGACTCGATATTTGTGAAAGTGTGAGTTCAGTGGCACCAGAGGGCCCATGACTCAATAATCTGGGATGTCGTAGATGTGAGTTCAGCGGCACGAGAGGGTACATGACTCGAAAATCTGGAGAATGGTGAGTGTGAGTTCAGCGGTACCAGCGGGCACGTGACTCGAAAATCTGGAAAATTGTGAGGGTGAGTTCAGCGGTACCAGCGGGCACATGACTCAAAAATCTGGAAAATATCGTTTAGACATAGTATTTCTTCAAGAACTTGCCGTTGACGGGCAACATGAGCAAATCCACATTCTATTTTACGAGGCGGTAGGCTCCGTTGGAGAATAGGGCCTCAATAACAAATGGGCCTTCCCATTTTGGCTGGAACTTGCCGACGGTCTTGTGAGTCATGACCATCGGTCTTCGCACTGCCAGAACGAGATCGTCCACCTGGAATATTCTGATCTTGACCTTTTTATTGAAGGCTCCGGAGATGCGTGCTTGGTATAGTTCGATCCTTTGCTGAGCTCCAAGACTCTTTTCATCTAAGGCCTCCAACTCTTGTAGTCGGCGTTGGTAGTTATCATCCGTCGTTAATTGATAAGTGAGGGCGACGCGGAGTGAGGGTATTTGGGTCTCTAACGGGAGAACTGCCTCACTCCCGTACAACAGGAAGAATGGTGTGTTCCTGGTAGCTGTTCGGACTGTAGTACGGTACGCCCATAAACATTTACCGAGCTTCTCATTCCAGTCGCGTTTGTTGGAAGAGACAAATTTCTTGAGGAGTTTGATGATTGTTTTATTGAATGCCTCTGCCAACCCGTTTGCTGCTGGGTTATATGGTGTCGAAGCAAAATTCTGGATGCGGTGTTTATCACAGAACCGGTAGAAGGCGTGGCTTGCAAACTGCGGACCATTGTCGTGGATGATCCTTCGGGGCAGTCCAAAGCGATAGATGACGTGGTGCTTGAGGAAGCTGATCACGTTCGAAGTTTTGACTTCTGCAAGTGGAACGGCTTCTGTCCATTTGGAGAATAATTCGTGATCGCAAGTATAAAACGATGTCCACGGGAGGAAGGTGGAGTAATTGGACCAATGATATCCATTCCCCATGCTTCGAAGGGCCAGGATGCTACTGTCGGATGTAGAAATTCGGATGGCTGGTAAATGAAGTCCGCGTGGACTTGGCAGGCTTTGCACCTTCTTGCATAGTCTATCGCATTCGCTACCATCGTGGGCCAGTAGTAGCCCATTCGACGAAGACGGTCTTGCAATTTAGGACCAGGCTGATGGGCCCCGCTGACACCGTCATGCGCTTCTCGTACGGCTTATTTGGCTTCTGTGTTTGACAGACACCGAAGCAATAATCTATCGTAGGATCGCCGATACAGCATTTTTGTCTCTGTATCGTAGAAGAATCTGAGGGAACGCCGTCTAATAGAGGTGGCATCCTTTGGGTTCTCGGAAAGGATGTCGTAGACAACGAAGTCGATGAATGGTTGTCTCCAATCTGGGGCATCATCAATCGCCTGAGCGGAATAACTTGCCACAAATTGAACATTGTTCTTGGGGCAGACCAGCTCGTGGCCTATCACGTCGACCGATTGATGGGTATGATTCGGCACTGCTAGGGAAGCGGCCAGGCCTGCTAAGGCATCGGCTTCGATATTTCGGAGTCTGGGGATGTGTTCGATAAAGAACCCCTCGAACGACGAGATGATGTCGATCGCTATTTGGTGATAGGGGATCATGTCTTCGTGGCGAACTTCGTATGAGCCCCGGATTTGATTGACGATTAACTGAGAATCGTCGTATGCTTCGAGATATTCTACCCCCAGCTCCCTTGCAAGTTGGAGGCCAATGACCAGAGCGTTGTACTCGGCCACATTGTTAGAGCAGGGTTCCGTGAGGGAGTAAGTACAGTTAATCACCAATCCGGAAGGAGAAACCAGTACCACCCCGACTTCGACAATGATGTTGCCCTTGGGTCCTGTTCTTGAACCACCGTCGAAGAACATCCGCCATATGTTATCGTGAGAGGCTGCATTCGAGTCGACGACCTCATCTGGGATTTCTTCATGTATCCTGGACGACTCTGAGCCCGGGTGGGCTGCCAAATAGTCTGCCAGGGCTTGACCTTTGACAGCCTTTTTGCGGGATAAAGATCATATGATAAGGGGACAGCAATATTGCCCATGTAACGAGGCGAGAGCTGAGTGCCCCTGGTTTAGTCATGAGGACCCTGAGAGGGTTGACTCGTGAGATCACATGTATGGTTTGTCCAGTAACATAGTGCCGCGTCTTCTGAATGGCGAACACCAGGGCAAGGCATTCCTTCTCCACAGCGGTGTATCGGTGCTCTGGCCCAATCATCATTCGACTGAGGTAATATATGGCTTGCTCATGGCCTGCATCGTTATTTTGTGCCAGCAGAACTCCGAGGGAATGCTCTATTGCTCGTACCTAGAGCAGGAATGGTTTTCCAGCAACCGGAGCCACCAGGACCGAAGGATTTGCCTGCCGGGATCGGTGGCTTCAAAGGTAATCGTCGTCCAGAACCGTAGTTCAAGCCTGGCGTCGTCTCCAGATCATACCCCTGTTTCTGTATGAGATATTTAGATTGGGGGCTATAAAGATACAGAGGCAGTCTCCCGGCATCTGATCTAAGGTCGACTTCTTCTATGGTGAAGGGATGAGGATCGTCCTTCCGGCCGAAGATGATTGGGTGGTCCCCTCCCTCGTTTATACGGTAAGCGTCTTCTGCTGGAGTAAGCTGGATTGCGGTATACACATTTGTTACCTGTGTGTGGAGGTGAGTGGCTATGCCGTGTTCCATAGCATACATCGTACAGAGCTTATTAAGCTCGAGGTAGTTCAAAGATAGCCCTTTATTGATGAAGTAACGTATCTTTTCTAGGGGGATTACATCATCTGCGGAGGGAATATCAGTGTGGGCAGCCACATACTTGGCTAGCTCCGGTTCCTCTTCAGCTACCCCCTGTATAAACGAAGACTGAGAGGACGACCTGGGAAGCTTGATCGTGAGCGGTTCAGAGCGTGGAGTTGTTGGCAAACTAGCAACCCCCACTTGGCACTCGATGTTAGGCGGGGAGTGGTTGGTTCGCTAGAAGTTCCAGGCCTTGTGTCGGGGTGACGACCCTTCTTGGGAAGGCGTATCGTCATTGTCTTGTCGGAGGGATTGAGCTTCTCCGTTTGAGACTGGCCGGCTCTCGGTAGCCTAATTGTCAGCGGCTCCGTTGTGGGCCTTGGCACTTGGCCAGACCTTGGCAGCCGGATAGTCATCTGCTCTTCTTGCGCCGAGAGGCTGATTGCGTCCTTACGCAGAGTGGCGGTAAGGGGTGCTGACTTGCCAGGTTTGCGAGATTGGAGGTGGATCGTCAGAGGCTCTTCTGATCATGTGGTTGTCTCGATACTAGCTTGTACATCTCCTTCACCAAGATGCTTCTTCAACTTTTCGTATAGACAGGAGTCTGAGTAGTAGGATTCGACCCCTTTGAAGGGATCGATATCAGCAAATTCCGTCCTCACGAAGCCGTATTTGTCGACATATTTGAAGCACTGGTGCAGCGTGGAAGGCACGATCATATAATCGTGTATCCATGGACGCCCCAAGAAGATGTTGTAAGAAGTGTCTGCATCTATGACGTAGCAGGTGACTTCGGATTGGAGGTCACCAATTTGATACTTCAGACGAATCTTTCCAATTGGGTAGCTCCTGCCCGAATTGAAACCGCTGATGGCGGTGCTTGTAGGCGTCAGGCGGTGCATTGGGATGCAGAGATGATGTAGCAGACCCTTCGGGATAATGCTTATGGAAGAGCCAGGATCAATGTGCATTCGATCCACCTTTACGTCGTCGATGTATCCAGTGTAGTATAGCGAGCGATCGTGTAGGTTGGTTTTGATGAGCATGTCCTACGGAGTGAAGACGATATTAGGCATTGCTCCCGTGCAAGCGCTATCTTGGAGATCTACAGGCGGGTTCTCTCCCGTGTGGTTGACCTGAGCCAGGTACGCGTTGGCATTTTGGAGTACATCGCTTAAAGCTGCTCGCACATCCTTGGAGAGTCTCAGAAGCTCGCATAATGACAATTTGGCCGGTGTGTTGGCCAATTGTGTTAAGATGTCGAAGTTGTAGGGCTTCTCTAGTCCTTGTGAT
The DNA here is from genome assembly GCA_029216955.1 of Iris pallida. Classification (NCBI taxonomy): domain Eukaryota; kingdom Viridiplantae; phylum Streptophyta; class Magnoliopsida; order Asparagales; family Iridaceae; genus Iris; species Iris pallida. The sequence continues at coordinate 3,367,480 of JANAVB010001399.1, read as the reverse complement.
GTCTCTTTCTGGAGGGATTTGTCAAAGCGAGCCTCCCTCAGCCTAGGCTTGTCGGTCGTCGGAGGCTGAGCCGGTCCCGGAGCGTCGGTTGTAGCGGGCTGATGATCTTCAGCCGGGTTGTCAGCCACAGGTTGGGATTGTGCCCCGGACCGCGTTAATACGGCTGTAGCTTCTTCGATGTCTGCCGAGATTGTGCGGCAGGACCTGACTTTTCTACTCTTCTTCTTGCAGATGGAAGATGATGTGGACCGAGTGACTTCTGATACCAAGTCTCGATGGATCCACATGACCTTCCCTCGTGATGTGGTGAGGGGTACTAGACTAGCGGTCTGATCTCGGGGAGGTGGAAGATTAGCGATCTCTATTGTTGCCAGAGGGATGGGGACTACTCCGTCTTGAGTTTCCGTCGGAGGGAAACTGCCGAATTGTACTAACACCATATTGGCTACCACGGTTACCTCTTCAAAATCGATAGCCAGGGCATTCGAATCGATGAGGTTTTGGATGTACCGTTTTAGCTGGTAGCAGTCGTATGTGGCATGGTTGACGTAGCGGCGGTAATGGCAGTACTTCGAGTTCTCCATGTCCGCCTGTCGCGATTCTCGTCTCGGTGGAGGAAGCTGAATTCTATCTCCTTGTATGAGCATGTCCAAGATGGGCTTGACGTGGCCGTCTTCGAAGGAGTAAGTGATTTGCGGCCATTGTTTGTCTGCTGGCTTTGGCTCAAGTTTTTGTGCTGTATCGGCCACCATAGCCTGCTTTCCCTGCTATCCCGATTGTTGGAGGGGCTACCCCCATTATCGTAGTTGGGACGCTTGTCCTTGTTCTCTCCGTCCGAGATGTGCAATCCCAGTTGGCGAGCCTTCTTCAGTCGTTCTTCGGCGCTTGTGGCACTGATGATGAACGTCTTCCAATCCTTGAATTGACTTTCGCCCATCCAGAGACTGATTGTTGGAAGCAGTCTCTTTTGGCAAATTTCAATTAAGGCGGAATCCGGGTTTCCAGAGGGCAACTTCATGGCGGTTTGACGGAACCTCTCGATGTAGTTTCTTGTCAGCTCCTTCTTCCCTTGGACGACGTCCATGAGGGTAGACATGGTGATGTCCTGCCCTACTTCGTAGAATCTCTCCAAGAACATGCACTTGAAGCTGGCGAAGGAGTGGATGCAGTTGTTCGGTAGATTGAGATACCAGTCGAAGGCGACTCCTTCCAGTGCCCCGATGAATAATCGTATGAGAATGGCATCGTCATGGGGCAGATGGTCGGTGGTGACCTCGAAGTAAGTGATGTATCGACTTGCTGAGGTCTTGCCATCATAAGGATTGATGTTGAACGGCTTATATCTTGGTGGAAATGGAACGTCCCTCCATGCAGCAGGGTACGGTTGCCGTATTCTGAGGTCTTGAGAATTTTCTCGAGCGTGGAACATAGCTCGGAGCTCTTGGACCTCCCTTCTCGCTTCGCGGGCCTCATCCACGGCGGTGGGGGCCGTTATTTCAGGTTGATCATTCCTCGGGTTTGGTGCCGCCGAATTCGAGTCTACATTGACCGCGGGACCCGTACTTGTTTGGCCAGGCGTCCCTCCTTGCAGAGTTGGAAGGGCCGCTTTAATCTCGTCTATAGATTTGACCAAAGTAAGCAATATGGCTTCGAGACTATCGAAGTGCTGGCGATCACTGGAACCACCTTGGTTGCTGTCTGTCATGAATACTGTCTTCACATGAGGAGAGATAGACGGAGCGGTGGAGGAAGCGCCCTCCGAATCGTACCCCTGTAATGAGAAGTCATCGGAGTATGTGGGTATGTTCCCTTCTGATTCAGACTCGAAAGAAACAGTACCCCCAGTCTCCGAGTTTGCCTCGTCTTGGGAGTTGTGGACGTCCTCAGGGACGTCGAGGTTTGTCGTATCCGATGGGAGAGTTGTCTCCCCTGGCTCGTCTTCTTGGAACATCGGATTGCTGTGGAGGCTCGGAGGGGTGCTACCCTCCGCCCCAGCAACCCCCTGCGTTGTGGACGACGAATCTCTCACTGTAGCAGATTTTGTCTTAGAGCGAGTACCTTGGAAAACTCCGGTGGTGGGCACCCGTTTGGACGATAGTCTTTTAGTCGCCGTGGTTGAAATCTTCAGGCTGGGAACATTTGTCTTCTTCCCCCTTCCATCAGCGGGGACTTTGCAAGCGGAGTTGCAGGAGGCGACGGGCAGTACCTCATCTTATGAAGATGGCTGTTGCAGTCTTTGAAAGACAAACTGCCGGTCTTCTCGTATCGTCGTGCTGTTGCAGCAGTATTTGACGATAACTTGGGTGCAGTGACATCTGTGGGAGGACTCTTTGCACCCCGATGCATCTTCTCTTTCCTTGCGTTTGTGAAGGATGGCCTCACGCAAGTCAGATGGGTCTGGACCGACCATGTTTGCTCCCGAGATTTTGGGAGACTTTTGCGAACCTCTCTGTCCGTCTGCCGCCGGGGGCTGGACTCGAGTGGTTCTGTACAACTTCCCATCCGAGGCCCGCATAGCAGTATGCAGAATGCTCGGATGGTCAGAGGTCAAATCAGCGGACCGAACTCGCCAGGCTCGCGCTGCTTTAGACTTCTTCGCTCTAGTGCACACGGGCATATAGTAGGAAGAGTCTAAGTGATAACGGACGACCATCTTCTATTGCGTGGAGCTAAGCTTGGCTGCATTCGACTGCGTCACCAACTCCTCAGCCGTGGAGAAGTTTGTCCCCAGCAGAGTCGCCATTGTGTTTGCCATTGATTGTAAAAGTACAGAACAGTTTTATGGGAGGACTGAACTTAGACTCACAATATAAACTCGCTTGTACAAAGAAAGCCTAGAAACGAAAGCCTAGGTACAGCAGACTAAGTACAATTGTTTATTTTAGATTCTGGGGGGTGACGATAGAGGCTCGGAAAGGCGACGACAGCCCTGTCTTACTCCTTGGACGATCGGTATGCGGCCTTGGCTCCAGAAGATTTGCTCGGCGTTGAAGAAATGCTCTCTTTTGCTCCCTCTCTGCTTTTTTCTCCAAGTCTTCTGATCTCTAAAAGGGGTCTCTCTGGTCACACTCTCTCCGTTGTGTATATTGCCAGGGAATGTATATGTTTGTGAGGGAATGGCACCGTGCTATTTATAAGAATGGGGTGTGATCATTAGGGTTGCCAATGATTGCTTCCTGGAGATGGCGGCGGCCTGTGGATTGGTCAATCTAGGCCATTCATTTTGATTGTGATGAATCTGGACCATTAAGTGTAGATTACACCAAATCTCATCAGCAGTTAATGTTGATTGGAATAAATCTTCCTCATAATGATCTGCTGATGTCTGCGAATAAATTTGATTATTCTCCTGCCACGTGTCCCAGATTATTAGGATTTGACCCAATCTCTGATTGCAATAAATCTGAGAAATTGATTTGGCTTAGGACACGTGTCCTAGGAGCCACTGGGGGGATCTGAATCGCATAAAGATTGAGCCGTACAAGATTTGGGCCGCATAAGGTTTGGGCTACGTGTCAGGACTGCTCGGGTAGTGGCCCTCCCTCAAACTTTTGAACCGCATGGAGGTGATCATTGCGAGCCGCATAAGGATTCATCCGCCTGAGCCGCATGAAAATGGTCCGCTCGAGCCGCATGGGAAGGCCTCCGTTTGAGCCGCATGAGACTGTTTCGGCCTGAGCCGCATAGGACGGCTTCATTCTGAACCGCATGGGAAGTCTTCGCTCGAGCCGCATATGAACGCCCACGTGGCAATGTCGCGTGGCATTTTTTTGGATCTCGGGGGATTGTGTCAGAGATCTCTTTCTCTTCCCTAGGGGTCTGTCATTATGACAGAGTCATAATTACCTCTCTTGTGTCAGGGCTGTCACTTTTTTTTTAGAGTTGTCAGCCGTCAAAGTAATTAATGCAGCATAGGGCGGAGGGGAACACTGTTATGCCACGTGTCTTCTGAACCGCATGGGATGTCTTGGGCCGCATAATGTCGTATGACTCTCTGAGCTGCATACGGCTTTCTGAGCCGCATGAGATTTCCTAGCCGCATGGATCATTTTTCATGCTTCTACATCGACATCTGTGCAAATTTCTTAATTATTTTATGCATGCTCGCCAGATCGAGACAAAACTTACGCCAATAGGACCGAATCATTTTTCTGGTCCTGCATGCCAAGTTTGGTCCGATTCTGAGATAATTAAATCGGAACGCCGTTTTGTAGGCCCCATGGTCCGACTCAACGGGCAATTTTGTGCACGGCCCGCCGAAATCCAACTTTGGATATACGGTTGGATTCGTATCGGAAAACCAAATCCGTAGACATATAGTTTGACGACTTTAGAGATCATTGACTCTGGCACGCTTTTCGGTGCAAAGCGGGTCCAACGACGGATATCATTTTTGCCCGAAATTACCGTTTTACCCCTGTATCCAGAATTGGACTTATGAACAGGCAATCCTAGCTAATTTGACTATTCTGAGAACATTAGTAATGTTTATTTTAGCTTTCGGGGACTGTTGTACGAGTTTTGACTATTGTGGCATTCTGAGTAGTTCGGATTATCGGTTACACCAGCACAGGACCACAGGCGAGTACAGTTTATTGTCTGCATTTCGATATTGATTTTCACTATATTTCATTGATTGGCCATTGGTTATGTGATTATTTTCTATTATAAATTGTTAAGTCGGGAATGAGAAGTACCAAGGATGTGTGATCTGACCTTAGACCGTGTAGACCGTGTTTATTATTGCATTTATTTCTTGTAGACAGTGTAGACAGTAATTTATTTATTACAAAGTAGACAGTATAGACAATGATTTATTTATTGCAAAGTAGACAGTGTAGACCGTGATTATTATTACATTTAAACTGTATAGATCGTGATTATTATTTTGTAGACAGTGTTTCTTTATTGCAATATTAACTGTAGACCGTGTAACTGTAGACCGTGTAACTGTAGACCGTGCAACTTTAGACCGTGTAGACCGTGTCGCATAATTATCCCGAGACCGATCACATATCAAAGGTACTTCTAACAGTTGGGGAAAGTATTTTGTGTCTATTTATTTGCTATTGGTTTTTCGTATTTCCTGTTTATTTTTAAAAACAAGTAATGGATGTCTAACCTCTGTTGTATTGTCATTTTCTTTATTTGAAATTGCATTCAGTGAATTGTGCTCGTTCCATTCCTGACTGAAAACCAACATTTTCAGGTTAGCCGTGGATTCACTTAGCTTGGGGAGTGACGGGAATACTTGCAGACAAAAGCCTAGAGACTAGCTAGATAGTTGAGTTGTAGTCATTCATTTATTTGTACAAGTTTATATTTTTCTACAAATGTAAAACTTGTGATCATTGTAAGTTAAATTGATTATGTGAATGAGCATTATTTGTGATTTTGATCTTCATGGCCGTGACAGCGTTCTACCGCCGACACTGCGACGTAGGCTGGCTTGGACACGTCTCGTATCTGTTTAAAAAAAATGGGTGCGGGTCGTGACAAGTTTTTGTGGTAGCCCATGCAGGTCAGTCTTCGCAAATCATGCGAACTCGTGATAGTACTTTAGTTAGTTGTACTATTGCGAGCCTGCGACTAGAAAATGCTCATTCACGAATTAAGAATTAATTTAATTTAAGAGAATGACTAGGACTAGGAGTCCCTTATACAAATTTGCCGATGGATAGTCTAGGCCATGCAATTTAGGATGAGGGTTATTAATTTTGATACCTTGTCAGATCCCCATAGTTACACTATTACCTCTTGATAGGACGATATGATCCAATGTGGATAGATTATTCACTTGGTGAGGCAGAGTTTCCTGGAATAATGATCTAACCTTGATGAATTGTTCAATTCATCCTCTTTGCCTCTTAGATATCATCCCCATATCCTAGCCGAATTATATATATAATTGCTAGTTGCCCTAAGAATCATTATTTTATAAAGTTCTGATTTTGTTATTCATATACGGGCCTCGAGTTAGTTTCGATTCAAGTTTGTCCCTCAAAGGCTTGAATACACATGGAGGAGTTAGAATGGTTGTATTTCTTTTGTCCTCAGTTATTTTCCCCAGTTCAATCTTTTATCTTAAGGGTTGTGGCTGATAGGACAAATGCTTACGCTTTATTTCATAGGCAACTTGTTTTAATCTCTAGAAGCTCGTGGATTTTTTTTTTCAGATGTAGTTAAAGGAATGTTAGTTAACTCATAATGGTAGGACAACAGCGCACTGTCGCCATTTAATTGAATTATGGAGACTATAGGTTCACTGCAGCCAGCAGCGCACTGGTGAGATACGACCCCTAGAGTTAAAATTGGTTTAAAGAAAATATAGGTTATATAATGTTACTAAAAACTATAGCTAGTGGTCCTCTTTGACCGTAGTCACCCTTGTGTCAATATAAGGTAGAGTGTCGGATAGCATATCGCGTCTGAATCACGGAACCAAGGGTTTACCACAGCCAGGGTATACGGGCAGGGCATAATCCTCGGTGAAATGATTTCAGACGTGATTACAAGTTTAGGGCACTATGGAGGATAGGACAATGCCATGTATGTCCCTTAAGAACCAAAACCAATACTAGTAAAAGTTCAGTGAGATGGATAGCATGTCTCCCAACCTAGTAATTCGTGGTCCTTGTGATCTATTGGCGATGAAATTGATTGACGCTAATAGATTTACCGGGAATATAGAATGTAGAGGTCCATAACCCATTAGACAACCAAGTTCTTGTGGATAAGAAGATAGTAGGAAGACTGTATAAGCAAGAACACTGGGTAAGGTTTTGATTCTCACAAAACTTGAACTACTTGTGCCTCCTTTCCAAAAAAAATCTTGCCTATTTATAATTTGACTATCTTGACCAATGCTGCTATTACAGCCTAGTTTTTGCAAGTTTGCCCTTTTATCGAGCTTGATTCAAGACATATGTTTATTGGGGACGCCCGCTAACATATTGTCTAATCAGAATCATTGTATTACGGTCTGATCAACCATGATGCAATTGGTTCACTTTTCTTCTAATTATCCTACGTGGATTGAGATATAGATGTCTCTAGGATCTCATCCGCGACTGCTTTGACAATTTCTCTTAAATTAAACATTCGCCCTTGAATCTTGTAATTGTGTTCAGTGACATCTCTCTTGAACTCTTTATTGTTTTCGTCTTCACTGATTGGAAAGACGAAAGCTATTAATTGATAGATAGATATAGAGTATACCCATGGCTACGATAGTTGTATACGCAAGTGTAGCTACCACCGGCCAGCCCTATGACTGGAACCTTGCCTTGAGTTACTCGTCCTCCCTTCGTCCCTAAACTTACTACCTTGATCTTCCAGTCATTAGAGTATAAGAATGATTAGGGTTTTACCCTCAGTCAAAATGCCAACCTAGGAGACTACCTATTCTCCAGAGACCAAATGTTGTGAGCCTCTAATTATTTATTGAAGCTTGCTTTAACTAGAATCCTTGTGACAATAGTCTGGCAGGTTTAACCCTATAGAAATTCACGACCCAGTTGTTAGAAATCTTTAATAAGATGTGCCTTAGAATTGGTTACCCCGTCGATAACTCTTGTACACTATGGACGAGTAGATCATTCTATTTTATCGACCATGTCTCATATTACACACTCATTTTCCATTATTGCGAAACGATCCTTGACTTGACTTATATCTACTGTATTCCGTTATGTCGTGCCTTATTCTTTATTAACAAGAGTCGAGGTACAATATCCGGACCTTGAAATTCTTCTGACCTCTTTTCCTAAAACCATATCCTAGCTTCTAAGGTGGGTAGACTGTATGCCTTCTAAAATTTGGAATATACGAGGATTACCGATTGATTAGGATAATTTCTACTAGGATGATAATTAGTGCCCCATAGACTCCCACTTTCCACCTAGATCATCTTGTGTCCCCGACCGTGTCATTAATATTTGGAGCACGAGATTAGCTGTTACCTTCCAACAAATTTTATATGCAAGACCTAGACGAGTCCACCTTCATCTAGGTATATCATGTCTCACTCAAACCTGTCCCCTTGTACTCTATTTTTGTGCTACGACTTTCAGGTCAAAAAGACCAACTATAACCCATACCATGATACCAGTATACTTCCCGACTAGCAACTAGCTCAACCATTTGGGTTGATATCTATTCCAGGTCACTCTAATCTAGTAGGAATAGTTTTATCATTGGGATCTTGTCTAGTCCATATAGATTAAAATCCAAGGTTCATCCAACCAACGGGTGATGTCTAAATAGAGAACCCATTAAGAACCAGTAAAACCTATCCATGCATACCACCGTAGTTGGTCTCTAAAACCGAAATGTTTGAAATAGGTTCCCATACCTATTATGTAGCCTCCACCTCTTAGAATATGAAGTCATTCGTAACCCTTATTTCAACTACCTAGAAATTGCGATCCGATCTTGTATTGCAGTTATATCCCTTGCTCGTGTGTTTAAATAACCACGGGAAAGATCCCAATCGTGATTTCTCAAATTCCGTCTATGTTGGAACCTTCTTTAGAAATTAGAGAGTAAAACTTCTGTATTGCACGAATTGCAAGCCCCTCTAAGAGACAAGGGTTCTTCGACGTAGCAAGTGACTGGACTGGAGTAGCCCAATCTAGCAAATAAGGCAGTAGTTCATAAACTCCCCTTCTATCTGTAACATTGGATACTCTCCACTGCTCTTAAAACTTCATAGTTGCTCCCAATTATTCTGCCTTAGCTTCCTGTCCTCCCTACTTTGGAGCGACAAATAGTCATGCTTATTAGAGTTTATCAATATTTTTGCTACTTGTGTAAATTTGTGCTTGTTGATTTTAGGGTTGCGTGATAGATATGAGAGAATTATAGAGGCCATAAGCAAGTAGATATCTATTGGTAGAAACTTTAACAAGTAGTTGAATGATTATAAAGCAGTAGGGACATGCCTCTGAGGGAGTAGTGCGACCAAAGGTGGGTAGAAGTCCTAAAGTGTTCGGAGTTATGAAATGACTAGAGAAAGTCATAAAATATTTTGGAGAAATTAAATTTGAGGGGATTAAGGTTAAGGCAGACTTTCTTTTTGAATTTTAAGGAATAGTTACGAATTAGAATTTCGAGGACAAAATTATTTTTAAGGTGGGTAGATTTGTAGCTCCCCTTCCCGAAATATTTTTTGAAAATATTTTTTATTTATTTAATTGAGTTAAATGGTAATTTTTAGATTTTATAAATAATTATTTTGTTAATTATTACGGTAGATGATTTTAGCCATGGTTGAGTTTTGGAGTACATGGTGACTAGGAATCATGGCACGGGTAGTACAGTGTCATGCTTTGACTAGTGTATTAGCCCTGGTAGAGAAGGCTGAGCCATAGTAATGTCCTAACTAGGAAAACCAGGCCAAGTTGCGACGTAACTCTTATCGAAGATTATTTATTTATTAATTATATTATTTAGTTTTAGGGAAACCGGTTGTACCAAACTAGTACAGATTGGACCCAAACCAAGCCCATGCCTATGTAGACATACTTTTAGGTATGTACAAATATTTCCTAGCTTTTGGGTAGACTTAACGATATTTCCTAAATATTTGGTTATTTATACAAAATGGGTATTATTATTATTATTATTATTATTATTATTATTATTATTATTATAATATATATTTTATATATATATATATATATATATATATATATATATATATATATATATATATATATATATATATATATTCGTATTTATATTGATAGGCCCTATAATAGAATATATTGGGTTTTTATTTAATTTTATGGAGAGTATTATATAAGTATATATATAGGATATATATATAAATAAATAAAAGTATATATATAAATATATATAGAAATATATTCTATGTCATATATGTATCTTATACATATAGATATAAATATATAAATGTATATGTGTAGGAGTACCTGTGTATGTATTCATAAATATATATAAAGATATGTGTGTACGTGTATATATATATAAATATAAGTCTGTATACATACATGTGTATAAATATATAAATATAAATATATATATATATATATATATATATATATATATATATATATATATATATATATATATATATATATATATATATATATATATATATATATAAATGTAAGTGCATGTGTATGTAAATTCTAAATATATATAAGTGTGTGTATGTGTGTGTATATATATATATATATATATATATATATATATATATATATATATATATATATATATATATATATATATATATATATTATGTGTATATACATATATCTATACATATTTGCTTATAGCAAATAAATAACTAAAACAAACCACACCAGCTGATAATTAACCCAGCCCGACTTAACCAAGTAACGGCCCAACCTGATTGAAGCCAGCCCAAAACCTTCTCCTTTCCCCACATGTGCAGTAGCACAGGTCTGTTCCAAGTCGAGCGGAACCCACATCATATAACAGAGATTAAGAAAGAGGAGAAGCATTAGCAGCCCCAAACCATATTAGCCAGGCCGAGCCCATCGATTAGGCCCACAGACCCCACAATCCCATCCCAGCAAAACAGAAAATCCCCTCCGTCAGGCCGAACCCGAGCCTGTGGCCTGGCAAATGAACGATGTATATATATATCGACAGAGAGAGGGAAGGAATTTGAAACCCTAACCAAACCCATCCCCCTAGCCGCGCTGACCCCCTACACTAGGCGACCACTCTGGCACCTGTATACCGGAGAACGGCGACGGCGTTCGCCGGGAACCGCCGGCCAACACTCGGACTGTACAGCAACAGCCCCTGGCCGCCCGACTTTGCGACCCAAGTTCTCTGCCACCGCTCGCTCATTTTACGAGCCATTTCCTCGGTACATAGTCAACCTGACCGACTTCAACCTCCTCTAATTAGTTTTAGATTATACGAATCATATTGTCCGATAATTCGACGGGAAGTCGATGAAAAACTGTCCTGAAACAGGACATATAGCCATTCCAGGTAACCCTATTTGGGAGCAAATCCCGAGCAATCCAGTAAGCTTCTGTAAAAAGTAATTAAAGAAAAAGTTAGACAACATGTAGGGCTTCATAACCTAATTTGTAGTTGCAAATTTTATCAACTGTGCACGAAGAAATCAGTTTACGAAGTTCGAGAAAAATAGGATTAAAACTGTTTTCAAAACTTAGAAATTTGTCCGATACGACGTGTGTCCCGCCAATCCGGGTGTCGTGGTCGCGCACCGTAAGCATCGAAAGGTGTGTAATGGCTTTGTGGTCGTGTGGGCTTTGGCGAAATTCAAATTGGACGCGTGTGTGCGACAAATTTGATGCGTATCCGTCGAAATTCGCCGTATCGGCCTTTGTGCAAATTTCCCAACTACTTTGTGCATGCTCGCCAGATCCAGACAAAACTTATGCCAATAGGACCGTATCATTTTTCTGGTCCTGCATGCCAAGTTTGGTCCGATTCTGAGACAGTTAAATCGAAACGCCGTTTTGCGGACCCCACGGTCCGACTTAACGGACGATTTTGTGTACGGCGCGCCGAAATCCAACTTTGGACATACGGTTGGGTTCGTATCGAAAAACTGAATCCGTAGACATATAGTTTGACGACTTTAGAGACCATTGACCCTGGCACGCTTTTCGGTGCAAAGCAGGTCCAACGACGGACATCGTTTTTGCCCGAAATTACCGTTTTGCCCCTGTGTCCAGAATTGGACTTAAGGACATGCAATTCTAGCTAATTTGACTATTCTGAGAACATTGGTAATATTTACTTCAGCTTTCGGGGACTGTTGTACAAGTTTTGACTATTGTGGCATTCTGAGTAGTTCGGATTATCGGTTACACCAGCACAGGATCACAGGCGAGTACAGTTTATTGTCTGCATTTCGATATTGATTTTCACTATATTTCATTGATTGGCCATTGGTTATGTGATTATTTTCTATTATAAATTGTTGAGTCGGGAATGAGAAGTACCAAGGATGTGTGATCTGACCTTAGACCGTGTAGACCGTATTTATTATTGTATTTATTTCTTGTAGACAGTGTAGACAGTGATTTATTTATTGTAAAGTAGACAGTGTAGACAGTGATTTATTTATTGCAAAGTAGACAGTGTAGACCGTGATTATTATTGCATTTAAACTGTGTAGATCGTGATTATTATTTTGTAGACAGTGTTTCTTTATTGCAATATTAATTGTAGACCGTGTAATTTTAGACCGTGTAGACCGTGTCGCATAATTGTTCCGAGATCGATCACATATCAAAGGTACTTCTAACAGTTGGGGAAAGTATTTTGTGTCTATTTATTTGCTATTGGTTTTTCGTATTTCCTGTTTATTTTCAAAAATATGTAATTAATGTCTAACCTCTGTTGTATAATCATTTTCTTTATTTGAAATTGCATTCTGTGAATTGTGCTCGTTCCATTCCTGACTGGAAACCAACATTTTCAGGTTAGCCGTGGATTCACTTAGCTTGGGGAGTGGGAATACTTGCAGACAAAAGCCTAGAGACTAGCTAGATAGTTGAGTTGTAGTCATTCATTTATTTGTACAAGTTTATATTTTTCTACAAATGTAAAACTTATGATCATTGTAAGTTAAATTGATTATGTGAATGAGCATTATTTGTGATTTTGATCTTCATGGCCGTGACAACGTTCTACCGCCGACACTGCGGCGTAGGCTGGCTTGGATACGTCTCGTATCCGTTTTAAAAAAAACGGGTGCAGGTCGTGACAATCATCAAATGCTTGTTGACATTCTTTCGTCCAAACGAAAGATACACCTTTCTTCATTAGTTGAGTAAATAGTCTACAACATCCAGATAAATTCGAAATAAACTGTCTGATGTACGCAAGCCGACCTTGGAATCCTCGTAGCTCTTTCAGGTTACGTGGAGGACGCATCTCTTGAATGGCTTTGATCTTCTCGGGATCAACGTGTATACCCTTAGAGGTAATGACAAAGCCGAGAAACTTACCACTAGAGACACCCAAGAAAGACTTTGTAGGGTTTATTTTGAGTTGATGCTGGCACATTAGATTGAAGATAGTTCTTAAATCTTGAATGTGATCTTCTTTGAGATGACTCTTGACAGCAATATCGTCAACATAGCATTCGACAGTCTTTTGCAGTTGATCGCAAAAAATAGTACTCATAGCCCATTGGTAAGTTGTACCTGCGTTCTTAAGACCAAACGGCATGACCGTATAACAGTACACACCCCGAGGAGTACGAAATGAAGCGTATTTCTCATCTTCAGGATTCATTCGAATTTGATTATATCCAGAAAACCCATCTATGAAAGAAATTTGTTCGGATCCACATGTATTGTCGATCATAACATCAGTAATTGGGAGAGGGAATTCGTCTTTAGGGAAAGCATCATTGAGATCCCGAAAATCTATGCAAACTCGAACCTTTTCGGTCTTTTTCAGGATTGGTACGACATTGGCACCCAGTCAGGATATTGTTCTTCTCTGATAAAACCGCAAGCTATCAGCTTTTTGACTTCATCATCAATTGCATCCATCATTTCAGGCTTGAATTGCCGTTGTTGTTGTTTGACCGGCTTGGTATTCGGCAAAATGTTAAGTTGTGAGTTACAATTTGAGGATCTAATCCTGGCATATCTTCGTAACTCCAGGCGAAGACGTCAATGTATTCACGAATAAGGTGAATTAATTCTTGTTTATCATCCTCTGGAAGATTTTTGCTAATGAAGATTGGTCGTGATACGCCTTTCTCTCCAATATCAATTTGGATCAGTTGATCCTCAGTAGGTGGTTCTCGTTGTTCAAAACGAAGTTCCTACTGATTGTCCATCCTTTGTGCCTAAGGGTCCATTTTAATAACTTCTTTAATGTCATTCTCGTCATCTTCTGAGAATTCGACATATACCATGTTAGAAGATACTATCACCTTATGAACATGACCGATGCTGGTATCAGAATCCCATGAGATAGAATCAGAAGAGTTTGAACGTTCTTATTCATCAGATTCAGAAGGTTCTAGAGTTGGAAGTGGTGACATATAAACTAGTCCTCATTTTGTTTTACTGTGGTATTGTTGTGATTTTCCTTTTGGAACAATAATACGAAGAGGGGTTCACCTTCCTTTACCATTGTTGAGATCTGTTCTGAAATCATAGCCCATTTTACGGATGATGGCTTTGGATTGTGGACTATAGCGTCGTAATTGTAGCCTTCCTGTATCATCTCTATTATCATTATAGAGCATGATTTTTGGTTCTTCTCTTTTGTTGAAGAATATAGGCTTTTCATCTTTCTTTCGAGACGGTACTAAGAAGTACGACTCTTGTATTGAATCCAGCAATACCACGTTTCGTCGAGATGATACGACTTCTATTGTAAGTGGTTTAAAGCTATCTAGCATATCCAGATAACACTTAGTATAATAAAAGACATCTGTATACTGCAAAGGATATGCTTTATTGATTTTTACACCATCATTTACAACATGGACTTTAGCCTTAGCAGGCTTAGTCAGATTGATGACAAGAGAGGGAGAAGAAGAACGAGAAGGAGGAGGAAGCTTTTTCCGACGAAATTCGATTACAAGCGGTTCAGAAAAGGTGAGCTATCTTTGTTCCTGACTATCACCTTTAGGCTGCTTCTCATGGAAAGGAAGATAGATAGTCAGAGGTTTGGAAGACTGAGGACAGGAGGTAGTCCTTTGACCGGAATCACCAGAGTATCATTAGGTATACTCTTTTGTTCTTCATCTGTATCCATTGCTAGTACTACCTTCATAAATTTCTCTTTGTACATGCAAAAATCGTTGCAGTATGCTTCAACTTCTTTGAAAGGATTCAGATCTGCAACCTCTTTTTGGACTTCTCCATTATCATTCACATATTTGAAACATTGGTGGAGCGTAGAGGATACAATATTGTGTTCATGGAGGAATGGCCTTCCCAACAAAGTATTGTATGAGCCATGATTGTCAATAACATATAAAGTTACCTTTGTACGAAGATTGCCAATTTGAAGTTTTAGGCATATTTTCTCCAAAGGTTCACTTCTTCCTTGATTGAATCCCAGGATGGTAGTGATAGTCGTAGAAGTATTGTATACTGGGATTGTCAAAGCATCCAGTAAGGACTTCGGCATAATCCTAAGTGCAGACACGGGATCGATTAGAATACGGTCAACTTTCATGGTGTCTACATACCCCGTGAAATAGAGAGGACGATCATGACGATTGTCTTCTAACAACATGTCGTCTTGTGTAAAAGTGATATTGGGCATTAGTTCGAATACACTATGACAATGTGTACATCTGACTGGCTCCTTTTTGGACTTCTTGAGAAAAGTCAAACAAGCGTCAGCCTGCATCAAGGCTTCACTTAATGTCTCACGAGTTTCTTCTGAGAGACGTAAAAGTTCAAAAATCGACAATCTTGCTGGAGTATTGGCCAATTGAGCCAATATGTCAAAATTATAAGGCTTTTCAAGTCCAAGAGATGATGATTTCTTCAATGCTTTATCAAAGCGAATAGGTTGCTTTCCATTGTCTGCTGATTTTGGTTTAGGAGGAGATGGCTCGACCACTGGCAAGGATGTAGATGGTGTATCTTCAGCAGGAGAAGATGATGGAGGAAGGGCATCCGGGGATGGACCAGGGTTCTCTTGATTTTCGGAATACTCCCGAAGATAGGGTTTCCCAGATCTAGTGCCCATTAGAATTTCTTTTTCTGTTATTGGTTCAAAGGATACCATGTTGCAGTTTTTGGATTTAGACTTGGAATGCTTCTTTTGCTTAGAAGAGGAAGGCGTTTCAAATTCTGCCACCAGATCTGGATGAATCCACATAATCTCTTCTCTGTCAGTTGACAGCGGCACAAGACCTTCATTTTGAGGAGGTGGGATATTCACAATTTCTAGAGTAGTCCTTGGAATGAGGACAGTACCATCTTGTATGAGTTGTGGTGGAAAATCACCAAATTGGAGAGAAACCACATTAGCAGTAACCATTTTCTTATCCTGCTGTAGAGTAATTGCTCCAGAGTTGACCAACTCCTGGATTTTGCCCTTGAGCACATAACATGCTCTAGTTGGATGCCCTATGAATCTGTGATAAACACAGTATTTAGGGTGATTAGTTTTATCAACTTCTTCTGGTCGCTTTGCCTCTGAAAGCTGAAGATTATTGCTTTTGATCAAGCAATCGAAGATACTTAAAGTATCATCTTCATCGAAAGAATACTCTTCTTTTGGACGAGTTGACTTTTGCAGTGGTGCTAATGGGGTGGATGCCGTCTGAGTAACATTGACAGCCAAAGACTCTTTGCCTTTGAGATTAATGGCCAGTGTTTCTTTATTCTTGCAGTTATTCTGGCGATTACTACCCCTGAGTGTAGAATGTTCATCTTGGTTAGGATGAGTCATCTGGACTCGTAACTGCTTGAACTTTTCGGTACCAACTTCTGCCGCCTTTACATTAAAAATAAAAGAAGGCCAATCCTGGAATTGTGTAGATCCCTTCCACATACTGATAATAGGCAACAAGTTTGATTTGCAAGTGTCTATTGTTACAGCAGATGGAATACCTAAAGGCATTTTGAGTGCCTCTCGGCAGAATCTTTCAATGAAACTCTCTGTGGATTCATTGTGCCTCTGTTTAATTTTAATGAGGGCAGACATCGTCATATCATTGACTCTCTCATAAAATCGTTCCAAGAAGATTTGCTTGAAACCAGCAAAAGAAGTAATATAGCCATCAGACAGGCTACGATACCAGTCATATGCTGTACCGGCTAAACAACCGACGAACACTCTGGTAAGGAGAGCATCATTTGGCTATAATTGATCATTCATCACCTCAAAATATTTGATGTACTGACTTGGAGAAGTGCTGCCATCAAACAGCATAATGGTTGGAAGCTTATACTTAGGAGGAAATGAAACTTCTTTCCACTCTGTAGGATATGGTTGCTTTATGCCCAGTCTTTGTAGGCCATTCTTCTGCTTGAAGGCCTCAAACTGAGTGCGTAAGAGTTTTACAGCTTCATTAGCATCCCCTGATGTTTGGGAGTTGGTAGGCTAGTTAGAAGTGTTAGGAGGAGGAACAGCATGGTAATTACTACCCCCAGTACCAGACTGACTTGGATCAGCTTGAGTTGGCACAGAAGCAACCTGAGGGGTTGGTACCCCAGACTAACAGGTACAGAAGATGCTATAAGTTCATGAATTGTAACAGGGTTTACAATCGGAGGCACTGTATGTTGAGCCACCATTATGGTGTGCATGCTTGCAACTATTTCTGCCATGGTTTTCAATTTGTCTTCTAATGCAACAATTTGTTGCTCTTGGCAGGTTGACGTAGAGGCATCTTGATCTTCCGTAATGGTATATGCTGTCACTTCTCTTGCTACTATTGATGAGATAGTTTGTTCAGAACTTTCACTATCTGCATCAAACTCTGAAAGAGAGTCCTCTTCCACATGGGTGATAGGGAGATCTTCTTGATTAAAGATACCTTGGTTCAAATATCGATTTCTCGATCTAGTGTATTGAAAGACACCTTCACTGGATGCATGGATCTGATCTAAGTATTGCTGACTGGGATTACGGGATGCATTACGTCTTAGACTTTTTCTACCCCAGTGCCTTGAGAAGTCATGTTAAAAGAAGAATATAATAGTTCATCTTTGTCTTCTATTATATGTTCAGGAGTTGAAGCATAGTTCAGACGATCGAAGACAGATCGTCGAGCCGATTGGCAACAACAGTTGATGACAACTTCATGTAGGCAGTGGCAATTTGGAGGTGAGGAAAACATTCCCGTAGTCTCCCGTCTTTGTGTAAGACGTTGCCGGAGATCAGTTACAACCACAGGATGAGAAAAAGTCGGAGGAACATATTCCTCAATGATGTTAGGAACATGTCTCCTATTCTTCAGGTGTTTAGTTCCTTGAGTGTACAAAGATTTACTCAACTCATTAGCATAGGTAGATGGGTCTTTCTTTTCAAACTTTGGCTTTTGGTGCAGATTGGCCTTTGGCATAGGGTTCTTGCATTTTGCCAAAGTTGATATTGGTTGACGCCTATTGTGATAAGCGCGTAAATCTGAAAATTCTGCTCCCGGTGTCTCTGTTTGTGATACCTTCAATTTTTCTTGCTTGGATCTTGAAATTTGCAAGGTAGGAAAGTCTTGACCATACCCCATAGGGGTAGGTAAGGTACCTCTCTGATCAGTATTCTTTCCGGTATCAGAAATTCGAGGACCTCTGTTTATAGGAATAGAATCTGATACGTCTTCCTCTGAGTCATAGACCAGGAAAGTTTGAGGAAAGACCAAAAGGTGCTTTCCTTTCTTTTGAATAGGGTTAACTAAGAAGCGTTTCCTTTTGTTCTATTGTGTGACCATTTTAGGCATAGATTGTGCCAATTGAGGAAATGTCATAGGACTTTTTCCTTTGTTCTGTCTAGTGTTGGCACTAGAACGTGAATTCTCCAAGTTCAGAACTTGAGAATTGGAATAGGGAATAGCCAAGAGACTAGTTCCCTTGAGTTACGCCAGAGTAGCAGACTGCGCCTGGGTTGCCGATTACTTGGGTTGCGCTATAGTCCAACGGACTACTGGTGGCGCCTTAGCAGCAACTTTGGTAGACTGTGCCTCGACAGTAGCTTGAACTGACTGTGCCTTGGCAACCAAGATAGTAGTAGGCTGCGCATGGACAGCAGAGTGAGCAGATTACGCCCTAGCAACAGAAACAGGTTGTGCTGTACTGAGGCGGATTGCGCCTTGGTCATTGAGCACTCAAGTTGTGCATGGGCAACAGCAATTGTGGAAGATTTAGGAGTCCACACAGTCCTGTTCTCGACGACAGCCACCATGCGCTTGTTGCTCTTGGTGTTGATCATATTCTCGTCGGCTGCCTGGTTGACTTGAACAACCAGAGTCTTCTACATCTTGTCGATCGACGCAATGTCACATTGAGTTGTCATTTTTTCGTCAGAGGATAAAGTCGTCCCCAGCAGAGTCACTATTTTGTTTGTAAAAACAAAATCTTGTTTATTCTAAACTTGTAAAAGAGTACAAAGTATAATAAATTCTGGAAAAGTACAACTTTAGAAATCTGATCAGAAGACGATCACTTTATCCCTTAGACTATGTGAACTTGAAGACTGTAGCCTCTGGAGAATACAGCAGCAATTTTGCAAGAGTTCTTGATCTCTGTCTGTGTGTATTTGACCTCTATGCCAATGTCTCTGCCGATTTCACAATTATTGGAAACTCTATTTATAGAGTTCAGGAAATAACTGTTTTAGCAGTTATTCTGATGTGTGTGAGGCTGGGTTGCGTCACATTGAGTTATGTTATCCTCTTGTTGTGCCAACTTTTATTTGGTTGTCAAAAGTGTACTAACTGTATTTAGACGCGTGGCATCATATGATTGAGATGCGCGTGATCATGTACAGGATAGTAGACACGTCTTGAAAGATTAGTGGCATGTGCGCCACGTCATCCTGCTTTAGAATGTAAGTTGTCTCAACTTTATCAGGTTGTGCGAGCTTCAGTCAACAAGTCAAACTGTGCTTTATTTGGCCTGCGCCTACACATGTGGCAGCTTCTGAGCAGATGTCATCAGATTGTGCCTAGGCGCAACTAAGGATTTTGTTTATATTGCGCCTGGGCGCAACTCACGAAGTGTACAGGACAGCTGTCCACCAACTTTCCTTGAGCGACACAATTTACGGGATTCGAAGAGATTTTTCTCGTTCACTGTGGTGTCAGTTGTCAGTGTCGTCAGGTAATGATGACCATTAAGTGTCAGATGCCACGTAGGTTTTTGGCGCAAAAAGACTGGACGCAGTCTGATATCAGGCGCAACCTGAACAGTGGTGCAGTCTATTCTCTGAGCTTCATATCAGTGGCGCAACTTGATTTTTGGGGCACAATTTGATCACTGATCAGTATATTCTAGGTGTAATTTAATTTTTAGGCTCTACAGCTAGGATTCTACCATGTTATGAATCCAATGATATCTCACGTCAATATGCTTTGTCCTTGAGTGAAAACTCGAATTCTTGCTCCAATGGATAGCACTCTGGCTATCACAATAAAGAACATATTTTCGTTATTCTTGACCCAACTCCTGTAGGAATCTTTTCATCCACAGTAATTCCTTGCATGCTTCTGTCGCTGTGATATATTCTGCTTCTGTAGTCGACAGAGCAACACACTTCTGTAACTTTGACTGCCAAGACACAACTCCCCCTGAAAGAGTAACTAAATATCCTGAAGTAGATTTTTTGGAGTCAAAATCTCCAGCCATATCTGTATCTGTGTACCCAATCAACACAGGCTTGTCATTTCCAAAGCACAATCTCATTTTGGAAGTACCTCTGAGGTATATCAAAATCTACTTCACCGCTTTCCAATGCTCTTTTCCCGGATTGGATAAGAATCTGCTGACGACACCAACTGCATGTGCCATGTCAGGTCTGGTGCATGCCATCATATGCATAAGACTGCCAACTGCTGAGGCATATGGCACCGATGCCATCTATTCTTTTTCTTTGTTTCTTGTAGGACACTGTCTTGAGTTGAGCAAAAATTGATTAGCAAGTGGAGTTGCTACAGGCTTTGCCTTGTCCATGTTGAACTTCTTCAATACCTTCTCGATATAGCACTCTTGTGATTATAACCACAGCTTCCCATTCCTTCGATCACAGAAAATATACATACAAAGAATTTGCTTTGCTGGACCTAAGTCCTTCATTGCAAAGGACTTGCTGAGATCTTTCTTTAACTTGCTGATCTTGTCATTATCACGACCTACGATCAACATATCATCAACATATAGAAGGAGTATAATCAGTTCACCATCAGAGTACCTTTTGACAAACACACAATGATCAGAAGTGGTCCTCAGGTATCCTTGTTTGGTCATGAAGAGATCAAACTTCTTATACCATTGGCGTGGTGTCTGTTTCAGTCCATACAGGCTCTTCTTTAGTCGACAGACTAGATCTTCTTTTACTACAACAAATAGGACCTACAATAGCAGTTTTTCTATAGCGTTCAAGTGTCCTCGCTATAGAATGTTATCAACAATAGCATTTTTTTTGCAGTGCTATAAAAATATCTATCTATAGCATTTCTTGAATGCTGTAGAATCTATAACATTTTTTTCTTCTATTACATATGTATCGCATGCAAAACATGTGACATGAAGAGTGTGGCAAACCTTCATTTTTCCATATCACACTCATCTTCCTCTGAAATTTTTACCATTCCCTCTAAGTTTTCATTTCCCTCCCAAGCCAACAAAAGGATCAACATATATTTTATTTCCTTCCCAACCGAAAGGATCGAGAGCAGCATCCGCCCATCCAAAACCATCTCGATCGCCTCACGATCGAGAGCAGCATTCGCCCGCAGCCTCATCCGAGACCCTCGACTCCTTCGCAATCTCTCTACTGCCATAGGTACGTCTTCTTCTTTCCCTCTCTCTCTCTCGATTGCCATAGGTACTTCCCTCAAAAGTTTTTCTTTTTTTAATTTTTTGATTTTGGTTTGAACAGGGGAATCCTCCATCACATTCGGCTATCTGGTACTTCCCTCATTTGGTTTGAACAGATTTTAGGGTTTTTTTATTTTTTCTTTCTTTCTTTCTTTATCTCTAAAGATAGCTTTAGGGCTTTGTTGATTTTAGGTCTATTTGCTAAAGCGAATGACTGCTGCTGCTGCTACTAGAGGTCATAAAGGGGTTTCAGGGCTTTGTTGATTTTAGGGCTATTGCTGATTTTATGGTTTTTTATTAGGTACTTCCCTCATTAGTTTGTTAAACACATGTTGAATGTATCTTCTTCTCAGTTGTCCCAAACTGTAATTTTAGGGCTATTGTTAAACACATGTTGAATAATAATTGTTCTTGGTTGTGGGGTTTAAAGTAATTTTTATCACTATAAATGTACACATGATTTATTCACATGCTTAATACATGTTATAGATGTAGAAATTTGATTTATACACCTGTGATAGAAGAATCTCTTGACCCGATTTATACAACTCCTGAATGTTTATATGTTTTAGATGTAGAAAGCTATAAACCAGTGATATGTTGTAAATCGTGTGATTAAACTAAACTTATGCTTACTTTTCCACATTGAATAATGTATGGATCCTGCACTTTATGGATAAAGTTATAGAATGATCTGGAAATGAAATTAGCTTTATAATCTTCTCATTTTAAATTAGTCCAAGTGTTTTTAAATTTTTATGAGATGAGATATTAATAAATTTATCTGAAGATCTTCTATAGGGTGTCTCCACATCATAAATTTATATTTCCTTTTGTTGACATTGATTTAGTTCATTTTGTTTAAATAACTTTGATGCTAGTTACATTTCCTTTATGACCTTGAATTATTTTTAATATAAGTAAAAAAATTATTGTATAATACTAACAATGGTGTATATATATTTTTATATATCAAGCCATTATATTTTAGATTTTCAGTTGTTGTATGATTAAACAGTTCTCAGTAAGAATCACTTCTTCTGTTTATGTATAAATATCTAAGCTAAAAGATTTTTGTAAGTTCACTATTTTAATGGGATTAGTCATCAAGTTCAAAACCTTAAGTTATGGACTTGTGTGTATTTTCTAGTGTGATTTTATTCAAGCTAGATTTGTACTTCTTTTTTTGAATCAATTTTTTTAATCAAAGCTGGATTTGTACTTCACTATTTTAGTTACAAACAATTAACATTTCAATTTGTTCAATGGTGTATGTGGTGTCAAACAATGCCCAAAAGTGAGGGCAGAACTCAGTAAGAACCCACAATATCGTATTTTGGATTATGTGAGCATTCACAGTAACACTAGCAAGTTTCTTACTCCAAATCTTTCTCTTTCCTGATACAAAAGTAATAGTAATGTATAATTCAACTATCTAGATTTGGAGCTCCTATCACACGGGCAATGCACAGTCACACAAATTTCTAAGCTGAATTTCTCTACTCCTCTTCACACACCATAGTCAGGAATACAACCTGTACCATATCTCCTCCCTATTGTTGTGCACCACCTATTCTGCACACACATATGCACTGTTTTGTTCACTATATCAATATTTTTCTTCTGGCTTTCCTTTGTAAGTTCTAGTACGGATCTTAAGCTATGTACTTTATATTTTTGTTTAGTTGATTTTATGCTTTTAAGTTCTTTCCACCTTTTCATAAACCAATCAAGAGCTTATAATGGCTAGATGGTGTTAGTTTGTTGTCGATGGTGGTGGATGCTGATGCTGAAGGTCCTCAAACTCTTCAATGGTCAGTAGAAAGAATAATGTTCTAGTCCTTAAATTCTGTTACAGTTAATTTTGTTGTCATGATGTTATTTGTATATTTAATAATGTTATAGTCCCTAAATTCTTGCAGATAGCTCAGGAAAGAATATTTGGTCAATGGAAAGATCAGATTAGCAGCTTCTGTCCACACAGGGGTCGATATCAAGATACTCACAAACATACACACACCGGGGGCTGATGGGGGTTGATGAGTTAGTGTATTTACTTCTGTCCACACAGGGGCTGATGGAATTTTTCTAATTTGGGGAATCAAACGGATCCGATATTTCTATTTTGTTTTACTAAGTTTATCCATTTTGCTAGAGGCTTTTCTAAATTGAGAAACTTATCACTCATTTTAACAGTCTTGCTTATGTTTCATACTCTCTTTTTTTTCCTTCTACTGCAAAAATGTGTTGGCTTTCTTGCTTGATACATTGCAGGTGTCAGACTTACAAAACCTGGAAGGTTTGTTTCCTGTAGTGACTGATTTAATACCATGGCATGTATGTTTCCTTAGTTGCTACTGGATTGTTGAGCCTATTTTATTTCTTCTTGCCATATCAAAATTAGCATTGCTTATTTTATTTCTCGGATGAGCATAATAAGTATGTCAAGATTCTTGTTCATTCTACATTTTTTCTTTGTAGCAGGAATTGCTAGCTTAATGTATTCTAAATGTTTAATGACGGTTGAATATTATCTAAAACATTCGTATATATATTCTTCTCACAAATCTTTTATTTTTTTGTCCTCTTACTTTTATCAACAGATGATTCAACAATATTTTTAATCGGCTAGTGACTCGAAGGTACTTTAAAAATTAAAAAAATTCAAATTGTGTAATTTTTTGTTCTCTTATGTCAAGATATAAAGACACATAGCATATGCTTTGTTAAAGATAAATTTTTTCCTTCATTACAAACTGGTATGTGACTTGATGGCAGTGGAGGCTACCAGTACTCAAAATGGCTTGAACTGGTTAATTTCTCTTTCCAAGTAATTAGCTGTTATAACTGGATAACTGGAGTCATCAGATTACAGACAGACTTTGAAACTGAAATCTTGCAACAAATAGACTATAGGAAATATAATTTTTATATGTTACACATTGACATATATTTGCTGAAATAAAGACACATGTATCATTTTACATAACATTAACCATCTGATGTAAGTTATTGAGTAAATAAGTAAAAAAATCTACCAGGTTGGACATTTTAGAACGATCGCATTGTCTAAATAGAATGATCGCATTTTAGAAAGACACATGGGATGACATGTCTCTCTTTTTAAACGTTTGAAAAAAATTTCAACTATTAAAAGATGACCAGAATTTAGAAAGACAAGATGCTACTTATGTCAGTTTTCTTCTCACTAAAAGTTCATTCTTATGCTCTATTTTATGCTTCTTTAATTCTAGTTTTTATACCAAACCAAGCATTCCATTTTTGGAGTGTGTTCCACCATGAAATCAATATAACTATTTAGGTGTGTTTGTTGTACTTATGCTCGATTGTTGTCCCCCAAAGTGTTAACTGCTATGTGGGATTATCAGTCCTTTATAGTAATATTCCTTGATTACAAATGTTTTCATCTTTTCTGCTTGTTTTCAGACCATATAGCTCATGCTTGTAGATGTACTAGTGAAAGCCAATGACTGTCTAACAATATCTTCGTACATATCTAACCCAGCTCAATACTGGAAGCTTTATCTGATTGATATATAATTTTGTACTTATGCTTGGACCTCTATTCATATATGAAACATACTCGGTTATATCTTCTCTATTGCAGTAAAATGATACAATCACAAAAAATGTAGAAACATCTGATGATGTACAACTGAAAAAATCTAGAGATTTAATTTCAGGTATTTGCTCAGGTGACCACTATCCATCTGCTTGAAGATGTAAATTATCCATTTTTTTGAGTGAGCATATTTTTTTGAGAAAATTAGTTATGTACGAAGATTGCCTTGATCATCATGTTGTCGTATTAAATTCTTTTATATCAAGCTTCAACGAAGGACCTAGATTTCAAAGAGGTTTTGTTTTCTTCCAGAAATCAAATAGGGTAACACTCAAGTAAGAAATTCTATGAGTGTCATTGCAAATTATTTCCTTTCAGCCTCGTTTTTTTTAATATTTTTTTGGTGAAAACCATTACTACACTTTTAAGAATTTAAAAAATTATGTTCTATGTCATATCAAGGTTACTCTATTCTTCCTTATATATAAGTTAAATGAATGAAATAGTTGACCAATGCATAATCTCTTTTTATTCATTAGTTTATGCAATTTTCATTTTTAATAAATGCAATATATTTCCAAGCCATTTTTCTATTTATTTACTTCCTCAGTCATTTTTTTCTAAGATTATGTCGGTTCCTCTAATTGTTGCATCAATTGTTATTTATCACCCATGTCCAAGTCATCTAAAATGTTTGTCTCATCTAATCCTCAATAAAAGCCCCCAATCTCACAAAATTGCTACCTTTTAGTGTATTGCTTCTCTTTATGTTCATTAATTCATGGTCTTGTATGATGCATCAATCAAAATTATGGGTAAGTTTCAACTATCATAATTTGTTTTCTTACTTTTTCCTCTGTTCTTTCCCTGTATACAATTTTGAGTTCCTAAGTTCAATTAATATGTTAGAGCAATTATTCCTATCATTATGGATTTCCTTGTATGTTGAATGCATTGTCGCTAAAAAGTTGATACTATATCCATGTGGAGCACAATAACCAAAATATACATGGGCGTATGCTATAATCAGTGTCGTGTTAATGTGTTGTCCGAGTTGTCTCTGTTGTGTTGTGTCCATGTCCAAGCGATATAGGCTGATTGGAGATGAAGGCATTATGTGATGCTTGAGATGATCCAAACGTATAAAACCTTTTCCCCCGATGCTAAGGAAAATCCATTTTGCATAGATTTCATTTACTCTTTATGTCAGTTGATCTACAATATATATGTTATGTGTAATTTATTATTCTAGAATTAGGCTTTGCTAGAGATGAAACAGAACATAGGGGGTTGAATGTTCTTGCTCATATGTTAGAAAGGATCTTGGCAAGGTTGCGCTTTGATTTGTATGTTGAGTCATGGTTTTTAAGATTAAAAACTCTTGATCAAAGGAAGGAGGGGGCTGGGTAAAATCCATTTTGTATGGATGTCGGTTAATCTTTATGTCAGTTGATCTACGATACGTAGGCAGTTTAAACAAGATAAAATTGCCATTATCTTTGACTTGGCATAATTATGTCTAGAGGTACTTGAAAGGTTTGTTATGCTAGAATGAGGCTCTACTATAAGATTAAGCACATGTTTATTAGCAAGCCTTTAAAACTTTAACTATTTGATATTTTGATTCTTCAGGTAATTAATGTCTTTTTGAATTTTATACTTTAATGCACTCTTCTTAGTGGAATACAAATCTCAATTCTTGCGTAAGTGTAGGGTTTTTAAATTATATGTTATGTCAATTTTATAAGCTCTTGAGAGGAGAAGGTCTCGAGTACAGACAACCAAGGCTGCACAAGCGAATAGGAATCAGGGACAATGAAGGCTCTCCCCAGACAATACTCCTCCCGAGCCCTTCATAGGAGCAGATTGATTCCAGTCAAACTCTACCTATTAATTCAACCTCTAATACATCACCCACTTGCAATGCCTCTTTTCTTTCTCCAATTGAGCACCCTCTGCAGTTGTCTTCCGGTTCCAGCTCTTTTTCTCTAACTGGCTACAATCACATCAGAATTCTTCCATCTCCAGCCCCTAGAAATATGCAACTGACTATGACTGAGGAGAACCCGTGTAACAAGATTGACCAGATTGTAAAGACAAATTTGAAGAGGACCACAAAGAAGGAACCTGCTGCCACAGAGGCGGACCATTATGTCAATGCGATGAATGAAACATTTTGTTTCATGGAGTCAAAGGATGACAATTTTCTCTTCTACTGCTTGCCGAAGAGTCTCCTTTTTGCAGAATTATGATTTTTCTTTCTTTTCGTTTCTTAAATTTGGCCTAATGGAGTCTATATTATAGTTGAATTGTGTTACATGTGAATTTTTTTTGTAGAGTGAAACATTTATGAGCTACACTTATTCATATATTACTGGTCTGATAACTGTCGTTGACATTATACGAGTACCAATATTGGTTTCTCTTTTGTATTTTACACAACCTTTTTCCTGTTATATTCATTTTTTGTTTTTTCCTAACAGGGTGGAAAGTAGAACTTGGCTTTTGTAGGTTGACAACATGAAGATGCACGTGAGGTAGTGGCTGGGGACGATCCATTTTAAGTATCATGTTCCAAGGGCTTGTCAAATGATGTGGGTAATCTACTCCTTTGTTTATTCCATGTATTTGATCTTGTTATGCAACTTTTGAAACATGCAAATGCTAATGCATGATGGTCATGCTTGACTGGCAATTGAGCTTTCAGTTAACTGCAGTTTCTAATATGATAGAAGACTTTTTTGTTTGTTTGGCTATAAGATGGTTTGGAGATACTTAGAGTTTCTCTAACTGAACCACCTGAAGAAGAAATTGAGCTTGAATATGTTAGTTTCTTTGGAATAATTGATAGTTGGTTTTTTGGCCTATGAAATTCGGCATGAATATGTTGTCATGTTTCTGGTGGTTCTATATTGTTGCTTCTGCTCCTCATTACTTACTTTTTGTTCAAGCTTGTTATGTTATTTATCCTTTTGTAGCTCTCTTATCTATTTTGGATACAAATTTTGGATTCCTTTGCCACTCTTTACTAAATGTTGGCTTATCATGATATTCGACTTTATCTATTCTGATCAGTCTTCTTACTACCTTCCAATTTAGAGTTTCTTATCCAACATATTCTTAGTTATCTATGTTTTGAAAGTTATTTGTCGAGACTTTTGACTTTTGATGCCATGTGACGAACCGTGAAAAAATTGCACTCGAACGGTGTAGTGAATATGCAGAACCATCTACATGAATGGCTTTGACATGGAGCATCCGGGTGAAGATTGCACTCGATGTGGCAAGGTTCAGATTCTTAGCCTTAACTGTACTTGCCATTTCATGGTGTCAAATATTTCTATCTAAGTACTCTATTATAAAAACTGCTAGGTATCTGCTAGATATCTCTTAGTTCATTTCAGGGTGTCAAATATTTCTATCTTATTTTTTATATCATAATGTGTTTTCTTCTCAATTCTGTGTAGGTTAGCGTATAACGTTTTGATGGTTGTGGATAGCTGCTAGAAGGAAAGAGGCGATCGAGCTGTTTTTTGGCCTACAGATATTTGTAAATGGAATGGTTTATTTTGGACTACAGATACTTTGTAAATGGAATGGTTTATTTTGGCATACAACTACTTTTTCTACATCTTGAATGTTTTAATGACAACTACTTTTTGTATATCTTGAATGTTCTAATGAAACATTTCATATTTTGGCAAACCTTTCCTATATCTTGATTGATCGAAATGCAAGTTGCGATTGAAATTGTTTGCGATTATGGTTATCTATATGTGATACAAAACAGGTTATGAAATATAAAATTCTGTAGCAGATATGAAATAATATCAAATTCTATAGCAGATTTATAGCACTCAAAACGTCTAAATTGCCGCTACCATGATAGCATATGATGAACGCTATAATAAATCAAACCATCTATTGTAGTGCCCCATCCCGCAAAGTCAATCGGAGGAATAGAAACGCCGACGGCGTTCGGACTTGGCCTTACAACGGCGACTCGAAGACATCGCTCAGGTGGGGTAGTTTCGGTGAACTGGCCTCATCTCAGCCTTTACTTAATAATTCGTGTGTTTTCAACTTGCACAAGTAGGCTTAATAATAAAAGAGATGAATCCACATAGCTAAAGGGAATTATCCCGACGGATCGAATCGAGTTTAGAACATGGAAAACGTCCCACGGTCGGATTAGAGTTGGTGCATGGTGTGCTTTGAAAACGACACTCGATCCTTCGTCCCGCGGCTTGGGAGAGGGAAAAGTTGGTATTCGACACAAACGATGAGTTAGCCTAAGTCATAGGCGTCGCCCGCGTAAATGCTCGATAAAGCATGCATGTGTCTACTGCGCAAGGCTTGACATAGCCTTGGCTCGTCCCTCGGGTTAAGTTGTAGGCTTGAGTAAGTTAGGCAAAGTTATGCCGATCGACCTAAGTCATTCGAAGTGCCATCCCGCTCTTTCTGCGGTTGTCAAGTCAAATAGTCCCACGATCTCAAGGGTCGTCATATAACATATGACTTGGGTGATAGCGTCGCGTAGGACGTAAGTCAGTTAAAGGCACGAGCCACGGTTGGCACGATGTAAAGTTAGCCACGGTCTATGGCACTTAAGGAACACGTTTTGTTCAAGTTAAGTTGGAAGGCTACGTAGTAGTCGTTCCCTCGAGTTCAAAGAAGTTCGAGGCGGTCCCTCGGTTGGGAGCCTCGCGTCCTATCCACGTTAAGGTGTTTCAAGGCGGTCCCTCGATTGGGAGTCTCGCGTTCCTATCCACGTTAATTATTCGAGGCGGTCCCTCGGTTGGGAGTCTCGCGTTCCTATCCACGTTGAGTATTCGAGGCGGTCCCTCGGTTGGGAGTCTCGCGTTCCTATCCACGTTGAGTATTCAAGGCGGTCCCTCGGTTGGGAGTCTCGCGTTCCTATCCACGTTAAGTATTCGAGGCGATCCCTCGGTTGGGAGTCTCGCGGTCCTGAGGCACGTTATGCCAAGTGTGATTCGGAGCACGAGTTGCTAAGTATAGTTCCGGTCGTACCAACAAGTAGGCCATGTATTTATGTGAGTCTAGATGTCTCGTAGGTGCGTGGTCATTGGACACCTTGTCGACAAGGATTTCTGCCTAGACTGATTATACGCCGGGGCACCGGGCCCAGTCGTCCTAGGAGATAGACGTTATAGCAGCGCATGCTTTTGTTGCGTGGGTAGTCTGGGGCTTTCAACGGGGCTCGCTACCTGTGCTGAAGGACCCGCCGCCTACCCGAGCTATGTCCGCAATGGCTTGTCATGCCAGTGGCCTTTCATATAGATAATTGGCGTGCTAAGCGACGAATCCGCATGCACGGTGTCGGTCATAACAACGAAAGTGTAAGCACGGTATGCATTGAATGGTGAAATGTGTGCTCGGTTGCACCCAAAGTATTATAAAGCCTACGATTCGGCTATACGTAAAGACTCGAGCTTCGGCACGAGATATGGCGTCGTACTTGAGTTCTTAACACCGGTTCCACAAGTTTGGTTAGTCGTTGCGCGTTAAGTCGAGAAGGGCCGTAAGGCAAGTTTGGATAAGTCAGGTTACGCTACGAGGCACGGCCTCGATGTTTGAGGCACGGGCAAGTATTTGACACGACCTAGTCGTTACGTCCAAGAGTATGGTACGATAGACAACTATGAGTCGGTACGTTGACAATGTAAGCACGAGAAATGTCTAGAGGCAAAGTATGAGTACGTTATTAGTGCAAGACACAAAGATGGTCTAAAGACACTAAGTAGGCCGGGCGTCGGTCCTAAAATCGATCCTAAGGCAAGACTAGAAAGACAATCGTAAAGGGGCTTGTATTGCACAAAGTAAATAAAACGTGTTGGTTTTGTATGGGTGGGCGAGAAGCTCATTCTACCAGTACAGTTGAGTACTGACACCCATACAGTTTCCATGTGCAGGCATAGGTAGAAGCTCGTGGTGCAGAGCTCGCTTGGATGCATCGAGGCACGGAGTTCCTTGGCGATTCGAAGCGTGCGGCCGCATGGATCGAAGACTTATACAGGACATAATGTATGGATATCGCCTTCCGAAGCTTCCGTTGGTATCAAGTATTGTATTGAGAGATGAGAGAGAGCAGAGTGATTTGTAATGTGAGATGAGTGAATTTGAGTGATTGTAATCTCGGCCTTGCACCCCCAATGTAACCGTTGTTTCGATATCAATAAAGAGCTCATTTTGAATAACTTGTGTTTTGTTCTAAATTTCGCTGCGTGTTCAATGTCTTTGCTCGGGACTTCTGGACGACGACCCCGTCGCCGCCGCTGTAATCGGCCGTTATGGAACCCGCCTTGCACGAGCGCAATCTAGGCTCGTGCGGCATCACGCCTTAGCGAGGACGATCGCTCCTACGGGAGCGGGGCGTGACATAATGGTATCAGAGCACAGCTTTACGTCCTTGGACTACCGATTGAATTCTTTAACTCCGTTGTTCCGTAAACTCTGAATTGTGCTTCCGCAACGTGATATGTTGGTACGCTTTCTCTCAAATGTCCCTTGGCATGTCCATACAATAAGTCTAATATTTTTGAAAGCTCATCCAAGCGTTCAATCGAACACATCGATAGGTGGTGGCCTTTGGGCCGAACGGTGCCGACCTTGAGTTGATAGAAAATGCGTGCTAAAGTTAGAAAGTCGCATGCGTGCCTAACGAGTCCTACATGAGCAAATGAGTGCACATAGTCAGAGTATAGTCCATACGGGATGGCCATGCGCACGGCCTTTTGGCTAAGTTGTACCGTGTATCGCGCACCTCGACCTTTTGGTGCAAACGAGTCACAACCGATATTAAGTATCGCTTGGTCGGGAACGGAGATACACTTGGAGTGTATATCAATAGGAACGTCACCAGACTAACGCTTAGGCGTACACGGAAGATTGTTCTAGATTTTGAGTAATAGTGCGAACGACTTAGTGCGTCGATACGACGTGAACGATTACGCTAGGGATTTATCGAACGAATCCGAAATATATCTTAGCGAATAACGCGAACGTGATTTGGTCTAGATTGGATGACTCGAATCCCGAGTGGTGTATGGTCCGTCTTGGAAATCATTCGAGCGAAAGATTGAGGATTGCACGAGTATAAAACGCGAAAACGATTGAGTAGGTGAAATCGAATCGAGGAAATTGATACGGATAGTATACGAAAAGTTAGCACGACTGGTAGATAGCATGCACGAAAGGTTTGACTTTGAAATTACGCAAACGATTCTGAGGATTGAAATCGATGTTGCTCGATGGTTTGAGGTAGCAAGGAATAATGCGAATTGAGGAAATACGTTAGTCGATGACTTAAGATAGACGGATAAACGATACGTGAATTTGGGTTAAAGAAATTGATATGGTGAACGATTCGAGGAGATTATCCAGTCGGACGATAGCATCATTCGTACGACTTGAACTTCGTTACAAAGGAAGATCGTCAGGTTATGCCTATCGTCGATGGTATTGAGGCATATCAAAGATCGATATACGACAACTCTGGGGCACTCTAATTCGAGGAATGACGATTGTGCAAGTGTTATTGTTCGGTTGGATGCTATACTTAGGATCTTGATTGAGACGAATGTTGGGTGAAAGAAATCGTATTTTGATGGTTGCATTGATAACCACAATGTCGACGGTCTTGTCTTGCGCGAGCGCAACTCCAGCCTCGCACATGTGTTGCGTCGGATTTGGGACGATTATTCCGCGTGAGCGCTGACATGGTGATTCATGTCGCGGGAATAATCGAACCCAGAAAATCAGGACGCGGCAACTTTGATTGTCCTGACTTGTCGGTTGGAGGTGAAGGAAAATTTGAGGATATTAGGACTTATGATTGACGAATGAATGAAACTTGTGGATTGAGTAGGTCCAATCTGCGCATCGAGAATGAACTAGTCTAGACACAAACAAGAGTTACGTCCTGATGAGAATGATTATCTCGCGGGAGCGTGCATGGTGATTCGTGCCCACCGTGGATGATCGGACTCGCATGAGATCGGAGCGTGGCATACTGTTAAGTCAGATGACCTTGTGATCGATTACGTGAATTGGAATAAATGATTTTGGAAGTATAAAATATGAATTACGGTTTAAAGATGAATTGTGTCATAGCGTGCTCGATTTGAGAATGAATAATAGGCGAACAAATGTTGAACGTGTTCGAAGAGATAGACTATGCAAAACAGTTTGATAAACGAACGATATTGATACGACGTAAAATTGGTTAAAATGTAAGTCATCGTAGGATGGTTTTACTAAACGACTCGGACCCCATGCGACGAACATTGGGATGTGTGCGGAAAATCGATGCTCGATGTTTAGAAATCGGAGTAATACGAGCTTGGATAGAAAACCCCGTACCAACGATTTGGTTTAACCTTAGGATGGGGTCAGTGTTGATATCGTTGTTTGGGAACTATGATTCCAGTACTGACGAAAAGACATAGCCTAGCGGTTAGGCAGGCGTTCGAGCGCAAAGCGATAGGAGTTAAGGAGGCACCACTCGTGAGTCTCGGCTGACATGCACGTATATCAGGAATGCCTGAATATGTGCACGATCCGACTCGAGTGGTGATGGCAGATTCTCTATCACGAGGCTTGGCTGAAATGCATATATTTTGGGGACGCCTGGAATATGTGCACGATCCAACTAAGTGATACGTTGAATCAAGTGAGACTTGAGGAACGGGAAAGTGTCGAAGATTTTGAAATCGTGAGTTTCGAAGAAATGTTGATGGTAATGCGATCATTGATTTGAAACGAGTTCGAATGTTGGTTGATCGATTGGTGTGCCCTACGATTAAGTTAGCGATAAGTACGAGCGTGGCTCGAAATCGAAAAAATGCATAGGCGGAGTGTGTACGATTAAGTCTTGGCCATCGAAATGGTAGGATGGGTTGCCTTCAGAAAAGTCTCGAGGACGAGACTTGTTCTGAGTGGTGTATGTTGTAGTGCCCCGTCCCGCAAAGTCAACCGGAGGAATAGGAACTCCGACGGCGTTCGGACTTGGCCTTACAACGGCGACTCGAAGACATCGCTCAGGTGGGGTAGTTTCGGTGAACTGGCCTCATCTCAGCCTTCACTTAATAATTCTGTGTTTTCAACTTGCACAAGTAGGCTTAATAATAAAAGAGACGAATCCACATAGCTAAAGAAAATTATCTCGACAGATCGAATCGAGTTTAGAATATGGAAAATGTCCCACGATCGGATTAGAGTTGGTGCACGGTGTGCTTTGAAAACGACACTCGATCCTTCGTCCCGCAGCTTGGGAGAGGGAAAAGTTGGTATTCGACACAAATGATGAGTTAGCCTAAGTCATAGGCGTCGCCCGCATAAATGCTCGATAAAGCATGCATGTGTCCACTGCGCAAGGCTTGACATAGCCTTGGATCGTCCCTCGGGTTAAGTTATAGGCTTGAGTAAGTTCGGCAAAGTTATGCCGATCGACCTAAGTCATTCGAAGTGCCATCCCGTTCTTTCTGCGGTTGTCAAGTCAAATAGTCCCACGATCTCAAGGGCCGTCATGTAACATATGACTTAGGTGATAACGTCACGTAGGACGTAAGTCAGTTAAAGGTACGAGCCACGGTTGGCACGATGTAAAGTTAGCCACGGTCTATGGCACTTAAGGAACACGTTTTGTTCAAGTTAAGTTGGAAGGCTACGTAGTAGTCGTTCCCTCGAGTTCAAAGAAGTTCGAGGCGTTCCCTCGGTTGGGAGCGTCGCGTCCTATCCACGTTAAGGTGTTTTGAGGCGGTCCCTCGGTTGGGAGTCTCGCATTCCTATCCATGTTAAGTATTCGAGGCGGTTCCTCGGTTGGGAGTCTTGCGTTCCTATCAACGTTGAGTATTCGAGGCGGTCCCTCGGTTGGGAGTCTCGCGTTCCTATCCACGTCGAGTATTCGAGGCGGTCCCTCGGTTGGGAGTCCCGCGTTCCTATCCACGTTAAGTATTCGAAGCGGTCCCTCGGTTGGGAGTCTCGCATTCCTATCTACGTTAAGAAGTTCGAGGCGGTCCCTCGGTTGGGAGTCTCGCGGTCCCGAGGCACGTTATGCCAAGTGTGATTCGGAGCATGAGTTGCTAAGTATAGTTTAGGTCGTACCAACAAGTAGGCCATGCATTTACGTGAGTCTAGATGTCTCGTAGGTGCGTGGTCATTGGATACCTCGTCGACAAGGATTTCTGCCTAGACTGGTTATACGCCGGGGTACCGGGCCCAGTCGTCCTAGGAGGTAGACGTTATAGCAGCGCATGCTTTTATTGCGTGGGTAGTCGGGGGCTTTCAACGGGGCTCGCTACCAGCGCTGAAGGACCCGCCGCCTACCCGAGCTATGTCTGTGATGGCTTGTCATGCCAGTGGCCTTTCATATAGATAATTGGCGTGCTAAGCGGCGAATCCGCATGCACGGTGTCGGTCATAACAAAGAAAGTGTAAGCACGGTATGTGTTGAATGGTGAAATGTGTGCTCGGTTGCACCCAAAGTATTATAAAGCCTACGATTCGGCTATACGTAAAGACACGTGCTTCGGCATGAGATATGGTGTCGTACTTGAGTTCTTAACACCGGTTCCACAAGTTTGGTTAGTCGTTGCGCGTTAAGTCGAGAAGGGCTGTAAGGTAAGTTTGGATAAGTCAGGTTACGCTACGAGGCACGGCCTCGATGTTTGAGGCACGGGCAAGTATTTGACACGACCTAGTCGTTACGTCCAAGAGTATGGTACGATAGACAACTATGAGTCGGTATGTTGACAATACAAGCACGAAAAATGTCTAGAGGCAAAGTATGAGTAGGTTATTAGTACAAGACACAAAGATGGTCTAAAGACACTAAGTAGGCCGGGCGTCGGTCCTAAAATTGATCCTAAGGCAAGACTAGAAAGACAATCGTAAAGGGGCTTGTATTGCACAAAGTAAATAAAACGTGTTGGTTTTGTATGGGTGGGCGAGGAGCTCATTCCACCAGTACAGTTGAGTACTGACACCCATACAGTTTCCATGTACAGGCACAGGTAGAAGCTCGTGGCGCGGAGCTCGCTTGGTGTCACTACCACTCTTCTAGCTTGAGGGTATTTTGGTCATTTTCAAAATTTTAGAATTTAATTTGAATTATTATTATTATTTATAATTAATGTGATTTTTGAGTGATTTTTAGAATAATTGTTTTTGGTGTTTTTGAGACTTTGACTTATGTTGACCTTGTAGACTAACCTAGTGGCTAACCTAGGTCATGACTAAGTGATTAGGATTTGAAAACCTAGGTTGACTTAAGTTCATGAGGATTAACTCATTGGGATTAGTTTGGTGAAAATAGGAGCTAGTTTGATTAAGGAATGGCTTGTGAAGTCACAAGTCATTTTATGACTAATAGGCTTAATGGTCCATAGCCCACACCCATTGAACCAAGCCCTAACCATAGAAAATTTGACCAGCCCACTATGGTCAGTCCCCCTATTTATATGCTCCTAAAACTAGGGTTGCCTCTTTAGGAAACTTTGCCATTTGGAAGAGGTGAGTCCCCTTCTTTGTAAATTCTTAGAAAACCCATTTCTTCTCTAAATTCCTTCAAACAAATTGCAATAGAATCTAAATCCAACGTTCTTGCTGTTGGTATTGAGTTCTTACAGGGAGGAAACAATTTGGAGAACTTTTGGTAGTTTGAGGAATCATTTCATTGGGGTTTTTTGAGAGCTTGTTCATCAATAGGTAAAATCTTGTATACTCCATGTAAATTCTGTTAAAAATCATTTTAGGAATGCCCTAACCCTAGCCTAACTATAGGAATAGGGATTCCTAAATTTTCATGTCCTTTCGTGTCCATTCTGGACACGTATCAGTGTATTATATTAGGTGTTTGATGAAATGCCCCAATGGACATTTCGTATGAATTTGTAGTAATTGTTTGAATAGAAAATTAGTGTTAGACCTCGCTTATAGGTTTCTAGTATTTTTTTTCCTGTTCCTAGTGTCGTGTCGTGTCGTGTCGGGCTCGTGCACACACGGTCGTGCACACGCGCGTGCGGGCACAGTGCGTGCCCTGCTACTCGGGGGTTACTGCGCGCAGGATATGCCACCCCGACGTGTGGGATTTGACACAGTGGTTGGGGCACTGTCTGACACGAGGCTCGCAAAGTTTTACGAGTCCTCGTGTCGTGTCGGACACGTATTTATGCGTGCACAGTGCGTGTACTATGTGTGTGCAGTGCATTTGGTGTTCACTGTTATTTTCAGTTAATTAATGTTTTAATTCATGATTTTATTTTGCTAATTAGATCCTAAATATCATGAGTAATTCCTGTTTACATTGGGTTACTTGTTAGTTTAAGTTTTGTTTAGAAAATTTGTTTTCGAGCATGGGTTTTGGGGTTTTCCTGATACATTATTCTGACACTGTATTTCCAGTTTGATTCAAAACCCTTAATTCCTTATTTTGTTATGTTTTTTCAATTGATTTTGAACCCACATATCATAATACAGGTTAGCTAAGTTTTTGCATTCGAATATAGGCTATTGGTTGTGAGTTTGAGTTTTGGACTTTTGATTCCATTTTCGAAATTGTTAAAACCTGAGTTGCAATGTTGTGTTTTTCCCATAGCCTGGGATTCGGTTATGTTCCCTGTCATTTGACAACTTGAGACTTGCTTAGCTAATATTGTGTGGTTCAAACATGAGTAAACTGAGAATGTAATCACTGTGAATTGAACTGAATTTTGAATGAATGTTTATTTCATTAGTTAACTGTCAATTGTTATGGAGTTTTGGTTTTGGTCTGTTATTTTTAACTGTTTGTTAACTGATTTAGAACCTGAATACTTCTCCTATTAAACTGATTTGATATCCTGTCAACTGAATTGGGTTCCTGTTGGTGAACTGAGAGTTTTCTAAACCTGGGAATTAGTTGTGTTCAGTCTTTGAAAACCTGTGAATGGTTTGTTAATATGTATTCACTGACTAGTATAACCTGGGAATGAGAATTAACTGTTAAGTTTGGGTTAACTGTTTTCATCTCCTTTCCTACATAAAATCTGAGCACCGTTGCTAACTGTGATAACCAAACTATTTTCCTGTGCAACTGTTGAACCTGGGAGTTCAATTCTGAGAATGGTGGTTGAGCCTTGTGAACTGATTTAGATATGGATGTGTTTTAGCTATGATTAGGTTCAATGTTAATCTGAGATGGGATGTTCCTATCATTTAAAACCTGGGATGTGAATGTTCATTTCTGTAGTTAACTGAGACTTGTTCTTTTTTACTGACTGGAATCACTAAATCCTTTTCCTCATTGCATCATGTATAGTTCACTGTGAAACTGGGATTGACCCAATTCCCTTAAAAAAAACTGTTTCCTTTCATTCAAATGTTAATAACATGTGATTTAATGTTAGTTAATTTATTAATTTCTGAACTGACTTGAATTCTGAGATTCTTCTAAACCTGAGAATGTGTACTTCACCTGAGTTTAGTTTTGAACCTGAGAACACAACCTGAGATTGTGTTAACTGATTTCACTCTTCTCTACCTGAGTATAGTTTCTAACTATATTGTTAGTTGTAAACTGAAATTCTTCCTTTACTGTCATATATGCACACATCCACATTGCACATATGGATACACTGTTTTCTGAATTCTGAACACACCCTCACTCCTCTTTCACACACACACATACACTAGTACACTTGTGTCTCCCTTCACTCCTTTCTTGTGTATATATATAATATATGCTTTGTGATATATTAGTTTCCTATATATATTAGTTATATATATATAATGTATGAAATGTATATATATATGGATATGTTCTGTGATATAATGTGTTATGATATATGGGTAATAGGGTATAGAGGCTATAGGTTATATACTCTAATTAGATTATTACCTATATACCAATGTGTATATGGGTAGGCTTGACATGGTATTGCCTAGATTAGCCTAGAAAACCTAGAATACTCTTGTCAGACCTAGATTAGACTATTTCACTTAGATTTGACTTTAGGGTTGACCAGAGTTGACCAAGAGTTGACTTTGGTCTAGATTGACCTAGTTTTATGTAGAATGCATTAATTTGCATCGTATTATCATTGTAAACTCATAGTGACTTGTACTGTTCTATAGGAGACAGACACCACTCCTCGGACAGTCTATATTCTCTCAGATTCACCGGTTACAGGCGAGTACATTCTCTGATCATTTCATATCCTGCATTAGGAGTATATTTCCTGCTTTAGATTACTTTACATGATTCTGACACGTTGGAACACGGATTAGTACTATATGGGTCTTGTTGGGCGATGTTATCCCCTTAGCGGATACATCGGGTATTTCGTGTTCGTGTACTTTATCGTGAACATCGTGTACTCCTTGTATTTGTGACTTTCGTGTACGAAACGTGTAAAATCGTGTATAATCATGTATTCACATGACCTTCGTGTACAATAACATAACTTAGCCAGATCCTTGTGTATTGATTGGGGCGGGGGAGTAGAAGTGGTTATGTATTCAATCTAGTAGATTACTCGTGTACAACCTCTGTAGATTACTCGTGTATAATATCGTACCGTTTACATAACCATCTTGTGCTCTGAATCACTAGACACTATCATTTCTCTATATACTGTAGCTATTTATTTACAGTCTTTCCTGTTTATCATATTTCTTCAGTTTCTTGTATCTTACTCTCTAGTATGATTATATATCCTGACCTGCTATGATTTGTTGAGATGTACTGTGCTCGCTCCTGTCCTGACTGGACCTGTTGAAATATTACAGAGGACGAGGCTGAGGCGTTCTGCCCTACTTACTACGGTGCTACACTAGACGAGTGCCTGGACTTGGACCAGTAGCAGGATCCACTAGCAGTAGATGACACTCCCTTAGACTAGGACTGTCTTTACTATTATGGATTACTGTATTAGACTTGAGATATTCTGAGATGTATTATTTTAGACACTTAGAATTCTGGATTGTATCTCTGTGATTCTCTGTTCTGGATATTATTTTATCTTTCATTATCAATCTATCTTACCTGTTCTACCTTAGCTGTGGATGAGTTTATATTTCTGTTATGTCACCCCCATTCGGGGAGTATAACTGTTATTACCTTCAATTGTTAGTTGTTGTGACCTAGGACAGCGTTCTACCGCCGATACTGCGACGTAGGCTGGACGTACCCACGTCTCGGGCCCTTACTCTAGGATACGGGTCATGACACATTTTTAGTGGTGGCCCATGCAGGTCTAGGTTGGAAATGTAGTGGTATTCGAACTAGGATATCGCAGCAGCCTGCAATAGAAATTAGCATAATTTTTTTTGAAGGTACTCAATCACACTAGGAAAATTCCTTATCAGATTTCGTATATCTATTTTGCTGCTTATTGTCTTCCTTAGAAATTTAAATTGTCCTCTTTTGATTTTTTGACTCATTCTCAGTAATTACTTCTTGTTTGATCTGTATCTCCAGGATGGTTGAGACGCGATCGCATTGCCCCGTGACGGGAGAGGCTGGAGAGGGGTCTGCCACCTCTCGTATCCAGCATCCAGCTCCCGTTGCCACAGGGCCAGTGCAGCCCTCAGGAGTTGGAGTTTTTGCCACTTTTGGAGGAGCACCTCCAGCAGTCAGGAGGCCAGTTGTGATTCCAGAGATCCTTCCCACGCAGCAGCCTCCACCTGCGGGGATGGTAGATGCTTCCCATCTCTTCTCCTTCGTGGAGAGGATTCTGGAGTCGCACCAGCAGCAGCAGACGAGGAAGACTACCGATTTTCGGCAGGGGATCGATGAGGCACACTAGCTGGTACGCACTACAGTCGAGATGATCACAGCTCAGGGGGTCTAACAGCCCTGTCGGAGGGAGAAGGACATTCAGGACTTCCAGAAGATGCACCCTCGAGAGTTCTTCGGCACGGAGGGTATTCACGTTGCAGATGACTGGATAGAGCATATTGAGGAGATCTTCCGACTAGCAGAGATACCAGCTCGACTCCAGATCGAGGCAGCGGGCAGCCAGATGCAGGATTTGGCCCGAGCATGGTATCATACAGATCCCAGAATGGGAGTTGAGGGCCAGACTTGGGCCCAGTTCAAGGAGAAGTTCTTTCCTGATGTTGCCTTGGGAGGTATCGAGGCACAGTTCGAGGCTCTGGTTCAGAGGAACCAGATGGTAGCTGAGTATGCCGGGGAGTTCTGTAGATTGGCCCGATTCATTGATGACTTGACTGAGAAGACGAAGGCGAGGAAGTTTCGCCGAGGTCTGATTAGAGAGATTCGGTCGCTGACTAAGAGCGACCGGAACGCTACTTTTGCTGAGATATTTTCTGGGGCCATGGCGGCGGAGGACGACCTAGGGCTGAAGCTGAAGAGGGGTCGTGACTTCCAGAGTGGCAGTAGCAGTCAGGGGCAGGCCAAGAGGCCTCACTTCCAGCAGCAGCAGCAGCAGAGGCCAGCTCAGCAGCAGTATCAGCATCAGGGCCGTGCACCTTTTCAGCAGGTACAGCACCAGCAGCAGAGAGGGCAGCAGACACCCAGGCAGCAGGCTATTAGTTGTACTTTCTTCAAGAAGCCTGGTAACAAGTGGGACGAGTGCAGAAAGAGACTCGGCAGATGCTTGATGTTAGGATCAGTAGACCATCAGATGCGAGAGTGTCTAGTTGCGTCGATGCGTCCGGTACCAGGAGGAGCTAGGGCAGCCAAGGCTCCAGCAGGCCAGCAGAGGGGACCAGCCCTGCAGACCCAGCAGCAGAGGTTCCAGCAGCACCAGCAGCAGGCACGGGGTGGACAGCAGGGGCGAGCTTTTGCCATGGCAGCTGAGGATGCTGAGGTCATCGGAGAGCTGATAGCAGGTTCGGTTCTTCTCGACTCCCTTCCAGCGTTTGCACTCTTTGATTCCGGGGCTTCCCACAGCTTTGTGTCAGTATCGTATGCTATTAGACACAGTTTGATTTCGGAACCATTGCCTAGGACCTGCAAGATCACGACCGGGGGTGGGGTCATCCTCGTGAGTGATGTTTGCAGAGGGCGGAGTGTCATTTTGGGAGGCCGAGAGTTGGGGGTGAGTCTACTAGTCATGCCATTACCGAACTACGATATTGTATTAGGTATGGACTGGCTGAGTAGACACCACGCCCGCATTGATTGCCGTGGGGGTAGAGTTTTGTTCGGGGTGCCAAGAGAGCCAGAGTTTGAGTACACCCGACGGCAGGCAGAGCAGGACGGCGGAGTCTTCTGTGGAGCATCAGTCGAGGAGCTGGTGGCTTCGTATCCCTTGATCGCAGAGTTTATGGACGTGTTTCCAGAGGAGTTGCCAGGGCTTCCACCGGACAGAGATGTAGAGTTCTCGATAGACTTGGTTTCCGGCGCAGAACCGATCTTCCAGCATGTCTATCGAGTGAACAACAGCGAGTTCGTGGAGCTAAAGAAGCAGGTGGATGAGCTGCAGGACAAGGGCTTCATTCGCTCGAGTTCTTCACCTTGGGGTGCACCGGTACTTTTCGTACCCAAGAAGGATGGGTCGGTACGTATGTGTATCGACTACAGGACACTAAACAACCTGACAATCAAGAACAGATACCCACTGCCGCAGATCGATAATCTGTTTGATCAGTTGAGCGGAGCTCGGGTGTTCTCCAAGATTGATTTGAGGTCGGGTTATCACCAGGTGAAGGTGAAGAGGGAGGATATTCCCAAGACCGCTTTCAGGACGCGGTACGGGCAGTTTGAGTTTTTGGTTATGCCGTTTGGGCTAACCAACGCACCAGCGGTGTTTATGAATCTAATGAACAAGGTATTCCACCAGTACTTGGACAAGTTCGTGGTGGTGTTCATTAATGATATCTTGATATATTCCAAGACGGAGGAGGAGTACGAGGAGCATCTGCGGATAGTACTAGAGACTCTCAGGCGGGAGCAGCTTTATGGGAAACTCTCCAAGTATGAGTTTTT
This sequence comes from Iris pallida, assembly GCA_029216955.1. Lineage (NCBI taxonomy): Eukaryota > Viridiplantae > Streptophyta > Magnoliopsida > Asparagales > Iridaceae > Iris > Iris pallida. The sequence continues at coordinate 3,324,441 of JANAVB010001399.1, read as the reverse complement.
CTTGGACCGGGTAGACTTCTTGGGGCATGTGGTGACTGGAGATGGTATCTCAGCTGACCCCAAGAAGATTGTAGCAGTTGAGGCTTGGACAGCGCCGACTTCAGTGGCAGAGATCAGGAGTTTCCTGGGGCTGGCAGGATATTACCGGAGATTTGTGCAGGATTTCTCTCAGGTTGCAGAGCCGTTGACATGGTTGACCCGGAAGGATACTGAGTTTGTTTGGTCAGAGGAGTGTCAGGCAGCTTTTGATGAGTTGAAGAAGCGGCTTACGACAGCTCCGATTTTGACATTGCCTTCAGGATCAGGTGGATTCACTATTTATAGTGATGCTTCAGGGAAGGGGCTGGGTTGTGTCTTGCAGCAGCATGGGAAGGTGATTGCCTATGCTTCCAAGCAATTACGTCCCCATGAGAAGAACTACCCTACCCATGACCTGGAGCTGGCGGCGGTGATTTTTGCTTTGAAGTTATGGAAGCACCATCTGTATGGCGAGAGGGTGAAGATTTTCATAGATCACAAGAGCTTGAAGTATGTGTTTACACAGAAGGAGCTCAACATGAGGCAGCGCAGGTGGCTTGAGTTGATGAAGGACTTTGACATCGCACTTCAGTATCACCCGGGGAAGGCCAACGTGGTTGCCGATGCCTTGAGTAGGTATCCGACGGCCATGTGTTTGACTATGGATCGGCACCTGCTTGCAGATTTGGAGAGCCTTGGGATTGAGGTGATTATGCCAGGGGTGCAGATGCAGTTATGGGGCCTTCAGATACAGTCGGACTTGATGGACAGGATCAAGGCGGCACAGTTTGATGATGTGGCTCTGCGGTGTATCCGAGAGCAGATCAGTACAGGAGTGGAGGATGTTGAGTTCTCACTTGCAGAGGATGGTGCCCTGAGGCACGGTTCCCAGTTATGTGTGCCTAGCGGGGAGCTCAGAGAGCAGATTATGCAGGAGGCTCACAGATCGCAGTACTCTATACGTCCTGGTGCCAACAAGATGTACAGGGATCTGCGAGAGCATGTCTGGTGGTACGGAATGAAGAGGGAGGTGTCCCACTTCGTAGCTAAATGCTTGATCTGTCAGCAGGTCAAGGCAGAGAGGCAGAGGCCCGGAGGATTATTGCAGCCGTTACCCATTCCAGAGTGGAAGTGGGAACATATTACCATGGATTTTGTATCAGGATTGTCGCGTATGCCAGGAGGAAAAGACGCGATTTGGGTCATCGTTGACAGGTTGACCAAATCGGCCCACTTCTTGCCATTCAAGGTGGGTACGTCTACAGAGAGGCTCGCAGAGTTGTATATGAGACAGATAGTTAGGATTCACGGAGTTCCCGTCAGTATAGTCTCAGATCGGGATAGTCGTTTTACTTCCCATTTCTGGAGGAGTCTGCAGACTAGCTTGGGTACTCAGCTCAAGTTTAGTACCGCATACCACCCCCAGACGGACGGACAGTCAAAGAGGACTATTCAGACCCTTGAGGATATGCTGCGGACGTGCGTCCTAGATTTTGGAGGTTCCTGGAAGGATCACCTGCATTTGGTAGAGTTTGCTTACAACAACAGTTATCAGGCCAGCATTGAGATGTCACTGTTTGAGGCTCTGTACGGGTATAGGTGTCGTACACCCTTATCTTGGGATGATGTTGGAGAGCGAGCTTTACTGGGACCAGAGATGGTTGTTGACGCAGCCGAGAAGGTGAAGCTCATCAGGGACAGACTTTGCGTGGCGCAGGACAGACATCGGCACTGGGCCGATAGCCACCGGAGGCCGTTGGAGTTTGAGGTACAGATTTAGAGATAAGATTAGAAGTAGGTTGTATTTTTGTTTTGTTTTGTTTGATTGATCGTGTTTGATTTTTAGTAACTTGAGACCTTGCTTGTGATTAGGTTGGAGACATAGTTTTTCTGCGGATATCTCCGACTCGTGGTACGATACATTTTGGTGGAGATGGGAAGCTTAGCCCGCACTTCATCGGCCCTTTCGTTATCAGCGGGAGAGTCGGTGACGTGGCATACATGCTAGACTTGCCACCTGTACTAGTGGGCATCCATAACGTATTTCACGTATCACAGCTGAGACGGTACGTGGCTGACCCTAGCCATGTGCTCGATCACTCGGAGATAGAGGTTGGACCTACTCTTAGTTATCCAGAGCAGCCTGTGGAGGTTTTGGATCGCCGGAAGAAGGTATTGAGGAACCAGGTGATACCCTTGGTACGCGTCGCATGGAGGCATCATTCTCCAGGAGAGTCTACCTAGGAGCGGAAGGATGAGATGCGCGAGCGGTACCCCTATCGTTTTGGACCTTGAGGTATACTTTTCTATCATTCTTAGCAGTTAGTTTCGCCTTTTAAATTTCGAGGACGAAATTATTTTAAGGGGGGTAGATTTGTCACTACCACTCTTCTAGCTTGAGGGTATTTTGGTCATTTTCAAAATTTTAGAATTTAATTTGAATTATTATTATTATTTATAATTAATGTGATTTTTTAGTGATTTTTAGAATAATTGTTTTTGGTGTTTTAGAGACTTTGACTTATGTTGACCTTGTAGACTAACCTAGTGGCTAACCTAGGTCATGACTAAGTGATTAGGATTTGAAAACCTAGGTTGACTTAAGTTTATGAGGATTAACTCATTGGGATTAGTTTGGTGAAAATAGGAGCTAGTTTGATTAAGGAATGGCTTGTGAAGTCACAAGTCATTTTATGACTAATAGGCTTAATGGCCCATAGCCCACACCCATTGAACCAAGCCCTAACCATAGAAAATCTGACCAGCCCACTATGGTCAGCCCCTCTATTTATATGCTCCTAAAACTAGGGTTGCCTCTTTAGGAAACTTTGCCATTTGGAAGAGGTGAGTCCCCTTCTTTGTAAATTCTTAGAAAACCCATTTCTTCTCCAAATTCCTTCAAACAAATTGCAATAGAACCTAAATCCAATGTTCTTGCTGTTGGTATTGAGTTCTTACAGGGAGGAAACAATTTGGAAAACTTTTGGTGGTTTGAGGAATCATTTCATTGGGGTTTTTTGAGAGCTTGTTCATCAATAGGTAAATTCTTGTATACTCCATGTAAATTCTGTTAAAAATCATTTTAGGAATGCCCTAACCCTAGCCTAACTATAGGAATAGGGATTCCTAAATTTTCATGTCCTTTCGTGTCCATTCTGGACACGTATCAGTGTATTATATTAGGTGTTTGATGAAATGCCCCAATGGACATTTCGTATGAATTTGTAGTAATTGTTTGAATAGAAAATTAGTGTTAGACCTCGCTTATAGGTTTCTAGTATTTTTTTTCCTGTTCCTAGTGTCGTGTCGTGTCGTGTCGGGCTCGTGCACACACGGTCGTGCACACGCGCGTGCGGGCACAGTGCGTGCCCTGCTACTCGGGGGTTACTGCGCGCAGGATACGCCACCCCGACGTGTGGGATTTGACACAGTGGTTGGGGCACTGTCTGACACGAGGCTCGCAAAGTTTTACGAGTCCTCGTGTCGTGTCGGACACGTATTTATGCGTGCACAGTGCGTGTACTGTGTGTGTGCAGTGCATTTGGTGTTCACTGTTATTTTCAGTTAATTAATGTTTTAATTCATGATTTTATTTTGCTAATTAGATCCTAAATATCATGAGTAATTCCTGTTTACATTGGGTTACTTGTTAGTTTAAGTTTTGTTTAGAAAATTTGTTTTCGAGCATGGGTTTTGGGGTTTTCCTGATACATTATTCTGACACTGTATTTCCAGTTTGATTCAAAACCCTTAATTCCTTATTTTGTTATGTTTTTTCAATTGATTTTGAACCCACATATCATAATACAGGTTAGCTAAGTTTTTGCATTCGAATATAGGCTATTGGTTGTGAGTTTGAGTTTTGGACTTTTGAGTCCATTTTCGAAATTGTTAAAACCTGAGTTGCAATGTTGTGTTTTTCCCATAGCCTGGGATTCGGTTATGTTCCCTGTCATTTGACAACTTGAGACTTGCTTAGCTAATATTGTGTGGTTCAAACATGAGTAAACTGAGAATGTAATCACTGTGAATTGAACTGAATTTTGAATGAATGTTTATTTCATTAGTTAACTGTCAATTGTTATGGAGTTTTGGTTTTGGTCTGTTATTTTCAACTGTTTGTTAACTGATTTAGAACCTGAATACTTCTCATATTAAACTGATTTGATATCCTATCAACTGAATTGGGTTCCTGTTGGTGAACTGAGAGTTTTCTAAACCTGGGAATTAGTTGTGTTCAGTCTTTGAAAACCTGTGAATGGTTTGTTAATGTGTATTCACTGACTAGTATAACCTGGGAATGAGAATTAACTGTTAAGTTTGGGTTAACTGTTTTTATCTCCTTTCCTACATAAAATCTGAGCACCCTTGCTAACTGTGATAACCAAACTATTTTCCTGTGTAACTGTTGAACCTGGGAGTTCAATTCTGAGAATGGGGATTGAGCCTTGTGAACTGATTTAGATATGGATGTGTTTTAGCTATGATTAGGTTCAATGTTAATCTGAGATGGGATATTCCTATCATTTAAAACCTGGGATGTGAATGTTCATTTCTGTAGTTAACTGAGACTTGTTCTTTTTTACTGACTGGAATCACTAAATCCTTTTCCTCATTACATCATGTATAGTTCACTGTGAAACTGGGATTGACCCAATTCCCTTAAAAAAAAATTGTTTCCTTTCATTTAAATGCTAATAACATGTGATTTAATGTTAGTTAATTTATTAATTTCTGAACTGACTTGAATTCTGAGATTCTTCTAAACCTGAGAATGTGTACTTCACCTGAGTTTAGTTCTGAACCTGAGAACACAACCTGAGATTGTGTTAACTGATTTCACTCTTCTCTACCTGAGTATAGTTTCTAACTATATTGTTAGTTGTAAACTAAAATTCTTCCTTTACTGTCATATATGTACACATCCACATTGCACATATGGATACACTGTTTTCTGAATTCTGAACACACCCTCACTCCTCTTTCACACACACACATACACTAGTACACTTGTGTCTCCCTTCACTCCTTTCTTGTGTATATATATAATATATGCTTTGTGATATATTAGTTTCCTATATATATTAGTTATATATATAATGTGTGAAATGTATATATATATGGATATGTTCTGTGATATAATGTGTTATGATATATGGGTAATAGGGTATAGAGGCTATAGGTTATATACTCTAATTAGATTATTACCTATATACCAATGTGTGTATGGGTAGGCTTGACATGGTATTGCCTAGATTAGCCTAGAAAACCTAGAATAGTCTTGTCAGACCTAGAATAGACTATTTGACTTAGGTTTGACTTTAGGGTTGACCAGAGTTGACCAAGAGTTGACTTTGGTCTAGATTGACCTAGTTTCATGTAGAATGCATTAATTTGCATCGTATTATCATTGTAAACTCATAATGACTTGTACTGTTCTATAGGAGACAGACACCACTTCTCGGACAGTCTATATTCTCTCAGATTCACCGGTTACAGGCGAGTACATTCTCTGATCATTTCATATCCTGTATTAGGAGTATATTTCCTGCTTTAAATTACTTTACATGATTCTGACACGTTGGAACACGGATTAGTACTATATGGATCTTGTTGGGCGATATTATCCCCTTAGCAGATACATCGGGTATTTCGTGTTCGTGTACTTTATCGTGAACATCGTGTACTCCTTGTATTTGTGACTTTCGTGTACGAAATGTGTAAAATCGTATATAATCATGTATTCACATGACCTTCGTGTACAATAACATAACTTAGCCAGATCCTTGTGTATTGATTGGGGCGGGGGAGTAGAAGTGGTTATGTATTCAATCTAGTAGATTACTCGTGTACAACCTCTGTAGATTACTCGTGTATAACATCGTGCCGTTTACATAACCATCTTGTGCTCTGAATCACAAGATACTATCAGTTCTCTATATACTGTAGCTATTTATTTACAGTCTTTCCTGTTTATCATATTTCTTCAGTTTCTTGTATCTTACTCTCTAGCATGATTATATATCCTGACCTACTATGATTTGTTGAGATGTACTGTGCTCGCTCCTGTCCTGACTGGACCTGTTGAAATATTACAGAGGACGAGGCTGAGGCGTTCTGCCCTACTTACTACGCTGCTACACTAGACGAGTGCCTGGACTTGGACCAGTAGCAGGATCCACTAGCAGTAGATGACACTCCCTTAGACTAGGACTGTCTTTACTATTATGGATTACTGTATTAGACTTGAGATATTTTGAGATGTATTATTTTAGACACTTAGAATTCTGGATTGTATCTCTGTGATTCTCTGTTCTGGATATTAGTTTATCTTTCATTATCAATCTATCTTACCTGTTCTACCTTAGCTGTGGTTGAGTTTATATTTCTGTTATGTCACCCCCATTCGGGGAGTATAACTGTTATTACCTTCAATTGTTAGTTGTTGTGACCTAGGACAGCGTTCTACCGCCGACACTGCGGCGTAGGCTGGACGTACCCACGTCTCGTGCCCTTACTCTAGGGTACGGGTCGTGACACGTGGATGCGTCGAGGCACGGAGTTCCTTGGCGATTCGAAGCATGCGGCCGCATGGATCGAAGACTTATACAGGACATAATGTATGGACATCGCCTTCCGAAGCTTCCATTGGTATCAAGTATTGTATTGAGAGATGAGAGAGAGCAGAGTGATTTGTAATATGAGATGAGTGAATTTGAGTGATTGTAATCTCGGCCTTGCGCTCCCAATGTTACCGTTGTTTCGATATCAATAAAGAGCTCATTTTGAATAACTTGTGTTTTGTTCTAAATTTTGCTGCGTGTTCAATGTCTCTGCTCGGGACTTTTGGGCGACGATCCCGTCGTCGCCGCTGTAATCGGCCGTTATGGAACCCGCCTTACACGAGCGCAATCTAGGTTCGTGTGGCATCACGTCTTAGCGAGGACGATCGTTCCTACGGGAGCGGGGCGTGACATAATGGTATCAGAGCACGGCTTTACATCCTTGGACTACCGATTGAATTCTTTAACTCCGTTGTTCCGCAAACTCTGAATTGTGCTTCCGCAACGTGATATCGTTGGTGTGCTCTCTCTTAAATGTCCCTCGGCATGTCCATACAATAAGTCTAATATTTTCGAAAGCTCGTACAAGCGTTCAATCGAACGCATCGATAGGTGGTGGCCTTTGGGCCGAACGGTGCTGACCTTGAGTTGATAGAAAATGCGTGCTAAAGTTAGCAAGTCGCATGTGTGCCTAACGAGTCCTACATGAGCAAATGAGCGCACAGAGTCAGAGTATAGTCCATACGGGATGGCCATGCGCACGGCCTTTTGGCTAAGTTGTGCCGCGTATCGCGCACCTCGACCTTTTGGTGCAAACGAGTCACAACCGATATTAAGTACCGCTTGGTCGGGAACGGAGATACACTTGGAGTGTATATCGATAGGAACGTTACCAGACTAACGCTTAGGCGTAAACGGAAGATTGTTCTGGATTTTGAGTAATAGTGCGAACGACTTAGTGCGTCGATACGACGTGAACGATTACGCTAGGGATTCATCGAACGAATTCGAAACATGTCTTAGCGAATAACGCGAACGTAATTTGGTCTAGATTGGATGACTCGAATCTCGAGTAGTGTATGGTCCGTCTTGGAAATCATTCGAGCGAAAGATTGAGGATTGCACGGGTATGAAGCACGAAAACGATTGAGTAGGTGAAATCGAATCGAGGAAATTGATACGGATAGTATATGAAAAGTTAGCACGACAGGTAGATAGCGTGCACGAAAGGTTTGACTTTGAAATTACGCAAACGACTCTGAGGATTGAAATCGATGTTGCTCGATGGTTTGAGGTAGCAAGGAATGATGCGAATTGAGGAAATACGTTAGTCGATGGCTTAAGATAGACGGATAAACGATACATGAATTTAGGTTGAAGAAATTGATGTGGTGAACGATTCGAGAAGATTATCCAGTCGGACGATAGCATCATTCGCACGACTCAAAATTCGTTGCAAAGGAAGATCGTCAGGTTACGCCTATCGTCGATGGTATTGAGGCGTATCAAAGATCGATATGCGATAACTCGGGGGCACTCTAATTCGAGGAATGACGATCGTGCAAGTGTTATTGTTCGGTTGGATGCTATACTTAGGATCTTGATTGAGATGAATGTTGGGTGAAAGAAATCCTATTTTGATGGTTGCATTGATAACCACAATGTCGACGGTCTTGTCTTGCGCGAGCGTAACTCCAGCCTCGCACATGCGTTGCGTCGGATTTGGGATGATCATTCCGCGTGAGCGCGGACATGGTGATTCATGTTGCGGGAATAATCGAACTCAGAAAATCAGGACGCGACAACTTTGATTGTCCTGACTTGTCGGTTGGAGGTGAAGGAAAATTTGAGGATGTTAGGACCTATGATTGACGAATGAATGAAACTTATGGATTGAGTAGGTCCAATCCGCGCATCGAGAATGAACTAGTCTAGACATAAACAAGAGTTACGTCCCGATGAGAATGATTATCTCGCGGGAGCGTGCATGGTGATTCGTGCCCACCGTGGATGATCGAACTCGCGTGAGATCGGAGCGTGGCATACTGTTAAGTCAGACGACCTTGTGATCGATTACGTGAATTGGAATAGATGATTTTGGAAGTATAAAATATGAATTACGGTTTAAAGATGAATTGTGTCATAGCGTGCTCGATTTGAGAATGAATGATAGGCGAACAAATGTTGAACGTGTTCGAAGAGATAGACTATGCAAAACGGTTTGATAAACGAACGATATTGATACGACATGGAATTGGTTGAAATGTAAGTCATCGTAGGATGGTTTTACTAAACGACTCGGACCCCATGCGACGAACATTGGGATGTGTGTAGGAAATCGATGCTCGATGTTTAGAAATCGGAGTAATGCGAGCTTGGGTAGAAAACCCCGTACCAACGAATTGGTTTGACCTTAGGATGGGGTCAGTGTTGATATCGTTGTTTGAGAACTATGATTCCAGTACTGACGAAAAGACATAGCCTAGCGATTAGGCAGGCGTTCGAGCGCGAAGCGATAGGAGTTACGGAGGCACCACTCGTGAGTCTCGACTGACATGCACGTATATCAGGGATGCCTGAGTATGTGCACAATCCGACTCGAGTGGTGATAGCGGATTCTCTATCACGAGGCTTAGCTGAAATGCATATATTTTGGGGACGCCTGGAATATGTGCATGATCCAACTAAGTGATACGTTGAATCAAGTTGAGGAACGAGAAAGTGTCGAGGATTTTGAAATCGTGAGTTTCGAAGAAATGTTGATGGTAATGCGATCATTGATTTGAAACGAGTTCGAATGTTGGTTGATCGATTGGTGTGCCTTACGACTAAGTTAGCGATAAGCACGAGTGTCGCTCGAAATCGAAGAAACGCGTAGGCGGAGTATGTACGATTAAGTCTTGGCCATCGAAATGGTAGGATGGGTTGCCTTCAGGAAAGTCTCGAGGACGAGACTTATTCTGAGTGGTGTATGTTGTAGTGCCCCGTCCCGAAAAGTTAATCGGAGGAATAGAAATGCCGACGGCGTTCGGACTTGGCCTTACAACGGCGACTCGAAGACATCGCTCAGGTGGGGTAGTTTCGGTGAACTGGCCTCATCTCAGCCTTTACTTATAATTCATGTGTTTTCAACTTGCACAAGTAGGCTTAAGAATAAAAGAGAAGAATCCACATAGCTAAAGGGAATTATCCCGACGGATCGAATCGAGTTTAGAACATGGAAAATGTCCCACGGTCGGATTAGAGTTGGTGCACGGTGTGCTTTGAAAACGACACTCGATCCTTGTCACGACCCGCACCCTGTGAAGGGGCACGAGAACGTAACAACGTCCGACCTACGCCGCAGTGTCGGCGGTAGAACGCTGTCCTAGGTCAATCATCTAATAATATAATAATAAGCAGTAAATGAACTCAATCACAACTAAGGAGGAAGAGAACACAATATGATATAGAACTCAAGGAAATACTGAACATGGAAAAGTCTAAGATAATATCCCAGCAAATATCCAGAGTACATATCTCAGCTTACAGAAGGAAAGAAAATATACAACTCAACATCTCTGAACAGAAGTAAAGACTAGTTAAACAGACTCAAGACAACATGAAAATAAGATAAGGCCTAACTAAACTAGTCTAGGCAGTGGGGTGAAGTCCTCAGCTAGAGCTATCCGAAGAAGGTATCCTCCCATGCCTCCTCCTCGTCCTCTGTAATATTTTTAACAGGTCCAGTCAGGACAGGAGCGAGTACAGTACATCTCAACAGTTCATAGCAGGTTAGAAAATATAATCATGCAGTAAAGTAAGATATAGATACTGAAGAAATGCAGTATGTAAACAGAGAGAGAAAATGTAATGGAAATATCTACTATAAGTAAAGAGCTAATAGTGACTAGTGAGTCAAAGTAAAATATAAACATGTGAATGGCATAGGAGGTTCATGACTACAGCTAAGAGAGTGATTCATGACTACAGCTACTTGGATAATATTCACATGTCTATTTCTACTCCCCCAACCCCAATCAATACACAAGGATCCGTTCAAGTTATGTTAAGGTTCGTGAAACTTCACATGGCTCATAAAATGAGTGGTACATGAAGGTAATTCATGGGGGCTCTGTGAACATGAGAGTACATGTGTCACAGGCGGTTCGTGAATCAGAGGAAGCATAGAGATACGTGATGATTTGTAAAACGCATAAAACATGCTGTAACCGATGCTCCCGAGGGGGATAACATCTCATGAAAAGATCCATATAGTACCAATCCGTGTGACCAATGTGACAGTATCAATTAAAGTAATTTAAAGCAGGAAAATAATTCTAAGGAGGATATGAAATGATCAGAGAATGTACTCGCCTCGTATCTGAATGTCTGAAGTAAATGTACTGTCCAAGGAGAGGTGTCTGGCTCCTAATCAGAACAGCACAAGTCACAACAAGTCTAAAATGATATAATGAAGTCCTAATATGCATTCTACATGATTCTAAGTCAATCTAGGCCAAAGTCAACTCTTGGTCAACTCTGGTCAACCCTAGAGGTCAAGCTAGGTCAACTATGGTCGAACTATGTCAAACTAGTCTATACTAGTCTATTCTAAGTCTAACAAGACTACACATATCTAAGCTAGGCCCTAAACTGACACACAGACACACCCATAGGCTAAGGGCCTAGGCCATAGGCTATATCCTGCCTATAATCAACCCATAACACAATCAACACAACAATATATATGTCTAATATATAATACACCTATTGATAGCTATATAATACAATATAGAATACACCCATAACATATAGCTACCTATATGTATACCACCCATACATTATATATAAAATATATAATGGTACACACATATCAAATAATATATATATAGGATATATATGCATCTATTCATCTCAATACCTATACATGTATATGACACTAGTGCTCATGTGTGTGTGTGTGGTTAGATGGTGTGTGACAAGAACATTAGTGTGTGTCAAGAGAGAACAATGACAGAAATGAAACATGTGTGTATAGAGTGTTAGGCTAGAGGGTGTCAATAGGGAGAAAATCAGTGAGAAACAGACATAGGTACATTGAGCATAAAATCAAATCCCAGTTTGAAAATACATTCTCAGGTTTGATACATAACAGGAATTGAGATGTAAATAAGAGGGAATCACTGTCAATGAAAATAAACATAACATAGGAGAATTCAAAACTGTTAACTTCATAAACTTTCCAGTTTTTGAAAACTGGAACACAACAATCCAGGATGCAATGACAGTAACCAACATAGCAGTCCACAGGAAAAACTCAGATTGATATGTGAATCTATAGTTCAAAAATCAGTTGCACCAAACATTAACATTTCAGATTTTTAATGATCCCAAAAAGAAGGAAACAAACCAACATATATATAAGATCCCCAACTCAGATATCAGTTACTAGTTAACCTACATATCAGTCAATACCAAAGGGGAAACAATTCAATTCAAAGAGAACCATACACAAGCTAAACCAGGTTCAAGAAAATACATTGCAGTCAAGAAAAGAAGCAGTGAACACTCTAATAATATGGTGAAAACCTTCTCAGGTTTGTGAACATTCAAAACTAGGTTTTGTAGAAACATCATTGCTAATAAAAGGAGGGGAAATCAGTTTACAGTGTCATTTAACAAACTCAGGTTAGTTAAACATGGTATCACAGGTTAACATAATGAACCATCTCAGATTTTGTTTATTCAGGAATTAACAGTTCAAAAACAGTTATATTAAACATGGAATTTCAGTTTAATAGCAGTAAACCAAGGATCCCCTCTCATTGCATTCTCAGTTTTTTTGAAGACTGAGAACTAATCTTAGGTTTAACCCATATATCAAGGCAATAATAGTAAAACCAACAAGGAGTTTAACAGTCCAAAAGAAATCTAATTGTACACAGTGAATCATGAAAGAAATCATTTCACAATTTAACAATTTAATCACAACTATTCTCAGGTTAGTTAAATCTCAGGTTTGTATATTCAATCCATTTCATCAAAATCCTTCCTACACCACCCAAGCCAAATTTTGAATGCCAAAAGCTTAGCTAACATGATTTGCAACTTGTAGGGATCATTAGCAGTAAACTAGCTTGAACAAAAGGGAAATAAAATGGTTTGAAAACTGGAAAAAACCCAGTATCAGTAATGTATCATGAAATCTCATTTCGAATCCAAATACCATCTAAAATCCAAACAATCATGCCACTTAGTGTAAAAGAGATCTAAACAAGATATTTAAGGTCTATTTAATCTTTTAAACATAATTAAAAACATTTAGAAATTGATTTAATCAACAGAACACACACTGCACACGCACGCACACTGTGGCTGCCCCGTGCACACTGAAAATCGTATCCGACACGACACGAGGACTCGTGAAACTTGGCGAGCCTCGTGTCAGTCATGAAACCTATCACCATACCAATTTTCTAGTGTCGGTGTCGCATGTCCAGCGCGCAGTAGCCCCCGAGTAGCAGGGGAGCTACAGTGCCGCGCGCACACACCCGCACACGCGTGTCCCGTGTTCCCCACGACACGACGCGACACGAACAATAGCACACGACACATGGGAACCCTAGACGACACCTAGATCTAGTTTTCTGATCAAAGAGATTTCAAAATCTCGACTGAACAGTCCTTTGGGACATTTCGTCGAGCACCTATCACAATGCTCTGAAACGTGTCCGATACGGACACGAAACGAGACCAAAACTTAGGGTTAGTCTTCCCTACAGTTGGGTGAGGGCTAGGGGACCCTAAAAATGATTTTTACAGGAATTTAGGAGCAATGGATAGGGTTTTACCTATGGGTGTTCAATCTCCCAAAAACTCCAAAGAGAAGAATCTCTCAAACCACCAAAGCTCTTCCAAATTGTTCCTTTCCTGTCAAAATTTATTTCCAACAGTAAGAGCACGAGATTTAGAGCCTATAGGAATTTGTTTGAAGGAAAAAGGACTTAATTTGGATTTAATATGAATTTATGAAGATGGAACATTACCTCTTTCTAAAACTTGATGAACCCTAAGAGAGAGGCTAGCCCTAATCCCTAGGAGGGTATTTATAGAAGGGGGGCGGCTGTCATGTGGCTGGCCATAGGGCCCTAGGGCTAGGTTTTGGCTAGTTGGTTGAGTCCTATTTGGTTTAAGTCATGATTATGACTTGTGACTTCACAAGCCATTCTTAGACCAACTAATTCATAATTCAAGTTCTAATGAATCACTAACCACTAACTTGAGTCACACTAGGTTAGACTAGGGTCCACTTGACCTAACCAAACCCAACTAACTATGGTTAGTTCCTAGGTTGGTCTACATGAGTCAAAACTAGTCAAAAATCAAACTAGTCCAAATAAATCCAAAATAAATCCTAAAAATTCCCATAAATTCTAATAAATTATAATACATCCAAATAACCCTAAAAATGTCAAAAATACCCTAATCACATGGCTAGGCTCTAGGGTAGGCAGTATCTACTAATTACTAGCACAACACCAAAATCATAAGTCATAAATTTAAATAGTTTAAAATTAATTAAAAATCACTAAAAATTCTAATATGAAATAAATATTATTAATTAATAATTATAATTACAAAATTTCAAAATTACCCTCATTTTAGAAACTGGGTGTTACAATCCTACCCACCTTATAAAAATTTCGTCCTCGAAATTAAGATGGTAGCAGGCCTTCTAGGTTAAACCCCCAACAATCATAGTCTCAGAATCGACCTTAAACATACAGTTGAAAAGTGTAACCTATGGGGTCATGGCATGCAATATCAGTCTGTGGTCTCTTCTAGTTATACCAACCATGCTACAGTACTAGGCAATCACAAGGTATCAAAACATACAAGCAAGGGATGCATCAAAATTCTCAAAAAGGAATACTAAGGTTAGGTCAAACTCACCTCCAGCTAGGTCTGAGAACCAGAACTCCCTCCTGGAAGCAGGGCCCTGGTTGGGGCAGGTATAGCAGGACAGTGCTGCATCCAGTGTGCAGCTGAACCACAGATTAGGCATAATCCTAGTCTCTTTCTACAGTTGTTCCGCTTGTGTCCAGACTTCTTGCAGTAGGCACAGATAGGCTCCGGCTCAGCTGGCCTCTGCTGGACAGGAGACTGGGCTGGGTATGATGATATAGACTGGATAAATGGGTACTCCTCAGACTCTGGGTAGGACTGGGTACTGCTCCTCGCCCTCTTGGAGCTAGGCTCTCTTCCTAGAAGCACAGAGTCCCGCAGACGTAGCAACCTCTGGATTTGCTCCCTCATGGCCTCCTCATGAGCTCTCTGTGACTCCATCATCCTTTCTTAGAAAAATGCAAACACCTAGGCTGCATCAAGTAGCAAACCTCCGGGTGGTACAGTAGGTAGTACAGAGGGTAGGAAAGGGCTCTCGGTCTCAGGCAAATTCGCAGCTCTCTCCTGAACGACAGGAGATGAAGGAAGACTCTCTGGCGAGGCTACCACCATCTCCTCAATGGCAGGAGGTGCCACCACCCCATGATCAGATAGAGGGATAACTACCTCCTGAACAGTAAGAGGTGGAGGTACACTCTCAGTAGCTGCAGCTGCTCTCAGGCGACGGGCTCGGGTCATGGGTGCCATATTGAAAGAAAGAGAAAGGAAATAAAATATAAATCAATCATCAAGGCTGAAAACTAGTAAATATAAACAAAGGAGAACCAGCTACAAAATCACTATTTAAAGCTAGGCTATACTATCATCCTAAGACAAGGGCCTAATCACAAGTCATCAAACTATCACACTAAGAAAGAACTACATATGCATAGACTCTATAAAGCTAAGAAGATCTCTACTCCTAAATTATTTAATGATGGAAACAATTTATAATAACTGGAATGAAGATAGAGACGATATATTTAAGAACCTTTCCAAGATACAATCTGATAATCATATGCGTCTGTCCAAAAATCATGATACTCAGAGTCCTCGCCACGCTAGTAAGCAAGGCTGCGATAAACGGTAGAGTACATAACAGGGGCATGCACCTCTATAATCATGTCGTCTGTTATTCTTGCTATGCCGACTAGTATAGCTGCGAGGAATTCCAAATCTCATAACCAAGATACGTACATTCGAAGTCAGGTCTCTATGTTTCCGCCACGCCAGCTAATATAGCTGCGATAAACTCTAGGTTCCATAACCAAGTAGACATTTTACCATCCCTGTATTCCCGTCGTCATATGTTATCAGAAAAATATCGTAACTCGGGCCATAAAAATTTATCTCGATAGGAAAATCAAATCAACAACGATCCAATAAAATCAAATTCGATAATCAAGGAGTGAGAGCAACAAAGCAAGGGAAATGATTCAAATTGAAGTTTAATAAGATTCTCAAGGGTCGTCCCAGGAATCTTTCAAGGAATCCTAACAGTGATTGAGTACCTTCAAAATATGTATCCTAATCCTACTGCAGGCTGTAGTGATACTCTAGTTCGAATACCACTACATAAACTAGACCTGCATGGGCCACCACTAAAAACGTGCCACGACCCGTACCCTGTGAAGGGGCACGAGAACGTAACAACGCCCAACCTACGCCGCAGTGTCGGCGGTAGAACGCTGTCCTAGGTCAATCATCTAATAATATAATAATAAGCAGTAAATGAACTCAATCACAACTAAGGAGGAAGAGAACACAATATGATATAGAACTCAAGGAAATACTGAAAATGGAAAAGTCTAAGATAATATCCCAGCAAATATCCAGAGTACATATCTCAGCTTACAGAAGGAAAGAAAATATACAACTCAACATCTCTGAACAGAAGTAAAGACTAGTTAAACAGACTCAAGACAACATGAAAATAAGATAAGGCCTAACTAAACTAGTCTAGGCAGTGGGGTGAAGTCCTCAGCTAGAGCTATCCGAAGAAGGTATCCTCCCAGGCCTTCTCCTCGTCCTCTGTAATATTTTCAACAGGTCCAGTCAGGACAGGAGCGAGTACAGTACATCTCAACAGTTCATAGCAGGTTAGAAAATATAATCATGCAGTAAAGTAAGATATAGATACTGAAGAAATGCAGTATGTAAACAGAGAGAGAAACTGTAATAGAAATATCTACTATAAGTAAAGAGCTAATAGTGACTAGTGAGTCAGAGTAAAATATAAACATGTGAATGGCATAGGAGGTTCATGACTACAGCTAAGAGAGTGATTCATGACTACAGCTACTTGGATAATATTCACATGTCTATTTCTACTCCCCCAACCCCAATCAATACACAAGGATCCGTTCAAGTTATGTTAAGGTTCGTGAAACTTCATATGGCTCATAAAATGAGTGGTACGTGAAGGTGATTCATGGGGGCTCTGTGAACATGAGAGTACATGTGTCACAGGCGGTTCGTGAATCAGAGGAAGCATAGAGATACGTGATAATTTGTGAAACGCACAAAACATGCTGTAACCGATGCTCCCGAGGGAGATAACATCTCATAAAAAGATCCATATAGTACCAATCCGTGTGACCAACGTGACAGTATCAATTAAAGTAATTTAAAGCAGAAAAATAATTCTAAGCAGGATATGAAATGAGCAGAGAATGTACTCGCCTCGTATCTGAATGTCTGAAGTAAATGTACTGTCCGAGGAGAGGTGTCTGGCTCCTAATCAGAACAGCACAAGTCACAACAAGTCTAAAATGATATAATGAAGTCCTAATATGCATTCTACATGATTCTAAGTCAATCTAGGCCAAAGTCAACTCTTGGTCAACTCTGGTCAACCCTAGAGGTCAAGCTAGGTCAACTATGGTCGAACTATGTCAAACTAGTCTATACTAGTCTATTCTAAGTCTAACAAGACTACACATGTCTAAGCTAGGCCCTAAACTGACACACAGACACACCCATAGACTAAGGGCCTAGGCCATAGGCTATATCCTGCCTATAATCAACCCATAACACAATCAACACAACAATATATATGTCTAATATATAATACACCTATTGATAGCTATATAATACAATATAGAATACACCCATAACATATAGCTACCTATATGTATACCACCCATACATTATATATAAATATATAATGGTACACACATATCAAATAATATATATATAGGATATATATGCATCTATTCATCTCAATACCTATACATGTATATGACACTAGTGCTCATGTGTATGTGTGTGGTTAGATGGTGTGTGACAAGAACATTAGTATGTGTCAAGAGAGAACAATGACAGAAATGAAACATGTGTGTATAGAGTGTTAGGCTAGAGGGTGTCAATAGGGAAAAAATCAGTGAGAAACAGACATAGGTACATTGAGCATAAAATCAAATCCCAGTTTGAAAATACATTCTCAGGTTTGATACATAACAGGAATTGAGATGTAAATAAGAGGGAATCACTGTCAATGAAAATAAACATAACATAGGAGAATTCAAAACTGTTAACTTCATAAACTTCCCAGTTTTCGAAAACTGGAACACAACAATCAAGGATGCAATGACAGTAACCAACATAGCAGTCCACAGGAAAAACTCAGATTGATTTGTGAATCTATAGTTCAAAAATCAGTTGCACCAAACATTAACATTTCAGATTTTTAATGATCCCAAAAAGAAGAAAACAAACCAACATATATATATAAGATCCCCAACTCAGATATCAGTTACTAGTTAACCTACATATCAGTCAATACCAAAGGGGAAACAATTCAATTCAAAGAGAACCATACACAAGCTAAACCAGGTTCAAGAAAACACATTGCAGTCAAGAAAAGAAGCAGTGAACACTCTAATAATATTGTGAAAACCTTCTCAGGTTTGTGAACATTCAAAACCAGGTTTTGTAGAAACATCATTGCTAAAAAAAGGAGGGGAAATCAGTTTACAGTGTCATTTAACAAACTCAGGTTAGTTAAACATGGTATCACAGGTTAACATAATGAACCATCTCAGATTTTGTTTATTCAGGAATTAACAGTTCAAAAACAGTTATATTAAACATGGAATTTTAGTTTAATAGCAGTGAACCAAGGATCCCCTCTCATTGCATTCTCAGTTTTTTTGAAGACTGAGCACTAATCTTAGGTTTAACCCATATATCAAGGCAATAATAGTAAAACCAACACGGAGTTTAACAGTCCAAAAGAAATCTAATTGTACACAGTGAATCATGAAAGAAATCATTTCACAATTTAATCACAACTATTCTCAGGTTAGTTAAATCTCAGGTTTGTATATTCAATCCATTTCATCAAAATCCTTCCTACACCACCCAAGCCAAATTTTGAATGCCAAAAGCTTAGCTAACATGATTTGCAACTTGTAGGGATCATTAGCAGTAAACTAGCTTGAACAAAAGGGAAATAAAATGGTTTGAAAATTAGAAAAAACCCAGTATCAGTAATGTATCAGAAAATCTCATTTCGAATCCAAATACCATCTAAAACCCAAACAATCATGCCACTTAGTGTAAAAGAGATCTAAACAAGATATTTAAGGTCTATTTAATCTTTTAAACATAATTAAAAACATTTAGAAATTGATTTAATCAACAGAACACACACTGCACACGCACGCACACTGTGGTTGCCCCGTGCACACTAAAAATCGTGTCCGACACGACACGAGGACTCGTGAAACTTGGCGAGTCTCGTGTCAGTCATGAAATCTATCACCATACCAATTTTCTAGTGTCGGCGTCGCGTGTCCAGCGCGCAGTAGCCCCCGAGTAGCAGGGGAGCTACAGTGCCGCGCGCGCACACCCGCACATGCGTGTCCCGTGTTCCCCACGACACGACACGACACGAACAACAGCACACGACACATGGGAACCCTAGACGACACCTAGATCTAGTTTTCTGATCAAAGAGATTTCGAAATCTCGACTGAACAGTCCTTTGGGACATTTCGTCGAGCACCTATCACAATGCTCTGAAACGTGTCCGATACGGACACGAAACGAGACCAAAACTTAGGGTTAGTCTTCCCTACAGTTGGGTGAGGGCTAGGGGACCCTAAAAATGATTTTTACAGGAATTTAGGAGCAATGGATAGGGTTTTACCTATGGGTGTTCAATCTCCCAAAAACTCCAAAGAGAAGAATCTCTCAAACCACCAAAGCTCTTCCAAATTGTTCCTTTCCTGTCAAAATTTATTTCCAACAGTAAGAGCACGAGATTTAGAGCCTATAGGAATTTGTTTGAAGGAAAAAGGACTTAATTTGGATTTAATATGAATTTATGAAGATGGAACATTACCTCTTTATAAAACTTGATGAACCCTAAGAGAGAGGCTAGCCCTAATCCCTAGGAGAGTATTTATAGAAGGGGGGGCTGTCATGTGGCTGGCCATAGGGCCCTATGGCTAGGTTTTGGCTAGTTGGTTGAGTCCTATTTGGTTTAAGTCATGATTATGACTTGTGACTTCACAAGCCATTCTTAGACCAACTAATTCCTAATTCAAGTTCTAATGAATCACTAACCACTAACTTGAGTCACACTAGGTTAGACTAGGGTCCACTTGACCTAACCAAACCCAACTAACTATGGTTAGTTCCTAGGTTGGTCTACATGAGTCAAAACTAGTCAAAAATCAAACTAGTCCAAATAAATCCAAAATAAATCCTAAAAATTCCCATAAATTCTAATAAATTATAATACATCCAAATAACCCTAAAAATGTCAAAAATACCCTAATCACATGGCTAGGCTCTCGGGTAGGCAGTATCTACTAATCACTAGCACAACACCAAAATCACAAGTCATAAATTTAAATAGTTTAAAATTAATTAAAAATCACTAAAAATTCTAATATGAAATAAATATCATTAATTAATAATTATAATTACAAAATTTCAAAATTACCCTTATTTTAGAAATTGGGTGTTACAATCCTTCATCCCGCGGCTTGGAAGAGGGAAAAGTTGGTATTCGACACAAACGATGAGTTAGCCTAAGTCATAGGCGTCGCCCGCGTAAATGCTCGATAAAGCATGCATGTGTCTACTGCGCAAGGCTTGACATAGCCTTGGCTCGTCCCTCGGGTTAAGTTGTAGGCTTAAGTAAGTTAGGCAAAGTTATGCCGATCGACCTAAGTCATTCGAAGTACCGTCCCGTCCTTTCTGCGGTTGTCAAGTCAAATAGTCCCACGATCTTAAGGGCCGTCATGTAACATATGACTTGGGTGATAGCATCGTGTAGGACGTAAGTCAGTTAAAGGCACGAGCCACGGTTGGCACGATGTAAAGTTAGCCACGGTCTATGGCACTTAAGGAACACGTTTTGTTCAAGTTAAGTTGGAAGGCTACATAGTAGTCATTCCCTCGAGTTCAAAGAAGTTCGAGGCGGTCCCTCGGTTGGGAGCCTCGCGTCCTATCCACGTTAAGGTGTTTCAAGGCGGTCCCTCGGTTGGGAGTCTCGCGTTCCTATCCACGTTAATTATTCGAGGCGGTCCCTCGGTTGGGAGTCTCGCGTTCCTATCCACGTTGAGTATTCGAGGCTGTCCCTCGGTTGGGAGTCTCGCGTTCCTATCCATGTTGAGTATTCGAGGAGGTCCCTCGGTTGGGAGTCTCGCGTTCCTATCCATGTTGAGTATTTGAGGCGGTCCCTCGGTTGGGAGTCTCGCATTCCTATCCACGTTAAGTATTCGAGGCGGTCCCTCGGTTGGGAGTCTCGCGTTCCTATCTGCGTTAAGAAGTTCGAGGCGGTCCCTCGGTTGGGAGTCTCGCGGTCCCGAGGCACGTTATGCCAAGTGTGATTCGGAGCACGAGTTGCTAAGTATAGTTCCGGTCGTACCAACAAGTAGGCCATATATTTACGTGAGTCTAAATGTCTCGTAGGTCCGTGGTCATTGGACACCTTGTCGACAAGGATTTCTGCCTAGACTGGTTATACGCCGGGGCACCGGGCCCAGTCGTCCTAGGAGGTAGACATTATAACAGCGCATGCTTTTATTGCATGGGTAGTCGGGGGCTTTCAACGGGGCTTGCTACCTGCGCTGAAGGACCCGCCGCCTACCCGAGCTATGTCCGCGATGGCTTATCATGCTAGTGGCCTTTTATATAGATAATTGGCGTGCTAAGCGACGAATCCGCATGCACGGTATCGGTCATAACAAAGAAAGTGTAAGCACGGTATGCGTTGAATGGTGAAATGTGTGCTCGGTTGCACCCAAAGTATTATAAAGCCTACGATTCGGCTATACGTAAAGACACGTGCTTCGGTACGAAATATGGCGTCGTACTTGAGTTCTTAACACCGATTCCACAAGTTTGGTTAATCGTTGCGTGTTAAGTCGAGAAGGGCCGTAAGGCAAGTTTGGATAAGTCAGGTTACGCTACGAGGCACAGCCTCGATGTTTGAGGCACGGGCAAGTATTTGACACGACCTAGTCGTTACGTCCAAGAGTATGGTACGATAGACAACTATGAGTCGGTACGTTGACAATGCAAGCACGAGAAATGTCTAGAGGCAAAGTATGAGTACGTTATTAATGTAAGACACAAAAATGGTCTAAAGACACTAAGTAGGCCGGGCGACGGTCCTAAAATCGATCCTAAGGCAAGACTAGAAAGGCAATTGTAAAGGGGCTTGTATTGCACAAAGTAAATAAAACGTGTTAGTTTTGTATGGGTGGGCGAGGAGCTCATTCTACCAGTACAGTTGAGTACTGACACCCATACAGTTTCCATGTGCAGGCACAGGTAGAAGCTCGTGGCGCAGAGCTCGCTTGGATGCGTCGAGGCACGGAGTTCCTTGGCGATTCGAAGCGTGCGGCCGCATGGATCGAAGACTTATACAGGACATAATGTATGGACATCGCCTTCCGAAGCTTCCGTTGGTATCAAGCATTGTATTGAGAGATGAGAGAGAGCAGAGTGATTTGTAATATGAGATGAGTGAATTTGAGTGATTGTAATCTCGGCCTTGCGTCCCCAATGTAATCGTTGTTTTGATATCAATAAAGAGCTCATTTTGAATAACTTGTATTTTGTTCTAAATTTTGCTGCGTGTTCAACGTCTCTGCTCGGGACTTCTGGGCGACGACCCCGTCGCCGCCGCTGTAATCGGCCGTTATGGAACCCGCCTTGCACGAGCGCAATCTAGACTCGTGTGGCATCACGCCTTAGCGAGGACGATCGCTCCTACGGGAGCGGAGCGTGACATCTATAGCATTCATTTCATCAAACGCTATAAATCATCCATAGCATTCACAAACACTATAAATAATTCACAGCATTCATAAACGCTATAAATAATCCAAAACACTCACGAACGCCATAAACCATTTACAGCGTTCTAGAATGCTATAAAGTATTCACAGCATTTATAAACGCTATAAACCATCAACAACATATACGAACGCTATAAACCTTCTACAGCATTCATGAACGCTATAATGTTATAGCATTCATATGTCTGGACATACTATAGCATGGGCAATTATAGCAGACAGAATATGCTATAGAAGGCTTTCTATAGCGTTCTGTGCATGCTATTGTAGGCCATATTTGTTGTAGTATAATTTCCTTTGACTTTGAAACCCTCTGGCTGCTCCACGTAGATTTCTTCTTCAATCTCTCCGTGAAGGAATGCAGTCTTCACATCTAGTTGTTCCACTTCTAGATTTAGACTTGCAGCCAAGCTGAGCACTATTCTGATAGATGTCATCTTCACCACTGGTGAGAAAATCTCTTCATAGTCAATTTCTTGCTTCTGACTAAAACCTTTCACAACTAGCCTCGTCTTGTATCTTGGTTGTGATTTGTTTTCTTCTGTCTTCATCTTATACACCCATTTGTTCTTGAGTGCCCTTCTTCCTTTTGGTAATTTTACCAAATCGTAAGTGTGATTCTCATGCAAGGACTTTATCTCATCTTGAATGGCTACCAGCCACTCCCCCTTTTTCTCGTATGTCACGCACTACTAAAATATGCTATATTAGCGACGTAATTTAGCGACGGAATAAAATTACGTCGCTAGATATGTAATATAGCGACTCCTGTCTATAGACGTCGCAAAACATCGCTGAATAGAGACGTTCAGCGACATTAGATAGATTACGTCGCTGAATAGCGACGTTCAGCGACATATTATTAAAATATGTCGCCATATATTAAAATATTTGCGACATTTAGCGACGTAGATTGTTGACGTCACTAACTTTTTTACTTAGGGCACGCTATTTTCTTTTTCTCCCTCACTCGAAAATTAGAAATTTCCCTCGAGCTCTTCCCTCCGAGCGACCCCTTCCCCCCCGGCGACTTCCTCCCTCCCCCGGCGACCCCTTTCCCCCCCCCCCCCCCCGGCGACTCCCTTCCTCCCCCGGTGACCCCTACTCCCTATCGAGCTCCTCCTCCTCGAGCTTCTGCTCCTCGAGCTCCTCCTTCCCCAATCCGAGCTACTCCTCCTCTTCCTCAAGTAAACCCTAACCTAACTCCTCTCCCTCCTCCTCCTCTCCCACGGACACACACACACGGACACAAACACACATACACACACGGACACACGGACACACACACACACAGACACATACGGACACACACACGAACACACACACACACACACACACACACGGGCCGAACCCAATCGGATAAACCCGTTAATGGGTTGGGTTAGGGTTGAAGATATTCGGGTTCGGGCTCGAATTTGGGTTAAAATATTTGAACCCTTGTAAGCAGTGAAAACTGCTGTAAAGCTTGCTAAGGGGACTTAGCATGTCCAAGTCCCTGTGTAGAGCCCCATCTATACATATCAGTTAACTAATATTAGATAGGGCTCGGGTTGTGGGGGATCAAAATAGTTGGGCAATGATAGTCTAGAAAAGGCTCGAGTTTGGCCCAGTAAATTAGTAGAAGTAGCAATGTTAGTTGCTTAGCAACAATTGGCCTTGGCAGTATGGCTTGACCTTGCATAGCCAAGGCTGGCTTTGGAGCCTGTACACAGGTTTTGGGGCAGTAGAGTGATGCCCACTCGAGTGCAGGCATCAAGGGGACTTAGTTTCACTGCAGGAGGCTCGGAGAGCTCCTGTAGAGAGCAGGTTTGGGAGGAAAGTGCTGGGACTACACTTGGCAGCAGTAGGTTGCCTGCACTTAAGCAAGGATTGGGAGGGTAGCCCAATACATAGATGTAAATATAGAGTAGGTGTCATATATTAGTTAAATAGATAGATTATTAGTCTTCAGTTGTATAGTTGTATGTATCAGTTTCAGTCCCCCTTACATCCAGTTCAGACCCATTGGAGTATGGTATCAGTTTAGGATAATTAGTTCAGTCTAATATTCCTATCTTTTTTAGTCTAATGCCTTTGAGTTTCAGTCCCATTTGTTAATGGTCAGTCCTAAATGTTCAGTTTGTTACATTATTGATTCAATCCCATTCCCTTTAAAGTTTTGTCCATTACTTGTATATTAGTATCAGCCATATGAAGTATGAAAAAGTTTATAGTATCAGTCTTTTGATAGGATGTATCAGTCCTTTGATGATGTAGATCAGCCCCTATGTGAGTGTTAGGAAGAACTGATATCAGTTGGTATCAGTTGATAGGTAAAGGGGGGAATTTAGAATCAAGTATCAGTCAACCTTTTCTATCTTGGTATCAAATATCTGATATGAAGAGGATATGATATCAAGTCGAGTAGAGAAATTGGCTTGGGGCATAGGCTAATAGGTCATGTACACTACTCATGTGCACTGGTATGCACTGATGTGCAAGTGATAAAGGGGACGAAAGGGTCAAGTGTAAGGCAGGCTAGGGGAACTACCCTGTAGGAAGTGAGCTCAGGTAGGCAGAGCCATGCCCCGCCCGAGTTGCACCCCTACACACGGTTACCATGTCTCTCTACTGTAATATACACTAGGAAGTTCAGACACTACAAATATCGGTGTTTCTTCTATGTCTATGTCTAGTAAAGGATAATTGCCTAGACTTAGTCAACTTCACCCAGTTTGACTAGTTACTGCGTTGAACATGTGTGTCCATCTTTGCAGAATTATTTCCAAATGGATATGAATTACTACTTGCAGAATCGTTCATGAAAGTACAATCGTCGTCCTGATGATATGTGTGGTGTGCGGGATGAATACATAGCAGGAGTAGAGCAGTTCCTGCAGTTTGCTAAGGCATTCCCTCAGTACATGGATGGCACCAAAATTAAGTGTCCATGTGTGAAATGTCATAACGTGAAATATTATCCAGAAGTGAAGCGATATATCATTTGTACTCGAGGGGTTTTACGCCTAATTACTATCAGTGGACCGCACACGGAGAACTTGTGTCTTCAGCATTAGAGCCGGAGCCTTATGTTGAGCCGTATATGCATGTGGGACCTAATTTTGTTTCAGATAAGCATGCATACGACGACGGGTGCGTGAACATGGTTTTCGATGCTGCGGGGCCTAGTTTCGGTCATGATGCAGATGAGGAGGCACCGAATGTCGATGTTGTAAAGTTCATGGAGTTGCTGGAGAATAAAAGGACTCCATTGTATCCTGGTTGTGAGGATCATTCACCGTTGGAGGTGGTTATAAGACTGTTGAGCATTAAGTCAGATTTTAACATGTCACAAGAATGCTACAACCGAGTGTTGGAGTTGATTATAGAGATCTTGTCGGCGGGTGCTAAGCTACCTAAAGACTTCTATCGGTCTAAGAGGATGGTGAGATCGCTCTGGATGGGATACAAAAAAATCGATTTTGTCGCAATGGGTGTATGCTGTACTACAAAGACGATAAGGATGCAGATGTGTGCAGATTTTGTGGTATTGATCGCTATAAGACAACTAGTACAGGAAGGTCTACCGGTGCAAGAAGACCGACCGATTCAATGCACTACTTGCCTTTAATGCTGCGGTTGCAAAGATTATTTATGGTGAAAGAGACGGCCGAAAATATGAGTTGGCACATGCGAGAACAGATTGAAGGAGTGTTGGATCACCCATCCGATGGAGAAGCGTGGAAGCACTTTGATCGAGTGTATCCTGATTTTGCTTCAGATCCGCATAATGTCAGGTTGGGGCTATCTTCTGACGGTTTTACTCCTTTTGGTCTTTCGGGATCCCAGTATTCGTGCTGGCCTGTGATTGTCACTCCGTACAACCTACCGCCTTGGATGTGATAAAGACTCAGTACATGTTTCTAACCGTTATAATTCCTGGTCCGAACAATCCCAAGAGGAACATTGATGTGTACTTACAGCCTTTGATAGATGAATTGAATCGGTTATGGGAAGTAGGCGCTAACACGTACGATGTTTCCAGTAACCAGAATTTTTAGATGAAGGCAACCCTTATGTGGACCATCAATGACTTTCCGGCCAATAGAATGTTATCTGGATGGAGCACTCATGGCCGTCTCTCATGTCCGTATTGTATAGACCGTACTAAGGCTTTTCGCTTGAAACACGGAGGAAAACCGTACTTTTTTGATTGTCATCGACAATTTCTGCCAAAAGATTATCCGTTCAGAAGGAACAGGAATGTATTCCGTGCCGGCGTTGTAGAGAAGGGTGATCCACCGCCAAGGTGGCATGAAGCTACGATATGGGAGAAGGTTAGAGATTTTCCAAGTGCTATTGAAGATCCTACAATTGGGTATAAGTGCGATGGATTTGGTAGAGATCATAACTAGACAAAGAGGGGCATATTCTGGGATCTGCCATATTAGAGTACCAATCTGATCAGACATAATCTTGATGTCATGCATATTGAGAAGAATGTGTTTGATAACATAATTAATACTGTGATGGATGTAAAGAAAAAAATAAAAGACAATCCCAAGGCCAGGTTGGACTTAGAAAAAATATGTAAACGCCCTGCGTTGTATTTGATAGAGGAGAATGGAAAACAGTTCCTGCCGAAGTCAATTTTCTCACTGGACAAGGAGAATAAATTGAGACTTTGTCGGTGGATCCAGGGCCTAAAATTTCTAGACGGATATGTGTCAAATCTGAGAAGATGTGTCGATCCGAAGGAAAAACAAATTGACGGGTATGAAGAGCCACGATTGTCACGTATTCATGGAGAGGTTAATTCCGATTGTATTTCAGGAATTCTTACCGCAGGCAGTTTGGGATCCATTGACGGAGCTTAGCATATTCTTCAGGGATCTTTGTTCTAAGAAATTGTTCGTTGATCGTCTAGAAAAGGAAGAGAAGGACATTGAGGTAACACTGTGTAAACTAGAGAGGGTGTTTCCTCCTGGATTCTTCGACTCTATGGAGCATTTGTCGGTTCAAATATCCTATGAGGCACGTGTTGGTGGACCCGTCGAATATCGATGGATGTACCCGTTCGAGCGACATTTGAATCACCTAAAAAGAAAGATAAAAAATGCACGGGTCGAGGGTTCTATTTATGAAGCCTATATTCTCGAGGATATTACAAACTTTTGTTCGATGTATTTCAAGCCTTATTTTGTAACTAATAGAACGAGAGCTTCCAGAAACGACGACGGAGATCATGAATGTAATGATACAATACTGAAGGTATTCAATGCTCCAGGAAAGCCATTGGATAAAATAAAGAAGAGATATCTGAACGATGATGAACTAAGGGCTGCTCAGGTGTATGTATTACTCAACTGCGACGATGATAAAGTAGAGAAGCTGGAGGGGTAAGTAATTAATACGTCTATATTATTTTAATAATGTTAATTATTATACTATTACATTAATTGAACGATGTTGTTTTCAGCATATTTAATGATAATGTGAGATCAGGTAGGCCACACATAACAGAAGAAGAACTAGAACAAGAAATAAGGCATTATTTTCTATCATGGTTGAGTGTATATGTAAGACTTGATAACTCTATAATTACCTTTCTGTATATGCACTTGGGGATGAGCATAATTTATTTTTTCGTGGTATTTAGGTCGATCGTCCATACGCAAGACTTACGAATGAGTCTATTAGAACGCTAGCCAAGGGACTAACTTATGCTGCAAAAATATGGCCAAGCTACTGTGTTAATGGGTTTAGGTTCAAGTCAACAACTTGCCCGATCAGAGACAACTTTGTGGATCTCGATTCCACCAAAAACAGCTGTTTGTGTATCAGATCTTCGAACTACAAAGATGTTGATGTGGGCAACGATTTCTATAGCGTTCTATGGGAGATTGTGGAGCTGACATATAGTTATGGAATAGAGCCTGCTAAGATTGTGTTATTCAGGTGTGATTGGTTCGATCGGATTGAAGGTCAAGGTTGGAAAATAGACAAGCACGGTCTTGTTGATATAAACTATCGGCGTCGATATCAAGCCTATGAACCATTTGTCCTATCAAGTCAGGCTCAGCTCGTGTATTTCACAAGTTATCCTAAACGGAGAACAACAATGTCGGACTGGTGGGCAGTATGCAAGACCAAAGCTAGAAATACCATTGAGGTTGACGATATAGCTTATCAACAGGATGAACTACCTCCTGTAACAAATATTATAGAAGTGGACACGACGGAAGTTCCTCATTACACATCTAATTGTGTAGAAGAAGTAGAATTATCTGAAGAGGAAGATGGATATGAAAGTGAAGATGTAGAGGAGGAAGAAGAAGAAGATGAGCTAAACGAACTATATGAATTTTCTGAAGAGGATTAAATCTGTACGTTTGTTTTATCATCATATTTGACACTTTAGTGACCCTTTTATCATATAAATCTGTGACACTTTAGTGACACTTTTATCATATAAATCTATGACACTTTAGTGACACTTTTATCTGTGACTATGATATTTTTCATAAATTTGTGATGTCTATCATATAAATATGTTTATTTATTTTATTGTAAAACCCCTAAATTTTTACTATATTTTTTATTTATTAAAATTCGTACTGATTTAAAATTTTGTATTTTACGTCGCGCACGAAATTTTATTTTTCGAAATTGCTCGACGAGTGCGATTATGTGTGAGCGTACATATTTTTGAAAATATTATTTTTCTATTTTTAAAGTTTCAAAATAATATACATAATAAATATTTTGTTATCGTTCCAAAATTTTTCAAGTTTGTTATTTTATTTATAAAGTCCTTCATTTCTCATAATTATTAATAATAAATAATTTTTATTGTACGCTAGAAAAGCATAATTATGAGAACATCATTTTGTACCTACATATATATTTCGTAATTATTTGCTAGTTTATTTTAAATAAAATGTAATTTTTGAGATTTATTTATATTAATATTTTATTATTCAAAAAGATATTTAAAAATATTTATTATTTTCAAAATTATTATTATTGGTATTTTGAAAAATATATTTGGAAGTTATTGTGACCATTTAAATCTTGATTTAATTTTTGAAATTATTTAAATAGATAAATATTTGAAGATTTGATTTATCCTAGTCGATTTTAAACTAAAATTTAATTTGATTTAAATTAGAATTGTATTTAGATTTGGATTTGGTTTTTAAATTAAGTAGAAGAATTATCTAATTGGGTTTTAAATAGTCCTAGTTCCTATCCAATTGGGAATTCCCACATCCTATAAATAGGCAGGTACTCCTCCAATATTTTTATCATCCACATTATTTCTCCACAAATATCTCTCCATGAAGTGCGTGCACCGTGTCCGTGTTCCACCATCCAATATCTTATTCCGTATATTTTATAAATACATTGATTCCGTGTCGGACACTTTCCCGACACAATAGAAATTTCTACCCTAATCCTAATCCTAACCCCCTGCCTCCTCCTGTCCCGTTCGGCCCGACCACCTGCTGTCCCAATACCAGCCTGCCGCCACAGCCTCCAACATCACGCCATCACCCTCACCACATTCCACCGACACCACCCGCTGCCACCACCATCGCCACGACCATAGTCATCACCCTCACCACAACCCTTCTTTCGACACCCGACCCACCACCCAGACCCAACCACACCATCGCCACCGCCAACCAAATACAGAGACCACCACCACCATCTCCACCTTGCCCCGGCCACCCTGGCCAAACGCCAGCCACACCAACAATCCCAGTCCCAGCCACCACGGCCATCACCGGCCGGAACCCCAATCCGCCACCAGAAAAATAGAAAAGAAAAGAAACCCTAACCGAACGCTCACCTCCTCGTCGCCGTCCCCGTCAGCACCGCCTGGAGCACCCACGACCGGCCGATGTGGTCCGCCCGTTTGCCGACCGCCTCCCGGCAGAGATCGACGCCAACCGCCGCGCCGCATCCCTACCTCTCACGACCGCCCACAGCCTCCGCCAGTCTCCTTCCCGCCTCCGCTCCGGCGAAGTGCCGCCGCGTCCGTCCGCTCGCCCCTCCGCGTCCGTCCGCTCGCCCCTCCGCTCGAACCCGCTGGCCTCTACTTCTCCACCCCACGAGCGCGTCTGCTCCGGCGACCCATCGCCGCCTCGCCCAGCGCGCTACGCCGCCGTGGCCGAAACCCTCCCGCCGACGAGTCTTCCGCCGGACTACCAAACCCTCGCTCCTCGATCTCCCCGCCCCGCGCGTACCCGAGCTGTCGCCGAGCGCCGGCGACGAAGTCCGCCGCCCCTCCGCCGAGATCGGACCGCCGCCCGCTCTCTCTCTCTCTCTCGCTCACACTCTCGAACCCTCTCCTCTCCATCTCCCCCTTCGCATTCGTCTCTCCCCCTTTCTTTCTTTTTAAAAAAGAACAACAGCAGTCTATTGACTGCTGCACAATGTTTTTTTATTTTTATTTATTTTTTTTTCATTTAATTTGTTTTTTTTGTAAATTATAATTATTATTATTATTATTATTATTATTATTATTATTATTTTTATTATTATTATTAATTCGTAAAACTATTTTGTTATTAATTGTTATTGTTACTAATCTCATTGGTTTCACTAATATATACCAATAGTGTTATATTTTAATTTATTATATTACTATGGTATATAGTTTTAACTTAAAAACTATATTATTATAAAATATTTAGATTAACCTTAAAGTTTTAAAATATATTTTTATGGTATTTTAATTATGTTTTGACCTAAACTAATATTTTGACAAACTTGGATTTTGGCCAGTAATATTGATTAGTATATTGTTTAAATTGTAAATACTTCCTAAAATATATTTATGACATTATTTTTATGGTATTTTAAATATGGCTTTTTGACACCAAAACTATAGTTTAGCAAAATTTATGTTTTTAGCCTAAACAAATCTTTAGGACTTACAAAGTATTTATCTAAAATTATTTTTGAATATAGTTTTCTATTACCATAAATATTTTTCTAAAATATTTATATATACAAAAATCTCTTGCTTATCAATCTTGACCATGACTATCCCAATTGTTCCATATCTTCGTGCAATCTCGAACTTCCTTATATCGTCCCTAGCCAATTTGACTATTCTAGACTCAATGACATGGTCCATGCCACCAACAGAGGTCACCTTGCATAGTTTTTGTACCGAAGTCAAAGTTCATGCCATATTGATTATCGCAGCACACTAGGCGTACTACCAGGCAAGACACCTTGTCTTCACTGTTTAATTTCTTGCTCAATATCATGCATGTTTTTACTTATTCTAGAAAATATAAATTGTACTTGCAAATTATTATATTTTAGTTGCATATGGCTTAGAGTTAAGGGACCACCTTTGTTTGTGTCACATTTATTGGCCCGACACTTGTGTATCACGAGTCACGAGTCTCATATAGATCTCGAACGTACGTATCGACTGGCCATCGGTGCGTACATGCCGTGCGATAGGCAATAACTGCTAAATAGTTATGGTTGTCTAGAAGACTTAGCGACTTAGCAGTTATTAGGAAATGTCGTGATGTGGATTCAGCACGAGTAGTGCGTGGGGAGGGTGAAGACAGTTATTAGGCGCAGGGGCTTTCACACCTTTACTTTCCTCTAGATGCCATTTGTGACTCAGTCGAGATACTAGTGGCCGTGTATTTATTTACTTTTCTCTAAATGCCACTAGTGCCTCGGTTGAAACACAAATGTGCCATGCATTTACTTTCCTCTAGCTGCCGTTAGTGACTCACCCAAGAGCTAGTGGCCGTGCATTTATTTTTCTCTAGACGCCCCTTAGTTCTCGCTCGAGTGCTAATGGGCCTTGTATTTACTTTTCTCTGGATGCCACTAGTGCCTTGGTTGAAACGCTAACGTGTCGTGTTTCTAGCTTCGGGAGCCCTTGTGTGGAACGTTGTCTTCAAATTGCATTAACACATAGAATGGTTAAGGACCTTTAATTGTGTAGTTATATTTACTTTTATGTTGAGCTTTGTTATTCAGTTAATGACATGATATTATGTGTCTTGTTATGTCCCTCTGAGGACCTGGTTATCTCGCCAGGTGTGTGCTATTGTCTTCACAGGTGTTCTAGCTCTAGCCGTGACTATCTCTATTTTTCGAGGATGATTGCGCTTGGATCGTCTTCGCTTCGCTCGCCAAATTCATATCTTTTCTTATGTATTTTTTTTTCTTTACTTGTTGGTAGTGGATTTGTCTCCGCCCAACATATTATATCAAGACAATTCATTATCTTTATATGATGTCTTTTATTCAATTATTTTGCGTGGATGAGATTAGTTATGGTTCTACTGCATTTTACAGCTTATGTATTCATACGAGGGTTCCATATATTGGAGTGTACTTCGTATGAATATAGCTAGCATGTCTACGTACTTAGTCCTACGTATTATGGGACTGGGGCGTTACATTTATTGTCATATGTTATTATCAGGTATGACTAGACCAGTAGGACGATACGGAGGATATTATATTAGGCAGTCCCGTCTGTCTCGGGCTGGGGATGCAGATTCCGTACCCTCATCCTCATTTCCAAGTACGCCAGTGTACCGTTCTGTTCCCGGTCCATTACCGGGACAGGACAGTTCCAGCAGGTTGGCGACTCCTCCCTCGTCGTCCAGCATTCCTGATCCCGCGTCCAATATTCCTTCTGCGTCCAGCATTCCTCCTGCCGACGGCTCCATGGGGAGAGCCGACGCCGAGCATATGGAGGACGGCGATCAGACCGATCCTGCCCAGGCAGGAGGTGAGAGCGACCCTCCATGCGCTCCCCCGGACAAGACGCGTATGGAGATTTGGACGGACGGACATACGAAGTAAGTTAATTAATTAATATATATTTCTCAAATGATTATATGTACATATATATTCATGAAATTTATTATTGTATAGATATCGGCCTCCTGCAGTACAGAGACAGCTGGGGTTATTTCTGAGGCAGAACTATGGTGGGCCTTGGATTAACTACTCAGATGCTCCCGCAGATAGGAAGGCCTTTTGGTTGGCATACTTCAAGATAAAAAAATTATTTATTTTTAAATTTTAATAATCATTTGTGTATATTATACAAATTTTCTATTTTACTTCTTGTAGAGGACCTATTTCTAGCCATCACACCGGGCGGCGAAGATCGAGGCCCAATTTTCTGCCGTCGTAGACAAGCTCATCCGTGATGCGATCTACGACCAGAAGTCTCGTGATCGCTCCGGAAAGCCGATCCATGGTTGGATCATGCCAGAGCAGTGGACTGCGATGAAGGCTAGATTCGGCGAGGCCAGGTACTAGGAGCGGTCTGACAAGGCCAAGGTGGCACGGTCGAGCTCCAGTAAGTGGTGTGGTGGCTCCATTCCGATGATGGAGCATTTTCGTCGTCTGGTATGTTTTTTATGACGGATATCATTTTATATATAGTTGGATAGAATGTTTAATATAATAATAGATAATATATTTTAACAGGTAAAAAAGGGTGAGGACCCCAATATGGTGACCGTCTTCCTGGTCACCCATCGGAGGGCTGGGGAGTTCATTGATGAGAGGACGACGCAGGCATATGTACGTTCTATTTTTTATATTAATTTACTATAATTTAGAAAACAGGAAAATAGATATCAATATAGACTTTAGCAAATACTTAGACGTTAGCAAACATTGTTCTAGGCCGAGTTTCTTCGGCTACAAGAGGAGGCAGCTGCTATTTCTAGCACGCCAGCAGAGGGAGGGGCTGGTACTTCCTCCCAGCCGCCTACAGCTCCATCGCAGGACGACCTCTGGATGACCGTCGTTGGTGGTCTTCAGAAGGGTACGTACTACGGTACGGGATCCTATGGCACCTATTTGGCTTCAGAGTCATCCCGGGCCCCTTCTGTCAGTACGCAGTCTCCAGTTTCGCAGGCGTCATCACGAGCTCAGGATATTGGTCGTCAGATCGACGAGCTGCATCGCGAGTTATAGCAGCAGATTTCTGATCACCATACCGCAGAGCGACGATCCGACGATCCGATGATCACTGGACGATTTGATGCAGTCGAGCGCAGTATACAGGAGCTGATGAGTCTATAGCAGGCTACAGCTGCCAGCTTGTACACGCTCACCGAGTCTACGCAGTGTACAGAGCGAAGACAGGTCGAACTGGAGGGATCGCAGAGGACCATGTCTGCCTCACTCACTCAGGTATAAACTTCGATTGACGAGAGTACTCAGAGGATGGTGAGTACCCTTGTTGCGCATGGTGAGCGACTGCGAGAGCTGGAGCAGATACGTCCTCCCGGTCCATCGACGGCGCCGACTCCAGACATTACACTGTCTCCTACTGCCCCTACGGTGCAGCTCATACAGGAGCAGTATGAGTACATGCTATCTCAGATGTGCGGCAGGGGTCCTCAGTGATCCAGTAGATTTTTTTATCATCTTTGTATATATTGGCCCTATGGGCCCATTGACCGTTCTGTACACTGATTTTCATTCTTATTTGCCCTCCATTATGGACATGTATGTTTGTTGGACATTTATGTTTTTGATATTTACTTTGTTGGTATTTTCATTGAGTACATGTATGATATTTACTTGGACATGTATGTTTGTGATATCTGCGACGGGGATGACAAATATACCTACGTTGGGTTATCAGCGATGATCTGATATACAAAGGAGGTGCTGCCCAATTTTAAAAAATATGTTTGGTATTTTTGTGATGATGTGTGTCTGTGTAAACACAGATACATAGCATAACAAAAATACCAAACATATTTTTTTAAAAAATTCATAATATCTGCGACATATAGCGACGTTCTGCGACGTATAGTGACGTATCCAGACGTCGCTAATTAGCGTCGTTACGTCGTTATCCGTCGTAATCCGTCGCTCGGTAGCTGACGTGGCTGAGAGTTGACGTCACTAATTCGGTCGTTGTACGTTGCTACCCTACTGACGTGGCAGGCATGCCATGTCATCACATAAAAAAAATAACGTTGCTACATAGTCGCACTACGTTGCTATTTTAGCGACGTTCAAATTCGTCGCCCTCCGTCGCTAATTTTGCGACGACCCAGCGACATTAGGGTGACGTCGCAAACAGCGACGGAGGGCGACGAATTTATCATCTGCGACTAGCTTTTTCGCGACCTTCATCTTTCGTCGCTAAAGTCGTCGCTAATTACATTTAGCGACGTATTTTCCTTAATTAGCGACGTATCTGGACGTCGCTAATTTGTCTTATTTTAGTAGTGACGGCTTCTTGATAGTTTTCAGGTTCTCCTGCATCTGTTTACAATACATACTGTTGTGGACTGTAGAGGCTGTTAGGCTTCGGTTGTTTGTTTGATCTTCTCAGTTGAGGTCCTTCAGGAGCTTGCTCTTTTTGAACATTTTCATGTACAATGTCATCATCATGATTGTCCTCGACATGATCATGGATTTCAGCTTCATTGTTCTCAACCGGATCCCCTTTGTCCCCGAGGCTGAGAAACTGGATTTAGGTTGACAGAAAATTTCCTGAAGCTATCAACCTTTTCTCCTTTCTGAAAATCTTCAATAGTTTGATCTTCAAAGAAGACCACATCTCTGCTTCTGACAATCTTCTTATTGACAGGATCCCAGAGTCTGTAGCCGAACTCTTCATCTCCATAGCCAAGAAAAATGCATTCTTTTGATTTGACATCAAGCTTGGACCTCTCGTCTTTGGGAATGTGCACAAATGCTCTACACCCAAATACCTTCAAGTATTGGTAGGACACATTTTTTCCTGTCCAGAACTTGTTCGGTACATCACCATTGAGTGGAGCTGATGGAGACAAGTTGATTAAGTGAACTGCTGTCATTAATGCTTCACCCCAGAAACCCTTTGGCAGCTTCGAGTGAGATAACATGGTTCTGATCCGCTCAACGATCGTTCTGTTCATCCTCTCCGCCAACCCGTTGTGCTGAGGGGTCTTTGGAATCGATCTTTCATGTCTGATCCTATTATTCTTGCAATAGATTCTGAAGTCTCCTATGTACTCTCCACCATTGTCAGTACGGATGTACTTCATAGTCGTACTAGTCTCACGTTCAACACTGGCATGAAACTGCTTAAAAACATCAAAGACTTAATCTTTGGATTTGATTGCATATGCCCATACCTTCCTGGAATGATCATCAATGAAGGTGACAAAGTATCTTGCACCACCAAGAGTGTTAGTAGTCATAGGCCCACAAACATCAGAGTAAACAACATCCAGTACATTGGGTTTTCTAGTTGCAGCCTTATAGTGAAATGAAACTCTATGTTGTTTTCCAACCAAACTCAGTACAAGGTTCAGGAGGTGTACCTTTCGATTTCAGCCCGGTCAATACCTCTCTTTTGGCTAGAATTTGCAATCCCTTCTTACTCATATGACCCAGTCGCTTGTGCCATAACCCAATCGTTGATCCTGATTGGTCGATTGCTGCATTAACATGCTGATTGTTGATCTTAGCATATGTCATATAGAATGTGTTCTCCTTCTTTCCTCTAGCAAGCACTAGGGAGTCTTTGTTGAGTTTCCATTTGCCTCCACCAAACACATTGGTGTAGACTTCATGATCCATCATGCCAGTGGATATCAAGTTGAGACGCATGTCTGGAACATGTCTCACATTCTTGAGAATCAAGGGGCAGTCTATGTTGGTCTCAAGAGCTATTTCTCCTTTTCCCACAATCTTGGAAACTTTTTCATTTTCTATCCTTACATTTCTGAAGTCTCTGCTTATGTAGGTTGTGAAGAATTTCTTTCTGGAAGTAACATGGAATGATGCACCAGAGTCTACAATCCAGCATGAATCTTGAGAGGTTAGATTAACCATACCATCATCACAGATGATGATTATCTCATCGCCTTTTGAAGCAGTGGCAGTTGTGTCTTTGGCTTCGTTCTTCTCATTTGATTCATTTCTCTTTTCCTTTTTGAGTTTTCTGTATTCTCTTTTCATATGACCCTTAAGGCCACAATGAAAGCATTTTATCTCCTTTCTTGGTTTGAAAGTGCCTCTGGAATGATCTTTTGGCCTGCTTTTTGGAGCGGTCACGGTTGTGAAATTTTCTTTGATGAGTTCTTCCACGATTCTCAGAAACAAGAGCATCTGACTCGGTTGTTATGCCTAGTTCTTTTCGCCTCGCTTATTCATTTAATAAACTATCCTTCACTAAGGTTAAAGTGATGACGCCTTGAGGAGTAGAGTTGCTTAAGGAAACCACAAGTGTGTTCCAACTATCCGGCAACGAGCTGAGTAGCAAAAGTGCCAATAGCTCATCTTCCAGCACCAGCTTCATGGTTGAGAGTTGATTTACCAACTCTTGGAAATCACTCAAGTGTTCAGAAATACTTCGTCCGTCTTTGTATTTCAGGTTCACCAAACGACGAATGAGTGACGCTTTGTTTTGAGGAGTCTATCGCTCGTACAT
Source organism: Iris pallida (assembly GCA_029216955.1). Lineage (NCBI taxonomy): Eukaryota > Viridiplantae > Streptophyta > Magnoliopsida > Asparagales > Iridaceae > Iris > Iris pallida. The sequence continues at coordinate 3,286,177 of JANAVB010001399.1, read as the reverse complement.
CGATGCTAACTTCATCAACATTTGATGAGCATCAATTTTTTTGGAAATGGTGAAAAACGCTTTGGTCGATCTAAGGACGGATCTCTCCAATAGCTTTTCGATTTAGAATGGTCCAATCTTTTTCAGATTTGTCTTCTGACTTTTGTCCATTGCAAGTAACACTTCGTACAAATCCTTACAATAGAGGATATCTTCCATCCGCGGCCTCCATATGGAATAGTTTGAAGACGTGAGCTTAATCATGGTTGAGGAGGTAGAAGACAATGATTCCGCCACCACGATTAATAAGCTTGTGTGGCTCTGATACCAATTGTTGGTTATGCACTGATACTGCTAATTGGGATGGAGATAGCTTACCCACTTAACGTGGGAGCTACAATGAGTTGAAGTTTAGCTTATCCGCTTAACACGAAGGCTAGAGAAAAGAAAAGAAAACAAACATACAAAAGACAAGAGAATTAACGAGGTCCGGCTATGTGCCTACGTCCTCGGACAACAATAGTTCTTTTTTTCTTCCTCCACTAAGAATAGTGGGATTACAGAGTTACAAACTCTCTCTTGGATATACTCAAGAGGATCTCTCTCATACACAAGTATGAAAGACACTTTGGTGAAGAAGCACCCGAGGTAGAAGCACCACCCGGAAGAACACCGCAAGCAAGGAGCACCAAGACTTCTAGCACCAAGATCACAAGGGAAGATTAACCCAAACATCTCCCAAACCATCTCCTTATATAGCCATAAGGGAATGAACCTTCTCCTCCAAGATTCGTTCATGCAAGATGAATGAACCTTGGGAACTCCACAAGTCTTTAGACTTTCTCCAAGGTGAATGAACCTTGGGAACTCCAAATCCTCTCTCCAATTAAGGAGGGACCACCCAACAAAACTTTGTTTTTTTATAATATTCTGAAAAGAAAAATTCCTTTGCTAATATTACGAAGGAAAAAAAAATTCCTTTGCTAATTTTCTATCCTAAGATTCCTAACGGACAAGTTCGCGATATTTAGTTGCAATTTGATTCTAATTATATTTATATCCAAATAAACAAAAAATATTCATTATTTGAGAAGATGCCCAGCACAATCTCTCTAACATGTAGGTCATACAAGATGGTGGATATAAAGTATATGCTTATATTATAAGAGTTTATTTTTGTTCATCCATCAAAACTAGTATGGATATATGTTCACCATTCCATTTAAGAATTATCATGTGTCATTTTTATCCAACTTAAAATCACTTATGTAGTGGTAAGTTGGTGAATATCTACACTAGTCTTGACCACTAATTTGACACATAACAACTCTTGAATGAAATGATGAACATCCACACTAATTTTGGTGGATGAACAAAATAAAATATATTATAAACTCCATAAACGGACTCCTCAAACCTCAAGTTGTTATCGGGCCAGGCTGGGTCAACCCGATGAGGAAGACGGGCGAGCTGGAAAACCTTAACCCAAATCCAGCTCGGTCCAGAAAACTGAAAAATAGCGCGACGGTCCGAGTTGGCCTGAGGGGAAAAAATTGACGTTTCAAAAAATTGGCTTAAGAAAAGAAAATACAATTCAAAAAATATATATTAATTTTATTAAATTTATAAATTTAATATATATATTTTTACGAACTGAAAAAAATGAAATTACGACCTTTTTACAATTTAATCTTCAAGTCTTCGGTCTTCTGGGCAGTTCATTGTTTAGCTCTTCCTTTTCCAGTAGGATCGTCCGTATTAAATGTTTAGTCTATTTTTCGCATAAATCCAATCTTGAATGCGAATATAGACTTCCAAAATATCTGACAGTATTGTGTTTCTCTTCTTGCTTAGCATGCATTCTTGAACATGCACTAAAACAATATTTTGATGTTGTCGTGGACACACAGGCCATTAGAAGATCACATGCTAAAGAAGAAATTATATGATAAGTTTTGTCTTGTCTTTTTCACCATTCTAATACAAAATTAAAAATATGATCCAGAATCCTCATCATCTTCATCATAAGAGTTTAAATACAATGACAATTCTAGAGTTGGGAGGGAAGATTACTTTTGTTTCTTCTTTTGTAATATACTCTTAGCATGAGATAACTTAACAATTAAATCGTAACTACTACCACCACGAGCGATTGTACCGGGTAGACTTAATACAACTTTTTAAATATAAACCAATTAGAATATTATAATATTCTTTAATTTCTATTTTAAGTTACTTTCTCAACGCTCATATTGTCATGAAAATCATCTAACAATATAAATACAGCATCTAATTTAATTTTAGGATATAAAACCGTAACCAAAGAATATAAAAGTGATATTTCACGTTAATATTTTAAAAAATGTTTATATAGACATAATCAAAATCATGAGAATATTTATATATCAGGCAGAAATTGAGATCTCAAAATATTGATAGATAAAGTATTATTACTAGCATTATAAAAATAAATAAATAAATTATTATAAATATCCTATTCACGTAAAAAATTTACTATGGTTCTACTGATTGCAGATCCAGTGTACAAAAGTTTCAGTAGTCTTAGACAAATTATATTTTTTTTTGTAAAATTTATGTGACATATAAATAATATGTCATGATACAAACAAAAGAAAAATTTTGTTTACTAGTCCATATATCAAAGTTAAAAAAAAAATTACTAACATTTTCAAAACTATATTTCAAAGTTATTTTTTCTTTTTCAAAACTTTTAACAACTTCTGCTATACTAATAGATCTAAAAACTATATTAGTAAACTACTTGCATAGTCATAATATAATCTTCTTTCCAAAACATCGATTTTGACTCCTAGTTAAAATATTACCATTAATACTTCTAAATTTTGGATGTGACATTTATGTCGGCAGCACAAAATCTTCTACAGGGTTATTAGCATAACTATTCTCATCAACACCATTAGTATAAGAAAATTTTTGAGTAGTACCCCACTTGCTTTACCCATATTCAAGGTGCACCCCACCTAATTACCATTATGTAAGACACCTCTCACTTTGACAGTTTTCGTCCTTCACTAACGGTCAACTCCTTTGGCCCACTTTTTTGGACAAAAATGCCCACTTCTTTCCAACGAAACATTCCCATTTCCCAAGCTCCTAACCACCCCCCTATTGCCCCCGTCGGCTGCCCTCCACCCCTCACACCAAGGAGCCCCCTCCTCCTCCAACCCTCCTGCCCGCTGCGGCTATCGCTGCCAACGCTGCTACTGCTGCCACCGCCATCGTCGCCGCTGCCTCCCCCCCCGTCGATGAGCCCCCTCCTCCCCACCCTTCCGCTCGTCGTTGCTACCACCGTCGACGGCAGTGGGCGGATGTGGCAGCAGCGGGTGGGGGCAGCAGCGGCAGCGGGCGCGGTGGTCGTGGGAGGACCAACGGCGGGGGCAGCGGCAGCGGTCGTCGAAACGGGGGTGGTAGGGGAGTGGTGGTGGTGATGGTGGTGTTTGTAGTGTCCCGACCCGTAAGATGTCTTATGATGGATGGTTGGTTCGATGAAGCCTTGTTGGACTTGGAAATATACAAGGGATCGCTTGAAAGGCTATGCGATCGTGGCAGGAATCGTCCTATGAATGTGAGTAGTGTTGAACCCTTCAAAGATCCTTTAGCTTCACGCTTAAAATAAGGATGAGTATGCTATGTTTCTTATTGAGTTTGTTCAATAATACCTTGTATGAAATTTAGAAAGATAATAATCACCTGAATGTAAACTGTTGTGGCTAAATGAATTATATGCTTGTACGATGTTGCGATAAATTGCATGACAAGTGAAAGCAAAGTCCCAAATACTTGGGCGGTGAGTATATCAAGCTTTGGCTTGATGAATAGATGGTAAAACAGATGTTAAGACCCCAGGAACTGGACAGTGAGTATGCTTGAACTGCATTCGAATGAATGTATGCTAAAACAGATGCTAAGTCCCAGGAATTGGGCGGTGAGTACATTGAGTTGGTTGGAAAGATGTATGGTATCAAAGATATGGCAAAGAGATTGGGTAACAATATTCTAGTATCCTGTGCCGATGTAGAATGTTGATTTCACTAAGACCCTGGATGGGCAGATGATAATGTGAGCATTGGCTCAAGGCAAGATGGCAAGATGGCGATATGAATGAGAATGATGGATGAACTACTTAGTTTTCCTTATCATACATTATATGTTTCTTTATAGATAAGTTGCATATAGTTGCATGGTCATGGACAACTTGTCGACAAGGTGGTTTCTCGAAAGGTATTCCTGGGCCATGGAACCCGGTTCGTCCTAGGGGGAACAAAGAATTATGCCGACGTACTAGCATCGGTATACAGGACTTGCAGTGGGGCTAGCTACCTGCACTGGCAAGGGCGCTGTATACCTGTAAGTCGGTCCAAGATGGCGTGTCGCCATTGACCTTCATATAGATAGGTCCGGTACTAATGATGTCTAATGCTGGCAACGTAAGTTATTACTCAAATACAGGGAAGGATGTCGGCTGTTGGTAAGAATCACCTGAATGGTGATATTTATATTGAATCATGATATTGTTCCTAACAATATCTTGTGCAGGCAGAGTAAGTATTATAAATGTACAGGGATGGCTACACGACCGTGGGTAAGAATCACCAAAAGGTGATAACAGTATGCTTTAAATTATGTTGGCTATGAGATTTGCATGCTTTACTTCTTGTCGGCTATAACATGAAATTGACCCTAAGGCAACGAGAAAGACCACTGTTAATAATGTTCTATAACATGATTACTTAGTGTTGTCTTCTTAGGTGAGTTGGGCCAACACCGCTCGCCAGTACATTGATGATGTACTGACCCACGTTGTGGGCAATATTACAGGTGTTTGCTTGGAGAAAATCCTGTGAATCGGTACTTGGCATCGATGAATCAGATGGGTGTGCAGAAGCTCTTCTTTCAAGACGATGTCTTCTGCTATACGGGACATAATGTATAGAACAGTGAAATTCAGTTGTACCAGTGAGATTGTAGCCATATTGGCAAGTTCATTTTAAAAAAGTCGATATATTCATTTGTAGCCTAAAGGGCAAGTGTATACATTCAGTTGGCTACTCAAGAGTCTTGTAATCAGTTGTAAACTCTGTATTCCGCTGCAAGTCTTATAGTCCATTATGTTATCAATAAATGAGAAACATTTCTTCAATATCTTGTGTGACTTTAATATATCTGCTTGGTTTTGCTGTGTATTCGATGTATTCTGAGAAATACCAGGAACTGTAATGGTTTTGCCTTTTCCAAGTACAATCTAGACTTGTACGGCATCACGCCCAGTGGCTAGTTTTCGATCCTCCGGGATCGGGGCGTGACATAATGGTATCAGAGCACGGCTTTACGTCCTTGGATTCTTATTCGATTTGTTTCAAATCAATGTTGCTACTAAGATGATTCTAAGCTGCTTCCGCGATGATTCAAAGATTGTTTATGCGATTATTCAAAGTTGCTTCCGCGGTGAATCAAAGTTGCTTCCGCGAATACTCAAAGTTGCTTCCGCGATAAAATCAAAGTTGCTCTATGATGACTCATAGTACTTCTGCGATTATTTCGTGTTGCTTCCAAACTATTCTAAGTTGTTCCCTTGACTGAAAGTCCGTTGATCCTCCTAGCTGCTCACTGGGTGTTCCATACAATGTCTAAATATGTGGACTGTGATATGTGTGCTTTGTTGAATTTCTAAAAGATACCAAAAAGAATAACAATTATGCGATGTGATAAATAAGTTTGTGATGTATGCTGGATGTCTTATGCGTGGGATTCATTGAGTCGATTGTTATGCAGCAATCGACCGTGGGTGATGGCTTGGTATGTTGGAACAGAATGTGCATGGATTTCAGTGAATTAGAATTGACAGAATCTTGAGTCGATATTTGTGGTCAGCATAACCACTGCAGGATGGATTATCCATATTGGATGTTGGTTTGATACGAGGGAATATTGTGTCAGAATGGCTTGAGCTGTGAGTGGTATATTACATATACCCTCGTCGTGATAAGATGTCCCTTGACCCTTGATGTGTTCATAATTTTGTGATTGCTTTACCTATAAGGTATTGGGTAGTATCGAGTCGTAGCTGAGATTATGATTGATACATGTTGGCTAGGCGTGTTCCTTGATTGTTAAGTTGGATGACCCGTTGTGAAATTTTGATGTGTTCAGATGAACCATCGCTAGACCTTGTCGGTTAGCATTATGTTGGGTAATAAGAGAATTGAGAATATGAAATGAATGCCTTGGTTGGAAAGGAAACGAATTTCAGATTCAGGCGAAGACTTGGATCAGTTGGGTAAAAAGGATTGTAGGCTTGGTAATGATGGTGTAGTGTTGCTATTGAAAGATTTTGAAGAATAAGATGGACCGAATATTGAACGATGTTGGAAATCGAGTAAATAAAATTGCATGTTGGACATCGGCAGAATCGATGGTGATGTTAGACGCTTGTCGGAAAGTTGCGAATGAATTAGAAGATGCAGAGAGTTGCACCAACGACCGAAAAGATTGAGAATGGGATTGAGGAATAGATGATCTTAGCACGTGGTGCAGTGTGCTTGAGAGAAATTGATGTCCAAAATTAACAAAGTTATGACCCTTGACTATTTTGAAGCATAGAGAATGGGTACTTGTCCCTTAATGCATGAAAGAGTAGATGTTCCTTATGAGAGTTGAATGGTTGGGGTACCAATAAGTATCGAGGTGCAGCGATATGTAGTAGACCATGTCGGTAGATGATATTATCGCATGAATAACAAGTTTAGTGGAATATATAATTGTGGGATTATGACTTAGCTAATTAAGTTATGTCATATTCAATTGGATGATCGAAGTACGAATGCTAGATGATTGGTGCCATAGAGATTGGATCGATGCATGAATAATAAATCTTCTTATGGAATCACAAGGAGATGATACAAAACGAATATTGATAGTTAACGTGAATTGCTAAGAGATGACCGTGTTGGTGCTAGAAAATTTATAATTGATGCCTCGGAAGAAATATGATTATGTAGTTGCCTTATTTCGTTGGTTAAGAGAGTACGGACCGTATCGATGATCTAAAAATATGGGAAACGAATATGTCGCGAAGAGATCGTAGGAAGAGATCGTAAGTGATAAACTATTGAGATAGCAATGTCGGATGATGACTCGGAATAGTTGACCCGATTGAATAGACAATTTGAGTACGATATAAGGATATAAGTCGGATTGAACAAGTGATGCTATGTCTATGCAAGTAAAAATTGAAAGTTTGAATATTTGATTAAGGAGTTTTATATGATAGCCTCGGGATTGACCCATAAGGATTGTTGTATAAAATTGTCAGATAGATTTTGTCGGTTGCGGGTAAGTCTAGAATGAGACTTCGTTGGGTATGACCAGAGTAGGAGCACGGATAGAAAGACTTGACCCTAGAATGTCGGCTGGTTGCCTAGATTGTTGGTTGGTTGCCTAGATTGTCGGTTGGTTGCCTAGATTGTTGGCTGGTTGCCTAGATTGTCGGTTGGTTGCTTAGAATGTCGGTTGGTTGACTAGAGTGTCGGTTGGTTGCCTAGAATGTTGGTTGGTTGCTTAAGTTTCAGATTGATTGGCAATGTTCTTCAGTTGTCCGTGTTGGGAATAAGTTCATAAGATTGGGGTGGTGTCCCATGTCCCTAAGTTGGTCAGACCATAGAGTTGCCCCTATGATGAGAATTGGTTGCCTCTAAGATAAAAAAAATAAGTATGTCCCTAATAGCTATCCATCTCATATGAGTTAGCTGAATGTCTGGTTTAGCTTAGATTAGCTGACCATAGAGACTTGACTGAATGCTAAGTTGAATGTTGGAAAACCGTAGGATGTCCCTATTGATGTTACGTGAGTATAATCGGAATGAGTAAGATGTGTCGGAAGGTAAACTTGGAATGGAATGGAGATTGGATAAATTTTGATGTTATAATGTTTGATGGGATGACGGATCATGTTGGTTTCGGAAATTGAGTTGCCTTTGTTGCAATGCTGGAAATTGTTGGAATTGGTTGGATTTGGTTGATTAATATTGAGCTGCATAAAATTGATGGTAATACTTTGAGACAGTTGGAATAATTTCATTGATCAGATCAGAATTGAGGATAAGTGTACGACGAAATTGGATAATGCAAGTAGCCAAGATCGACGAGAGCAAAGGTGAATAGGAATGACCCTCAGGATTGATGTTGCTGGAATAGCTTATGCGAGAGAATAATATGTTGGCTTGATCTATACGAGAAAATGTTTGAGTACAGCAGAAAATATTACTAGAGTGGAAGATGTACACTTTGGTAGATGAATCATGATCGAGAAAGTTACGAGTTGCAAACAAAGTATATGGATGCGAATGATGACGAGTACAAGATTTGGCCGATGAGTCTCGAGGTATCGAAATAAAAATATGGCAATAGAAATTATCAATTTTGGTGGCCTGAATGACGATGAACTTGAAAGGAATAATGGATACATCTAAGTCAGAATACTTTGGAAAACGTTGGGATTTATTGTGGAAAATTTATCGAGTTGGAATTGGCAACATCTATTGTCTTATTAGTTGGTTGGAATATTGAATAAACAAGTGGGATTATACGAGATGCTCAGAAAGAATTACTGATGTTCGAAAATGAAGTTACACCGTAGCTCGTTCGCTTTCTCTATCACTGAACTTGGCTAAAGTGCATGTATTTCGGGGACGCCTAAAATATGTGTATGATTCCAATTAAGTGGTGTGCTGAATTCAAACGAAACCACGGGGAGGATTATCAGGTGCTAAGGATTTGCACGAGTGTTGGAGGAAAGATCAAAAAGGATGGTAAACTATTTTGAATCAATTGAGATGCTGTATCGAGATGATACATTACTTGAAATCAATCGAGAGATTGCGGAGAAATATTAAATGGTGCAAGTTGATCGTTGAGAAGTTTCATGAAAAGTTGGTTGAAGTTTTGGGGATGAGTTTGTTTTAAGTTTCGAGGACGAAACTTTTTCTGAGTGGTATATATTATAGTGCCCCGACCCGCAAGATGCCTTATGATGGATGGTTGGTTCGATAAAGCCTTGTTGGACTTGGGAATATGCAAGGGATCGCTTGGAAGGCTATACGATCGTGGCGGGAATCGTCCTATGAATGTGAGTAGTGTTGAACCCTTCAAAGATCTTTTAGCTTCACGCTTAAAATAAGGATGAGTATGCTATGTTTCTTGTTGAGTTTGTTCAATAACATCTTGCATAGAATTTGGAAAGATAATAAAAGATAATAATCACCTGAGCGTAAACTGTTGTGGCTAAATGAATTGTATGCTTGTACGATGTTGCGATGAATTGCATGACAGGTGAAAGCAAAGTCCCAAATACTTGGACGGTGAGTATATCGAGCTTTGGCTCGATGAATAGATGGTAAAACAGATGTTAAGACCCAGGAACTGGGCAGTGAGTATGCTTGAACTGCATTCGAATGAATGTATGCTAAAACAGATGCTAAGTCCCAGGAATTGGACGGTGAGTACATTGAGTTGGCTGGAAAGATGTATGGTATCAAAGATGTGGCAAAGAGATTGGGTAACAACATTCTAGTATCCTGTGCCGATGTAGAATGTTGATTTCACTAAGACCCTGGATGGACAGATGATAATGTGAGCATTGGCTCAAGGCAAGATGGCAAGATGGCGATATGAATGAGAATGATGGATAAATTACTTAGTTTTTCTTATCATGCATTATATGTTTCTTTATAGATAAGTTGCATATAGTTGCATGGTCATGGACAACTTGTCGACAAGGTGGTTCCTCGAACGGTATTTCTGGGCCATGGAACCCGGTTCGTCCTAGGGGGAACAAGGAATTATGCCGACGTACTGGCATCGGTATACAGGACTTGCAGTGGGGCTAGCTACCTGTACTGGCAAGGGCGCTGTATACCTGTAAGTCGGTCCAAGATGGCGTGTCGTCAGTGACCTTCATATAGATAGGTCCGGTGCTAATGATGTCTTATGCAGGCAGAGTAAGTTATTACTCAAATACAGGAAAGGATGTCAGCTGTTGGTAAGAATCACCTGAATGGTGATATTTATATTGAATCATGATATTGTTCCTAACAATGTCTTGTGCAGGCAGAGTAAGTATTATAAATGTACAGGGATGGCTACACGACCGTGGGTAAGAATCACCAAAAGGTGATAACAGTATGCTTTAAATTATGTTGGCTATGAGATTTGCATGCTTTACTTCTTGTCGGCTATAACATGAAATTGACCCTAAGGCAACGAGAAAGACCACTGTTAATAATGTTCTATAACATGATTACTTAGTGTTGTCTTCTTAGGTGAGTTGGGCCAGCACCGCTCGCTAGTACATTGATGATGTACTGACCCACGTTGTGGGCAATATTACAAGTGTTTGCTTGGGGAAAATCATGTGAATCAGTGCTTGGCATCGATGAATCAGATGGGTGTGCAGAAGCTCTTCTTTCAAGACGATGTCTTCTGCTATACGGGACATAATGTATGGAACAGTAGAATTCAGTTGTACCAGTGAGATTGTAGCCATATTGGCAAGTTCATTTTAAAGAAGTCGATATATTCATTTGTAGCCTAAAGGGCAAGTGTATACATTCAGTTGGCTACTCAAGAGTCTTGTAATCAGTTGTAAACTCTGTATTCCGCTGCAAGTCTTGTAGTCCATTATCATTATCAATAAAAGAGATACATTTCTTCAATATCTTGTGTGACTTCAATGTATCTGCTTGATTTTGCTGCGTATTCGATGTATTCTGAGAAATACCAAGAACTGTAATAGTTTTGCCTTGTACAAGTGCAATCTAGACTTGTACGGCATCACGCCCAGTGGCTAGTTTTCGATCCTCCGGGATCGGGACGTGACAGTGTTGGTGTTGGTGAAGGAGAGGGATTAGGATTTGGGTTTGGGGAGGGAGAAGACAAGGGTATTTTCGTCAAAAAAATCGATCAATAAGATTGATTGTCCGCTATGGGCGATTTCCGTCAAAAGTGGGGGGTGTCTTACATTATGGTAATTGAATGAGGGTACACCTTGAATATGGGTAAAGCAAGTGTGGTGCTACTCAAAATTTCTCTTATTATAATTATAACACTGTTTTGAAACACCTTAATAGTGATGGTTATTACTAGTAGCATCATTACGATCCATATTAATAGTTTAAAAAATTATAATGTAAAAAAATCTAATAAAATTTCAAATTGTTCTTCTCCAAAAACTAATCAAATATAATAATAATAAAAAATAATCTCAAGTTAATTTTTTTTTTCAAAGTCCCATGTTGAATTGTTATAGCTTTGTGGAGGTCTTTCAAGTTGAACCTTGCAAAATTTTCAAACTCTTGCAATTTTTCTTTCACTTCAGTCTCAAGCAGGTTACTACTCTGCTTATTTTTTTTTTTTTTTTACTTTTTTAATATAATGTAAGGGTGTTGTCAATCATTGCTATAAAATTTATGTAGCCGTGAGCTAGTTAGCACTCCTATCTCTCTACTTTACTAGATTGCTTGTAAATATTAAAAGAGAGAAAAAAATATTATGGTAAATTTGGATGAATTCTGTCCTACTTATAAAAAATTTCAGATGCAAAATGACCCACAATATCCTTAGAATATAGCTCTTAAAGAAATATTTGGTCATTTTGATCAAAATGACCAAAATATTCTTGATTAACGGTCAAAGTGGATATAATTTGGTAATACATTAATATGACCATTGGAAGATTTATTTTACCAAAATATTCCTTCCAACGTTTTAATAACAGATATATGAAATATTATGATAAATTGCTCCCTAATATTAACAAATGTCGGTCCCCGATTTACGGGGAGGGCGGTGCTGGTTTTAACCGGGCTGGGTTGGGTGGTAACCCGATTTGGGTCGGATATTCGGCTGGACCGGTCCGGATCGGACTTTCGGACCACACATCAGCCCATACCAAGTCTAATATGGACCGAACAGGGTCGGCCTGTTGACCGGGTCTGAACTGGCCCAACCCAAATTTAATCGAACCGGGCCCTTGAAGTATTCTGGGCCACCCGACCCAATTAACTTGACTCAAACCCCTTAACTAAAAGTAAAATTCTAAAGACACTTCACATTTTGCTTAGGCTAGCCCTTTTTTTTTACTTATTTACAAGTTTGCCACCGGAAAAAAGTTTCAGGCTAGTCTAATTTTTTCAGGACTTTTTGACCGTCCTTCTTATTGGAAGGACGGTCAATCCCTCTAAAGAAGGACGGTCAAATATTTCTACAGTCCTAATTCTTTAGGACGGGGGGCTATTGGACACAACAATAGGGTAAGCGCGGCGGCAGGGGACACGACGGTTGGGGAGCGTGGCGGCAGGGGGCGCGGCGTCGGGAACAACAGCAGGCTGGGGAGCGCGTGGGAGAGCGGCAATAGGGGACACGACTGGGTAGTGCGGGCTGCGGCGGGGGCATAAGACGGCAGGAGGCATGCGGTGGCAAGGAGGCGGGACGTGGCGTGGGAGAGGAGGGATGTGGACAGTAGGGGTGTGCATCGGTCGGTGGTCGACCTATTTGATTCCAACCGAAGTCGAACCAAAGTTAATCGGTTCGAAAATAAACAAAACCGAACCAAACCAACCAAATGGTCGGTTCGGTTTTGAAACCGACCGACTTGGTTCGGTTTGGATTGGTTCGACTTGGTCGATTTTGATCACATAAAAAAATGGACTGTATGCTCTTTTTTTTTGTGAAACCTCAGTCAACTTGTACTTTGCAACAGTAAATACAATTCAGCAGCTTCAATTCAACTTGCGCTTTGCAGGTGGAGAAAAATGTCAATTATACATATAAAAAAATCATATATATTCAACCAAAAGTCCCTTCCATGTGCACAAGAGCAATTAGAAAAGAATAGGAGCCGCAAGCACTCCTCTTTGAGACGAGAGAGAGAGAGAGAGAGAGAGAGAGAGAGAGCTCTTTCAACTTCAACTTGATAAATGACCGTGATATGAATAAATGAACCAAACCGGTATAATACAGCCCAATGAACCCATACCCAACCGGCCAACCCTAATTATTTAACAAGAATTTGGTTCGGTTTGGTTCGGTTCGGTTCGATTTAGTCGGTTTTTGGAATAACCAAACCGTGAACCGAACCGAATCGGTCGGTTTTGAAAAAATTGAAGCCGAACCAAACCAACTGAACCATCGATTCGGTTTAAAACCAATCGATTCGGTTTGACTTGGTTCTATTTGATCGATTTGACTTAATTGTGCACAGCCCTAGTGGACAGTTCCAAAGAAAAATTTAGATTGTCGTGAGTAAAAATTGGGATAGCTTGGCCTGTGTTGTAGTAATGTACTAGCGTAAGTAAAATATGAACTGTTTTCAGAATTTCCCAATTAAAACCACCACCGAAGAGGAAACATGCACGCGAAGAGCGACTCGGCGGTGCTGAGCTGGGCCGCGTCCCCGCGGCCTGCCGGCCTACTACGTCCAGTCCCCGTCCCGCGAATCCCACGACGGGGAGAAGAACGCCACCACCGCCTCCTTCTTCCATTCCAGCCCCTCGGGGTCCCCTCCCCACTCCTCCCACTCCCGGGAGACCACCTCCTCCCGCAAGAACAAGCCCCGGACTCACCACAGCAGCATCAAGTCGTGGAAGGAGCACCAACGCCAGATCGACGCCATTGAGGAGGAAGGGCTGCTCGAGGACGAGGAGTACGAGAAAGGGGTTCCCATGATGTGCTACTTCCCGGTGTTTGTTCTCGGGTTCTTCGTGCTCTTCTGCTTCTTTTTCGCTCATCCTCTGGGGGCCAGTCGCTCCCAGAAGACGGAGATTACAATGAAGGTGAGTATTTCTTTATTTATTTATTTTTGGTGAGAATTTTTGGAATGTGAGATCGACCCTGGTGTTTTTTCGGGACGCGGATTCGGAAATGAGCCTCCTTTCTAGATTTTGATGCGTTTGGAAATGCAAATGTTTAGATGCAGAATTGAGAGATTTAGAGAACGGAAGGTGTTTGAGTGAAGAACATTTAGAGCATCAATAGTAAGGTTCATTACAATTTCTAGATTCTAGATTCAGAATATAGGAAATGAGCCTCCCTTTCTGGATTTTGATGCATTTGGAAAATGCAAGTGCTAGATGCAGAATTGAGAGTTTCAGCGAAAGGGGAGGTGTTTTGAGTGAAGAAATTTTAGAACTGTGTAGTGTTTTTCTCGAGATTGGTGTTTAGAAATGAGTCCTTTTTGGAACTTAATGGGGTATATGATAACCTTGTTTGTTAGTCGCAAGCTTGTGAAACTAGAAACTACCATAGTAGTGCACTGTACATACACCAACATTTTGAAGTATTCTTCATCGATATAAACCCATGCCAAAAGTCAATCCTAGTAGAGAAGACCACAATGATAAAAAAAAATAGTAGGATTGAGCCAATTGTGATAAATCATAACTTTTGGGGATAATATCTAGAACTTGAGATCTTGCTAGATGTTGTTTTGAGTTTGGAATTTGGAAATGAGCCTCTTTTTAGAACTTTCGATGAATTTGCTACATGCAATATTTATATGTAGAATTCATAGTTCTAGCCAAAGTGAAGAATTTTTAGGAAACCATGATCTACCCAATTTGTGTTTTTCCTGAGATTGATATTTAGAAATGAGGTGATCCGATGTATGCCTTTTTGTCTTCTTCTTCTTCTTGGTCTCTACTAGGGTGAAGTTTTAGGTAGGAGTTTTATGTCTACGATGAAGGATATTTCAAGATGCTGGCGTGTGTCCAGTTCACTCCTACGATATATTTTACCATGGCTAGATAGTCCAGTCCAAGGTTGTGAAAAACGCTAGGCACAAGTCGGACGGGCACCTGCCGCCTAGCGCCTAGCCCGTTTAGGCGGTCGCCTAGGTGGCCACCTAGATCTAGGCGGTTCAAATATAAATAAAAATCCAAAAAATCTACTGAAAAATGCAGAAAAAGACTATAAAATTCCAAAATATGCATAGTCGGACGTCGAGGGGTCTGGATGGGCGCCTAGGCGGACATTGGGCGGGCACCAGGCGCCTCCTAGGCGGCCGCCTAGACCGCCGTGGTCCAGTCCATAGCTATGCTAGTTTATAGTGGCGGCAAGCTTGCAAGCAAACAAAGCTATCTGACACTTCATCAAAATGCACAATTTTGATGGAGCGTCAAATTTGAACAATTCAAATGATTCTCCTTGTTGACTTTGGAAAGTATAGAATTTGAGAATTTCATCATCCAAGCTGGAAACGATGCTTCTCTTGTCCCCACTGAAATAGCGACGCTCAATTCTGCACTCAAGTTCTCTTTCAGAAACAAGGGTTCTTTCTTTGGAGTTCATGTGACATCAACTCTTCTTGATCTTACCTACTAGCAACTTCACTGGCCAGTGGAAATGTAAGTAGAACCAACCCTTCTTCTCATCGTTCGATGATACGTGATTAAAATCTGGATTTTGCTTTCTAGATCCATGAGTTTTATCGTTCAAGGAAGAGCCAGAAGAATCTTAACGTAGTGATTGTTGTTGAAATCACAAAAATTTCGCACAAGTCTGTAATGGACTGAGACTACAAAAGTGGTAACATAGGAATAGCAAGCAAGCATGCTTGTTGTGGGGGCAGAGGGGGATAGGGGTTAAAGGGAGGAGGGAATGGGGGGGGGGGGGGGGGTAGGTTGGAGGTTGCTGTGAGATGTTTATTTCAGTCACTTTCTAGTCTACCATGCATGTTTCGTCATATTTATATATCCTCATTAATCCAAAAGTATTGCATGTTTGAGATTCCAAGATTGAGAGCATAAAAACTACTAATTTCAATTCATTCACCTACATCAACATTAATATATATGTTTTGAACATACTGATGCAAAGCTATCAAACCTTGATACTATCTTCATACATCTTATCTCGCTAATGTCACATGAAAACAACAGTAATAACCAATTCTCAACAAATGGTACATGCTCGTCATGAAAACAAATTATACAAGTCACTAAAAAGTGTACGCTAGAAGAGAGCGCTGATTAACCTCAACCAGAAACCAACTTCACAAGGACAATGATAACATTGAGAATGGCAAGAGGGACTCTCAAGAATTTAGTTTGCATATGGCAAGAGGGACTCTCAAGAATTTAGTTTGCATATATTAGACCAATGATCTGCCCCTTGAGTGATTTTGCTCTTTGCATTCCTGAAACCTTAGGGGTATTTGTGGGGTGGTGGTAATGGTAGGGGGTGGTGAGTTTGGGAGTGTGCATAATCCTCATTTGAGGATTGTGGTGTGGGGATGGGATGTTGGGAAGGGATTTGGAGTAGATTCCTAGGAAGTAGGAGAGAAGGCGGGAGGTCAGGAAGAGGATGGTCGGGGTCCTCCTGTTAGGGTTGGGGAGTAGCAGGTTTGATCTACACCACCTGCTGCGATTCACTCTACATTGTTACAAGTCACTAAAAAGTTGTTACAATCATAAACTTTACAAGTGAAGTAATGTGAGATTCACTCTCAAGTAGGATAAGACTTGAAATTTTACAAAAAAGAAGAAGAATGATTGTAACAAGTCATTTAGGTATCTTACCAAAACTAAAATGATTCAGAAAAAAGCTACATTCTCATACTTTGTGATCTACACCACCTGCTGCGATTCACTCTACATTGTTACAAGTCACTAAAAAGTTGTTACAATCACAAACTTTACAAGTGGAAGTAATGTGAGATTCACTCTCAAGTAGGATAAGACTTGAAATTCTACAACAACGAAAAAAAGCATGATTGTAACAAGTCATTTAGGTATCTTACCAAAACTAAAATGATTCAGAAAAAAAGCTACATTCTCATACTTAGTGTTCTTGAGTACCATATTAGTTTTAAATGTCACAGACATAGCAAAAAAAAAAGTTCCTAAATCTAGGAACTACAAAGTAACAAACCTATATTCAGGATAATGGTAGTAGTTGATTTATTTTACCCCTCTGAGACATAACTAAAGAAAAAAACATGTAACTAATTATGATCCAATCCATAGACCCATAAAAATGTTGAACTCTTTAATCACAACCAAAAGAACATTACGATCAACACTTACCACCACATGTTTACATCCGACTATGAACATCAATTACAAGATTTGTCCTCCATCAATGCAACTTTATAGCATCCAAATAGCAACTGAAGTAACAATCAATTACCACCTTACAAAGTTTCTTGTGCAGTTTTAACACATTTTTAAGCATGAATCAAAGGTTACAACTTCTGGTACAGCCACTACATAAACAAATTTTCATTCAATACTTGTTTACTATATCAACCTGCAACAAATGATAATTAGCAAAATGTACCTCAGTTAAAACTTGCTTATAGAAAAGACTTCCGCTGTACAAAACAAAATTTTGGAACGTAACTTTACAAACATAAATCATTTTCAAATAGAGAGACAAAATAATGATAATTGTGAGCAGCAAAAATGTAACTGGAAGCTTGAAAAATTACCAACACCAGTGCCGGAAGAGTAGCTCAAAAACCCACTTTCCGTATGCTACCTACCGACACACACATCCATAAACAAAGAGCTTTGCATCAGATACCTCATGGCAAATTTGCAAATTTAACGAACAAAAGAAATTAACAAAAGTAACAATATTTGTGCAGCCTCAGCCGGAAGATGGTGAATGTTTGCAAATAATCATTGTAAATCAGAAAACATTTGCAAGATTGTACAATACTTAAATATGATTATCATCTATCTGACAACTAGTTAAGAAAGTCTATGGAAGTAAACACTTAAAAACGGACGGGAAACTGACAAAACTACCAACAAACAATTGTAATTTGTTAACTAATGCTAATAACTATAAATATTTACTATCCAGTGTATTGATGGCGAGACAGAGCTTCTGCAGCCACAACCCTAGGATGCCCCTCCCTCCTATCATAGGCAATGATGAGGCCACAACCCATCACTATTTTCTAGTGTGAAATCATGTTTTAGCATTTACATTATGTGTGCATCTTTTTTCTGTAATATCCTGCAAATACTACAAATAGTAAGAACATATACTATACTTATGAACATAACTTCAAATAGTCGCCATTGATGTATGCAAGAATGAATTTCATGTAGTCTTTTTGAGTCACCCATAGCATTGGTACACAAGTATGGGTTTTTTTGCTTTTGATACCAATATGCATATTCTTTTCTTCCAAATTAAAAATATGGTATATGGTGTTTGGTCACTTGAACTTAAGGAATTGAAATCCTACATGATATTTAGACTAGGTTAAGTTACAATTTAGATATACGTCTCATTTTTACACATTTTAGATTTACAGATGTTAGACAATCGTCGTGGGCGGGTCTATCTTCTCGTCCTATAGCAACTTCATCTTCTCGACCTCCGCCTACTCCACATGTGGATGATATTTTGTTGTCCGAGAACGAATTATTCCATCGACCTCGGTCGAGTTTGTCATCGGCAAGAGATACCCGCACCCCATCATAGGCACAGGGTATCGCCACCCCTTCATCAACATCGGCACCGCCACCCTATCATTGACACTAGAACCTTTATTCTATTATCAGTAGGAGACCCCTTCCCCCAACCCCATCATCTCGTCCACCGGTTGTTCCGACAACAACATGGTGAGTCAGTGAGCATACAACTAGTGGTCAGTATCTCCCTTGTCACGTCCTGATCCGGAAAATTGTTTGTCCTCGCATCGATTTTACTGAGTCGTTCGTCCTCGCTGGAGCGTGATGTCGTATGAGTCTGGAGTTGCACTCGTACAAGACAAGATGACAGGTTCTCAAAATGGTTATCTTTGATTTGTGTATTAGCAGCGGAAGAAACAAAGCATACGAAACAATTCTGTTTATTTGATAAGCAACGAAATTACAAAGACTTTCAATACCCCGAACGAATCATGCCAGATTGGCTTACGACACTCAAGTTCTCTCTTGCCCACAATGAGTTTCACCGTTCCATACATCATGTCTTCTATATCTCGGCCGCATCATCCTGTTGCAAGTCCGAGCGTCAATGCGGTCGCACGCTTCAAATCGCTACGGCATTCCATACCTTAGCACGTTCAAGCGAAGCTCCGCCGCGAGCAATCCATTACCTGCATCCTGCAAGCAATCTGGTAGGGGATCAATACTAATCCTCTCGCGTACTGATCAGACCCACTTTACTAAACCGACATTAAGTGGATATATGAATCATGCAGCTTAAGTGTGATCTTTCTATATTTGCCTTAGGGTCGATTTCATGGCATATTCGAAAGCAGTAAAGCATGTATTTCATGGCGAGCATGTTATTTGATTCGTATAAGCAAGCATGCAACCAATATCAATCTCGTGTTGTTTCGTGGCACGATTTCTTACCAACATCGATGCACTCATCCTTGCACCGACGCAAGGTGAATATACCTACCATCTTTCCTTGTCATGTTATAAGTGTTTTGTACAGGATCTCTGTGTGCCTGTACTTCAGTCCACCGGTCCTTATCTATATGAAAGGTCACTATCATTCAGCATGCCAGAATGGAACTCTACCAATGGTCCGACGGTGATTACTTCAGCCTGGGTTACTACTCCTATTTTCTGAAGCACTCCCAAATGATACCGGTATTTGTGACGCTTCATTTCAATAGTAGGTCGCAAGCCTCATAAATTGAAATGTCCCACATAATACCCATCTCAAATTTTCTTCTAGATCGAACGGTCCCGCAGTCCCAGCATACCTCGTTCGTGGGATACCCTTGCACGGGCAATCATCAAGTCCATTTGACCATGCAACGCACATTGAATTAATACAACCAAACATAGTCCGACTCCGAAACTCAGCTGTCGCATCATCTCAATATTCAATTCATCCATCTCTATTTTCATTGGCACAATGACCCAAGTCAATGTTCATCGAACGAATGCCCCAAGGACCAAGAACATTTCGAGGCAGCATGCTGCATTTATTAGTTATTCGATATCCTTCGACTCATGCATTCGATGCACGTCTCAATTCAGTATTTTCATGTTCTACACCTTAATGTTTAATGTTCTCCTACTCATGCATTTGATGCACGCCGAAACGATCTTTCAATGTGCTATACTTATGTTCATCCCCTCCGAGTCGTGCAAGGCCTCTATAGGGTATTCAATGTTCTACCGCTCGTGCACTGAGGCACTCGTGCCGATATAGTCTTTCAATGTTTTAGCCCTCTAACTCGTGCATGGAGGCACGAAATAACTCGTGCACTAAGGCACTTGCCGATACAGTTATCCATGTTCTTATGTCTTGCGTGCCGAGGCATTCGCCGTTGCGATATTTCGATGATCATTAGCGACTCGTACATTTTGATACACGTTTTATTTCAATTGTTCTATCTAGTGTTCGACACGTACTATGTTTATCTCTCGATCGAGCCACGTCCGTGGAATCGGTAGGTTAACATAGCATACACGGTACATTTTACTTAGGCATGACGGAGTATAAAAGAAGGGTCAAAGTCCTTCCACCTTAAGCCAATATGCCTTGTCGTTTTTTCGAGCCTATGCGGCTCAATTTCATAACTTTGTTGCACGACCAACTCTTCTGACTTAGCCATTCGAGCACGTCGTGCTTCGTTGAATTATCCAACCGATTTGGCTTACCGTGCCTATTTCTCAGTCCATTGTGAGACGATTTGGTTTTGCGGACTTCGTTGCAAACAAGGCAAAATGTCGACCTCTTATATTTCAGCATAAAAGCATAGCCTGCACACGAAACCAAATAAAATCAATATTCATTCGAATCAGACTTGTGTGTTGCATCGATTCGATTTCTTAGAATTTTCGAACCGACTCAATGCTTTCTCTCGGGCCAACTTAACACTTGCATTGATCTTACTCGATGCATTTCTCGGATCAATGTAACTTTTTGCATCGATTTGCATCGATACATATTTCGGGTCAACACAACTCTTCGAGTCAACGACTCAGCATAATGCACCGTGCAGAGCGGGATATTACATAATATACAACTCAAAATAAGGTTCGTTCTCGAACCGGAACTAATGCTCAATTTAAGTGTTTCTCTAGATCGTTTCACGATCTCGTGCCACTATCGTTTGAATCATACAACTTAGTTTGGATCATACACATATTTTAGACGTTCCACCAATATATGCATTTCAACCAAGCCAAGTGGTAGAAAATTGGAACAAGGCTAACAGCTATATTTCCAATCCTCAAATACTTGCCATCTCGTACTCTCGATCGGACTAAATCTCTAGCGACGGTTTCTCGCAATTCTATCGCATATGTATATTCGATACATATGTGATTCATTCAACAAAATCACCGCATGCGACGCGATTCAAAAATCGCATTTCTCATTATGTAAGTTTCGTATAAACTATCAAATCTATTCGTTGCACCAAGCCGCCACGCATCCAATCGCAACAAGTCTCCGCAACGATTGCGTTCGAAGCCGCTGTCTAACTATTTCTGAAGCCTCACTTCGCAACTCATCTCGATACGATTTATCTTTGTTGACTTGCAATGCATCAATATCTGGACTATGTCCGCTAGGTGACTTACATAGACACCATTCTTAAATTCTTCAGACGCAACTTTTAAATTGATGTTGCACAAAGTCCACAATCTATCCGACACAAAAGTTCAATTCAAGTCGACAATGCTCAAAGGCAACAATCTTTCTGACACAATTGTTTACACGAGTTAACAGTGCTCAAAGGCAAAAATTTCTTTGACACAAGTGTCTTCTACGACGCATTTTATGTTCGATTCCTATCGAGTAGGAATTTCTTAACCAAAATTTCAACTTGTCCGTCTCGCAACATCGAATATAAGTTTCGATTTACGCAAGCTCAATTGCTAAGTGAATCCAAATCCAATGACACATCTCGAAAGTCATCTTTTACCGCTCGCTCTTGTGCATACCACGATTCTCGAAATCGTCTATCCGTATCACCAAGTTTGTTTGTAAAATTTCTATTTCGATCGTCGACCAACATAATCATTCAAGCATTCATCTGACCAATACTCAAAATCCGACTATAAAATTCTCAGCCGAAGCTGTTCCATCAATTCTCGAAACAATCATTCAGTTGCCTAGACTTATCATCAACATGCACCACACTATATTTGTTCTCGACGCAATTCCATATGCGACATCGTATGTGTCATCTTATGGGTCTGTAACATTCACTTTGATTTGGCGGTCAAGTCTTCTAGGGTTAGCTGTCCCGAAGCTACGCTCGATAATTATGGATCGTTAATGAAGGACAGTTACTACAAACCATGCTATATCTTATTTCAGAGCCAAATCACGTTCTCACGATTTCTTATGGGACTCTACGCAAATTTGAACAAAATTATTTCTATCTGCGCAACTGAGGCGCGACTATCCTCCAAATAATTAATGCACTACCGTTGATGATTCTGTAATTCGCGAAACATCTACTCGTATCGAGTTCGAGTCTATCTACCTACTGTCAACCGTCGAGATGCTATGTGCATCGAAACAATCGTCGATGACTTTATAGTCTCGTCCTGATCAGTCACAAAGTTTAGGATCAACTAGTTCGACATTCTCGTATTGCTACTTACAAAAATTTTGATATCGTAGGTCTGTCCCGTTTCGATTCTCACATCGTGCTCAAGTTCTCTTGCGTATCTATTTCGATAGGTCATATCAATTTCGATAGCGCGAGGGTCAACTTTGAATCTGCATCAACGTCGACTTAGCTCACATTGCATACATTCAAGTTCTCGACGAACTTTTCCATACGCATCAATTTGTTTTCCGATTCGCGCATCCCGTTACACTTCGATCGCGTAATCGAATTACCGATTATCCAACATCGAACCCTCGAGTTATACGATCATGCCCTCTAAGTTTCACGCGACTCAGTCATACTCAAATGAGTTTCGTCTCAACATAACTACAATTTTCTTAGGCGCAATTATCCGCATTAACCAACATTTTCATCGAGCGTGCAAGTCATGCGATCCGATTACAATTTGTATTGACTAACATTTCTATCGAGATCGCAAGTCATGCGACCCGATTATAATGTTGAGTTTCCTATCCGACTAATCGTTTCATTAGTCTCAGTCATTCGACCAACTTATAAATTTTCGTCCGACGTATCATTCATTGATACGAGTCCCTGTCCTATCATTCCAACTGATTATTGAAGAACACTTGCATCAACATACCGTCATACAAATTTTCAATCGAGTCTCGATACCATCCCATCCGTTGCGGACAAGTCTTCCGGAATTCTCACAACGTGTCGATGAAATCCATCGCACAAGTGGTATTGCATATACCACACAGAATCGAGCCATTTATCGCATAGGTGGTATGACATATACCACTCGAGAATCAAGTTGTTTCCTTCGCATCATACTCGGTATGAAACAACAATCTATTCCGACTCACGATTTTCGCAGCGATCATGCCGATCACAATCGTAACTTTTGATTAATCAAAATTCGACACAACTCAGCCAATGTATTAATTTGCCAACACAAGTTCAGTGCGTAACCGAACGATTCGTTCTTATCGATTTACGATTTCAGTTCCTTCCATTGCACCTCGTACAACACATTCAATATCAACTTTCATGTTCATTGCAACGCATCATTCACAATCAACTCGTTGCACTTCATGCAACACATCCCACGACTTGTCGCATTGGTGCAACCAATATCCACTACTTGTTGCACTTGATGCAACAGTTCATTTCTTATTCAACTTGTTGCATTGCAACAACATCTCAATTCACAATTCACGACTTTCTTCGCAAAATCATATAAAATTTCAAAACGTTTGCGGCAAAACACGCGACTTTGTATTAGACTTATTGTATGGAACATCCAGTGCGGCATCGAGTAGTCATTTGATTGTGATAGGCAATTTTTTGGAATTGAAACGAAACAAAGCGTCCTGAGAAAATTGAACCTAGAGCTCTGATACCACTTTGTCACGTCCCAACCCGAAAAATTGCTCGTTCTCGCATAGATTTCACCGAGTCGTTCGTCCTCGCTGGGGCGTGATGCCGTACGAGTGTGGAGTTGCACTCGTATAAGGCAAAATAGCAGGTTCTCAAAATCTTATCTTTGATTTGTGTATTAGCAACGGAAGAAACAGAGTATACGAAACAATTCTCTTTATTTGATAAGCAGCGGAATTACAAAGGCTTTCAATAGCCCAAACGAATTATGCCAGATTGGCTTACAACACTCAAGTTCTCTCTTGCCTATAATGGATTTCACCGTTCCATACATCATGTCTTCTATATCTCGGCCGTATCATCCTGTTGCAAGGTCGAGCGTCAATGCGGTTGCACCCTTCAAATCGCTACGGCATTCTATGCCTCAGCGCGTTCAAGCGAAGCTCCGCTGCGAGCAATCTATTACCTGCATCCTGCAAGCAATCTGGTGGGGGATCAGTACTAATTCTCTCGCGTACTGATCAGACCCACTTTACTAAACCGACATTAAGTGGATATATGAATCATGCCGCTTAAGTGTGATCTTTCTATATTTGCCTCAGGGTCGATTTCATGGCATATTCGAAAGCAGTAAAGCATGTATTTCATGGCAAGCATGTTATTTGATTCACATAAGCAAGCAGGCAACCAATATCAATCTCGTGTTGTTTCGTGGCACGACTTCTTACCCCATCGACGCGCTCACCTTTGCACCGACGTAAGGTGAATACGTCTACCATCTTTTCCTGTCGTGTTATAAGTGTTTTGTACAGGATCTCTGTGTGCCTGTACTTCAGTCCACCTGTCCTTATCTATATGAAAGGTTACTGGCATTCAGCATGCCAGAATTGAACTCTACCAATGGTATGACGGTAATTACTTCAGCCTGGTTTGCTACCCCCATTTTCTGAAGCACTTCCGAACGATATTGGTATTTGTGACGCTCCATTTCAATAGTAGGTTGCAAGCCTCATAAATTGAAATGTCTCACATAATACCCATCTCAATTTTCCTTTTAGATCGAACGGTCCTGCTATCCCGGCGTACCTCGTTCGTGGGATACCCGTGCATGGACAATCATCAAGTCCATTTGACCATGCAACACACATCGAATTCATACAACCAAATATAGTTTGAGTCCGAAACTCAGCTATCGCATCATCTCAACATTCAATTCATCCATCTCTATTTCCATTGGCACAATGCTCCAACTCAATGTTCATCGAACGAACGTCCCAAGGGCCAAGAACATTTCGAGGCAGCATGCTGCATTCATTAGTTATTCGATATCCTTCGACTCGTGCATTCGATGCATGTCTCGATTCAGTATTTCTATGTTCTATGCCTTAATGTCCAATGTTCTCCTACTCGTGCATTTGATGCACGCCGACACGATCTTTCAATGTGTTAGACTTATGTTCATCCCCTCCGACTCGTGCACCGAGGCACGTCTCGATAGGGTATTCAATGTTCTACCACTCATGCACCGAGGCACTCGCGCCGATATAGTCTTTCAATGTTCTAGCCCTCTAACTCGTGCACGGAGGCACGAAATGATTCGTGCACTAAGTCACTTGCCGATACAGTTATCCAAGTTCTTATGGCTTGCGATATTTCGATGTTCATTAGCGACTCGTACATTTTGATGCACATTTCATTTTAATTGTTCTATATAGTGTTCGACACACACTATGCTTATCTCTCGATCGAGCCACGCCCGTGGAATCGATAGGTTAACATAGCATACACGGTACATTTTACTTAGGCATGACGGAGTAGGAAAGAAGGGTCAAAGTCCTCCCACCTTAAGCCAATACGTTTTGTCGTTTCGTCGAGCCGATGCGTTTCAATTTCATAACTTAGTTGCACGGCCAACTCTTCTGACTTAGCCATTCGAGCACTTCGTGATTCGTTGAATTATTCGACTGATTTGGCTTACCGTGCCTATGCCTTTGTCCGTTGCGAGGCGATGATTTGATTTTGCGGACTCCGTTGCAAATAAGGCAAAATGTCGACCTCTTATATTTCAACGTAAAAGCATAGCCTGCACATGAAACCAACTAAAATCAATATTCGTTCGAATCGGACTTGTGCGTTGCATCAATTCGATTTATTAGAATCTTCGAACTGACTCATTGCTTTCTCTCGGACCAACTTAACACTTGCATTGATGTTACTCGATGTATTCCTCGGGTCAACGTAGCTCTTTGCATCGATACATATTTCGGGTCAACGCAACTCTTCGAGTCAACGACTCAACATAATGCACCGTGCGAAGCGGAGCATTACATCCCTCGGCTTGGTGATCCTCCTATACCACCAGAGAGGCCTATTAGGAGGTTCAAACATAAGCTCTGGCCCCTTACCAAGGATCTGTATGTAGATAATTTTAATTTAAAGTTTAATGTCATTTCATATATTAATTTAATATTTCTTTTCTTGAATATTAATTGTTGGTCGATATTTTATAGCTTTTACCGCACTACTACTATCCCCCACAATTGGTGCCTTCGTTTAGGGGAGTATCATGGGCCCTTCACTAACTTCTTCCTGGTGTCGGAAGAGAACAAGTTTATATGGCTGGAGCAAATGAATGTATCTTTTATACTATCATCATGTCTTGTGTCATTATCTTTTGTTAAATTAATCTTAGAAATATTTAATTTGTAATTTGAATTTTGATTTACAGAAAATATACTGGTTACCGGACTATCCAGATGATGCGATAAGGATGACCTACAAGGGTACTTGCATCAAGAAGATCCGTGATGCCATGTCCAACTGGCAAGATGTGATTGTTCGTGGAAAAGGGAAGCAAAAGTGGCTTCATGAGGAGCACTAGGAGGAAATGCAAACAAAACTGGCGACTCTTGAGTTCAAAAAGAGGTCCGACCAAGCGAAGAAGACTCGTTCTTGTGTTGGACTACATACGAGAGGATTGATCCCTATCGTCGTGCATGCTCGAAATTTGGTACGTATGATAACTCTATGTTTAAATTCCTTCATTATATAGTTTAATATCATTAATCATTCTACTTATACATTTGCTTACTATGTTGTATATCAATAAGATTGCGAAGGAGTATGGAGATCCCTTAGAAATTGGTTTTACCGAGGTCTTTGAGCACATAAACAAGAGTAAGAGTAAGGATGGTACGGACGTGGATGAGAAGACGAGCAAGACTAAGTATTATATTATTTTTATTTATATTATAACTATAGATAGTTGAAACAACCTAGGATAGTAGAAGAATTAACTTTCTTTTGAAAACGTCTTGGGATATTAAAATGTGGGTGTAAATGCTACGTTACAGTTTCTACGGGCTAAGACAATCTCTCAGGCCACTCAGAAAGAGGTGGACGAGAGTGTCGAGCAGTCTATTGATGCGCCCGCGCCCATTCCCCCTCCCGTTGAAGAAAACGACCTTTGGGTAAAGGTCGTTGGCATGAGAGGGAAGGGTAGACGTACCTATGAAACCGACTCCTAGGCGACGCATGTATCGATAGCTTCGAGACCTCATACACCTGCTTCTTCTGCTCCGTGTTCTTCATATAACATCTTGGTGCAGATGATTTCAACGATTACCCTGATCGATTCCTAGATGGAAGGTATGCAGAAAAGTATCAATTCCACTAGATCAGAGCGGACTACACCTGTCGCCCTTGCATCCCCTACGACCTCTACTACCTTTGCTACCCCGGCGACTTCTGTTGCGTCTTCTAGTGCGGCAGACGTGTTCGAGATATTCGTGAGTCTTCCACTCGATATCATGGGCAGTGTTCTAAAAATCGGCCTAGGCGGCGCCTAGGCGCTAGGCGGCCGTCCGCCGCACCGAAAACCCCCTAGGCGGCGGTCCTAGACGGATTTCGGTGCTATGCGGCCCTAGGCGCCGCCTAGGCGGCCCTGTGCGGGCAAATCGGGCTTTTTTTTGAAAAAATTCAAAAAAAAATCTGACAATTGATCATATTTTCGACAAAAAAAAAACTGTACTTACCTCCGTCGTAGCCGCCGCCGCCGCCGTCGTCGTCGTCGCCGTCCACTGCTGTTGCTGGCTGCTGCTGCTACTACTGGAAGGGAAGGGGAGGTCGCCGCCGCTGCTGTCCACTGCTGTTGCTGCTGCTGCTGCTGGCTGCTGCTGCTGAAGGGGAGGGGGAGGGGAAGGGGAAGGGAAGGGAAAGGGA
This sequence comes from Iris pallida, assembly GCA_029216955.1. Taxonomy (NCBI): domain Eukaryota; kingdom Viridiplantae; phylum Streptophyta; class Magnoliopsida; order Asparagales; family Iridaceae; genus Iris; species Iris pallida. Next base: position 3,257,988 of record JANAVB010001399.1, on the reverse strand, counting down.
GAAGGGAAGGGGAGGGGGAGGGGGAGGGGGAGGGGAAGGGAAGGGAAAGGGAGAAGGGAAGGGGAGGGGAAGGGGAAGGGAAAGGGAGGGGAAAGAGAGGGCTGCTGTGAACACTCTCTCTCCCCTTTCCTGCCCTTTTATTTTGTGTAAAAAAAAAGAATTTTTCACGAAGCCAGGATTCGAACCCTTCACAGCCCAACACTTAAATTTCAAGTTATGCTGCTAGCCATGAGAGCTAGCAAGAACATGTGTTAACTTTGTTAACTATATAGTATTTATACATATATATATATGTGTAAACTTAAAATAAAAAAAAAACCAAATCGGCGCCTAGGCGGCGCCTAGGCGCCGATTAGGCGCCCTAGGCGCTAGGCGGAGGCTCGGCGCACCGATTCCGCCTAGCGAAATCTATAACATTGATCATGGGTTAACTTCCACCAGATGTCGTGAGTTCACTTCCACTGGATCTCGTGACTCGTTTTTAGGCCCCGCCACCACTACCACTACTACCAGACCAGTGGCTAGTTATACTGGATATTTCTATTTGTACTTGATTATGTTTGGACAAATCTTTGTTGTATTTATAATTATACTGGATATTGTATGAGAATTCTACTAGGCTACTTGTATAATTATATTTTCTTTCTATTTCTGTGTTTCTAGCGAATGTTTCGTGCCGTTAAAGGTTCGATTGGACACAATTCTACGACATGTTGCGTTGCGTCTCTTATGTTATATTCTACTTTTGTTTTTGTTTTCCAGAGCGATTTGTGTTGTTGAAGGTCCAATAGGACATGAATTTTATGATGGGTTACATCGTGTCTTATATATATATATATATATATATATATATATATATATATATATATATATTGTTATGTTATGTATATGTTGTTTTATTAGATTCTAAATATTATTTTTCAAATCTGTGCAAAATAGCGACGGACTAGCGACGCACCGACAATACATCGACGACGAACGACGACGTATGGGCGATGACTGGTTGACGTCTTGATCCTTTTCTAATTAAGTATCATAAATGAAACCAAGGTATCATAAAACAAGATGCGCTGCCAGGTAGTCGCTAATTCGTTACCTAGGGGCCAAAATTTCGTTGCTACTGGCATCGAAAGTTTGTGGATAATGTGTTGACGACAATTTTTAAAGTGACGTTATTTATTAGTCACCGGTATATTGCCGACCAGACGCCAAATCATTTCTAGTATTCTGTCACCAATTCATTGGCTGCTACTATGCGGCGATGACTTTTGGATAGCGACATTGAATTTCCCGGTAACCCTTTTCTATCGATGTCGTCGTTCTATCGTCATGTCATCGGTGTCATTGCTGTTTTCGTTAACTGATGGATCGACGATGGATGTCTATTGCTATATATATGTAATTTTGTAGTAAAGTTCGCAGATTTTTTTGCAGAAAATAAATACCTTAAAATTCAAGCACAAAGACGCAAATGATATATGTAGAAATACTAACAATAAAAAATAGCGAAGTCACAACTAAATAATGTTACCAGGCTTTAGAAAATCATCATAACTTCGTAACCGTCAATACTAGAGAAAGTACACGAAGAAAGCCTAATAAATTTTTAGAGATTACACATATTCGTTATAAGAAGATACGAGAAACTCATTCATTATAAGAAGATATGAGAAACTCAATCTTTCTCTTTTGAGCATCTTCAATACATAGAACTCCACCTCTTCCTGAAAAACCATAACCCACAAAAACTTCCCAACTATATTAGATTCTTGCCCATCTTCAATACATACGGTACCCCCACAAAGTTGCACACCATGCCATCATGCATCGTAATATCTATTGTCTCTTCATCGACAATCTCACAGACCAAGTCATCACCCAAGTGAACAAACCTACTTTCTTCTTCTTCAAAGAAGTAAAATGAAACACATCCGAGCAAATATGTAGCGAACTACCAAAATTCAATATCCATCTAGGAGTAGCTTCTTTACCTGGAAGACCGTAAAGAGATCATCTCGAATGTCATTACACACTTGCGCCACCACCGTCGTATCTCCAGGATCCTTGTTTTTCTATGCACACCGCAGACAATTTCTTTTGATGTAATCGAATTTCTTGTAATGATAACAGACATGAACTTTCTTTCTTGATGTTGATCGAGATATTGCAACTCTTGATTCCCTTATCAAGAGCCCTTCCTCTTTCGTCTGCCATCACCGTCAATTTTTCTCCCTCAAAAGCAAGACTTTTCAACAATTGTTTAGATAAATGTACTAGTAATGTAATGACTTCCTCCAGCTTTATCGTATACGTCGTATAGAGAAGCGTAGTCACAATGTACTCATAAAAAGAGGGGAGGTAAGAAGCAACAATGCCTTATCTTCTTCCTCCACTTTTGTACCAATGGTGTAAAGTTGATCCAAAAGTCCGTTGAACACATTTAAGTGTTCAAGTAGATTTTTACTTTCCTTCACATTCAAGTCATATAACTACTGCTTCAGGTAAAACCTTATCGTGACAGACTTCGTCATGTATAGTCCCAACTTTTTCCAAAGTCCGATTGCAGATTGTTTGTAACATGCAAAAAAATTAGTATAATATTAGTTGAACACAAATTCATTAGCTTCCATAAATCCTTTTGGATTTAGATTGATCTCGTCATCTATACACATATATAGATAAACATAGTCCTCGAGTATCGTCTCCCCTGGCTTTAGATATTGGAGTTGGCCGCATTATACAAACTACTAGAGATGTAGCATACAATGGGACTAGTATGAGTACCCTCTACTAGACATGGGTGTTAACGACTGAGATTCAGATCAGATTTATGTATGATCCGAACTGAATCCTATACGATTTTGAAACTAAATTTCCTTTCCTTAATCGGGTTTGGGTCGAGTTTTATATTTTACACAAATCTTCAAAAAAGTATTTACTAAATATTTTTAGATTTGTACTTTTTGACAACAATTTAGATGATTTTCAAGAAACAAATTAACAATATAAAAATTGAAACAAATTCAAGTGTGGTACATAATAATTGAAACAAATTAACAATATTAATTTTATTAATGGATGATATAAAAAGTCATACGAATATGTATACATATAGATAGAGAACAAATCTGTATCTGTATTGGATATAGACTTGAATCTAATCTTAATTCTAAATCTGATTATATCTTAACACTCCCCTTCAGACTCATGATGGGTCAAACAACATGAGTTTCCAAATAGAAACTAAAATCGTGGTATGGGGTGTGAATTTGTAAAGAAATCTGCCACATAATCAACGGAGGTCACATGTGGTAGAAAAATAGTACATGCCAAATAATGTTTACGGACGAAATGACAATCAATCTCAATGTGCTTTGTCCGTTCATGAAAAATCGGGTTGTTTGCAATCGGTATAACACTCCTGTTATCACAGTAAAGATGCGTAGATTCTATAGGAGAAATGCCTATATCAGAAAGCGGTCTTCGTTTATGGACGATTTCCTTAGTGGTGACTTCCATAGCTCTATACTCTGCCTCAGTAGAAGAACACAATAACTGCTTGTTTCTTGCTTCGCCATGAAATCAACGAATCACCAAGATACAAATAGAATCCCGTAGTAGATCGTCTGGTGGTCGGATCTCCTATCCAATCTGCATCAGAAAATTGTCGAAGCTATAGAGTAGATGTAGAAGACATGAATAATAAGCGCGTAATGGAGCCATGAAGATATCGAAGAATCCGAAGTAATGACCATAATGAGGTGATCGAGGCGCGGAAACGAGTTGGCTAACAACAATAACTGCATGAGAAATATTAGGCCTGGTCAAACAGAGATACACAAGTTGACCCACTAGCCGTTTGTAGTGCATAGGATCTATGAGAGGCTCACCATCTGTGGGACAAAGCTTCATATAAAGCTCCAAAGGAGTATTAACTATCTGACTGTCCGATAGACCTTCAAACGCAATAATATTTGAAGTATACTTCTGCTGAGAAACAAGTATCCCTCTGTCACTTTGTGTGATCTTGAGTCCAAGGAAGTAGTGAAGATAACCAAGGTTCTTCGAAATTGCTAATGAAGGTACCTCTGAGTAGCTGTAATTCTTGCAGAATCATTGCCAGTCAAAATTATATCATCCACATAGAGTAAGAGAAGAACCTGTCCCTGCGGTGACGACCGCACAAACAGAGAATAATACTGAGAACACTGTTGAAAACCTGCCTCACGAATAGCACTCCGGAAATACTCGAACCAAGCTCGGAAAGCTTTCTTAAGACCATAGATAGCACGACGAAGACGACAAACATGTCCTGATAGAGTAGAAAGATCTGGAGGGGGCTACATATAGACAAGCTTGGATAAAGAACCGCGAAGAAAGGGATTCTTTACATTTATCTGATATAATGGCCACCTATGAACGACAACAACTAGTAATGTATGAATTGTGGTTATCTAAGTGACATGAGCAAATATCTTATCATAGTCAATCCCATGCTCCTGTGTAAAACCTCAAGCAACAAGGTAAGCTTTGTGTCGCTCAATCGATCTGTCAGGTCGATACTTGACCTTGAAGACTCCCTTGCAACTAACATGATGGACCCCATCTCGGAGTAGAATGACATTCCAAGTGTATGTCTGTTGAAATGCTCGAAACTCCTCTGTGATAGCCTTATGCCACTTAGGGTACTAAACAACTTCTTGATAAGAACTGGGTTCTCGTGTAGTATGTATAGCAGTAAGGAAGGAATGGAACTATGAGGAATATGAGATTAAGGTAGCAAAACCAAACTTATTCGATGAACCGGAACAGTCAGGAGTAAAACGATCTGGAGGTCGGTGAGTACATTGGGACGGACATAAAGGTTGTGGTGGAGTTGTAGATAGTGGAGCGAAAGCTGGTAGAATATGTGTAGAATCCTCATGAGACAACGACAGAGGCATCGAAGGAGGAGTCATACCAGAAGAGGAGGGCAAAGGATTATGATCAATAAAAACACTAGACGACGGAGTTAGGGGGGACAAGAGATAGACATCCGGAGATAGGACAGTAAAATAAAGAGGGTCCTCTAAAAATGTGACACAACAAGATATACGAAGACGACGGGCTAATGGATGATAACAACGGTATCCCTTGTGCTCGGAACTAAAATTCAGTAAAACACACTTGGTTGATTGAGTTGTCAGCTTCATGTGCTCAGTCAAAGGAAGAACAAAACAAGTGCATCCAAAGTGCAAAGCATACTATAATCAAGAGGACACGATAAAAGACTCATGAGGTTTTCGACTAGACAAATCAGAGGATCAGTAATATTGATAAGATTAACTGAGGTAAGAATAACAGCTGTCCAGAACGTTTGAGGAACAGAAGAGGATAACAAGAGAGTACGGACAATCTCAAGAATATGACGATATTTGTGCTCGGATATCCCATTCTGTTCATGAGTGTAAGGACATGACTGCTAAAAAAGGGTGCCGTGAGATTGCAAGATAAATCTTATCATAGTTGAGAGATACTCAAAGCACAATCATAGCGAAGAGTCTTAATTCTAGCATTGAATTGAATATGAATCATAGTAGTAAGAGTCCTATAAATGGTAGGGAGTTTAGAACGGTGACACATAAGACAGATCTAAGTATAATCATTAATAAAGCTCACGTAGTAAAGAAACCATCATAGATGGGATAGAAGCAGGTCCCCATATGTCAGAATGAACTAATTCAAAAACACTACTGGATTTAGATAAACCCTTAAGAAAAGTTAGGACTAAATATTTTGCCAACTTACAGCCCATATATGTGGATGAAGAAAATAAAGAAACGTGCCCAAGAGCTCTATTATGGAATAAACTCTTTAGGTGGGACTTTGAAATATGACCTAAATATCTGTGCCACAAATTGGCAGCTAATGAAACAATAGTAGCATGACTAAGACTCAAAGGTTGAGTCAATGGAAATGAAGAAACCCTAAGTGGTATAACCGTCCCATTTCTACGAGCACGACCAATCGAGTAGCCTGTATGAGGATCCTGAACGGAATATATGAGAGAATCAAATATAACTACTCCGTCTCACAAAGGCTACTAACCGATATGAGGTATAAAATAAGATTAGGAACATGTAAAACAAAAAGAAGACTCAAAGTATCGAAAATAATGGAACCAAATTGAGCCAATTAAGAACCATCATCTATGTGTAAAGAGGGAAAGTGTGATGGTAAATGTGTAATACTAGATAAGAGACTATGGTCAAAAGCCATAAGATGAGAAGTACCACAGTCTAATATCTAAGAAGTAGACGTATCAGTAGAGGCAGAAAAAGCAGATACATAGGAGCCATCAAAGACAAGTTGGCACTGGAGCTGCAGCTCTAACTAAGCAAGCTGATGTTGAATATCTATTGTAACGGGAGAGAGAAGCGGAGATGCCGATGCTGATGTGAATCTGGGGTACCAGAGAGCGAGTCGAGGAGGAACCTTTTTCTTTATCCGCTCGAGAAATTGAGTTTTTAAATGTGGATAAAGTATAAAACAAGCATCTACTGAGTGACCATGCTTATGGCATTGAGAACAAATCAGACCAGACCGCTGACGAACGTAGCAGGTGGTAGCAGAATGACTATGATTCCCGCAATAGATACATGGAGGACGAGGAGAAGTTTTGGAGGTGGGAGCACGAGCCTTCTCGGAGGTGGAAGGAGGACGTAGAGCAGCAGCTAGAACAATCTCAGAACCAGAAGTCGGTATAGAGATGATAGTAGAAAGAGAACACAGACGAGTCTTGTCAGCTGTAAGCTCGGAGATAGCAGCATCTAGGATGGTAATTCTGAATGATCCTACCGCTTGCGGACTGAAACTCGAGACGCAGGGCCATGAGAAACTGAAAGAGCTATAGACACTCTCGATAGGTGCACGCGCGTACAAAAGCCGGACCAGGACCCTCTAATTTCAGTAGCTCACGTTAGTAGCCCCGCATCAGTGTAGCGAACTAAATAGTGCATTCCTCATGTCTAGCGGCTGAGGCCTAGGTGATCAGTAGATACTTTCGAGCACCACTCGGCTGCACAAACTGAGTAGTCAGATGGTTCCATAATAAAGCAACAGAGGGGATATCCTCAAGATCTGGACGAAGTGACTGATCAACAGTAGAGATGATGAAAGCAACGATCTACTCATCGTAGTCGTCCCAAGTGTCCTCATGAGCGACACTAATAGTATTTCGAGTCTCAGCTTTATCATCAGTGACGGGTTTAAGAGGCCTTGGGATAGAACCATCAAGATGACCAAGAGGACAACTATGAAGAGTGGTCCGGACTGAGGTGGCTCACTCAGCCCAATCATGATAAGAAGTCAACGGAAAGTCAGTAGAAGTCGAAAAGAAACACTACTAAAATAAGACAAATTAGCGACGTCATTATACGTCGCTAATAATGGAAAATACGTCGCTAATCGTAATTAGCGACGACTTTAGCGACGGAAAATGAAGGTCGCTTTTAAGCTAGTCGCAGATGGTACATTCGTCGTTCTACGTCGCTGTTTGCGACGTGACCGCCGTGTCGCTGGGTCGTCGCAAATTTAGCGACGGCGAGCGACGAAGACATGACGTCGCAAACTTAGCAACGTAGCGCGACTACTTAGCGACGTTGAGTTCTATTTACGTGATGACGTGGCATGTCTGCCACGTCAGCAAGGTGGCGACGTACAGCAACGTAACGTCGCTAATTAGCGACGTATAGCGACGTCCTGTATCCGTCGCTTGACGTCACTATCCGTCGCAGAAAACTGAAAAAAATTAAAAAAATATAATGTGTATTTTTGTCATGCTGTGTGTCTGTGTTTACAGTGTGTGTGAAGTGCAGTATTCGAACCATCGACAGTTTCGCTTACTATTCTATGTTTTATCTTGGATAGAAAGAGCAACAGTTCAGGGTGCACTTCTCAGAGCTTCCTCTTCACGTCCTTCACCTTCTCGGGATCATGTACGATGTCCCGAGAGAGTGAAGGATGTGATTATGAAGCTCTCAGAAGTACACCCTAAACAGTTGCTCTTTCTGTCCAAGATAAAATATACAACAGTAATCGAAACTATCGATGGTTCCGAACACTACATTTCACATACACTGTAAACACAGACGCACATCATCACAAAAATACACATTATATTTTTTAAAAATTTGGGCAATACCTCCTTTGTATATCAGATCATCGCTTATAACCCAGCATAGGTATATTTGTCATCCCCGTCACAGATACCATTATAATTAACAGTCTCCCATCATAACAGTCTACAACTAATAGATGAATAACAGTCTCCCATCATAACAGTCTACAACTAAATATCATACATGTACTCAATAAAAATACCAACAAATTAAATATCACAAACATACATGTCCAACAGAGTCAAATAATAATGAAAATCAGTGTACAGAACGGTCAATGGGCCCATAGGGCCAATACATACAAAGATGATAAAAAAAATCTACTGGATCACTGAGGACCCCTGCCGCGCATATGGGATAGCATGTACTCATACTGCTCCTGGGTAAGCTGCACCGTAGGGGCAGTAGGAGGCAGTGCAATGTCTGGAGTCGGCGCCGTCGATGGACCGGGAGGACGTATCTGCTCCAGCTCTCGCAGTCGCTCACCATGCGCAGCAAGGGTACTCACCATCCTCTGAGTACTCTCCTCAATCGAAGCCGATACCTGAGTGAGTGAGGCAGACATGGTCCTCTGCGATCCCTCCAGCTCGACCTGTCTACGTTCTGTGCGCTGCGTAGACTCGGTGAGCGTGTGCAAGCTGGCAGCTGTAGCCTGCTGCAGACTCATCAGCTCCTGTATACTGCGTTCCGCATCAAATCGTCCGGTGATCATCGGAGGGTCGGATCGTCGCTCTGCGGTAAGGTGATCAGAAATCTGCTGCTGCAACTCGCGACGCAGCTCGTCGATCTGACGACGAATATCCTGAGCTCGGGACGACGCCTGCGAAGCCGGAGACTGCGCACTGACAGAGGGGGCCCTGGATGACTCCGAAGCCAAATACGCGCCGTAGGATCCCGTACCGTAGTACGTACCCTTCTGAAGACCGCCAACGGCGGTCATCCGGAGGTCGTCCGGCGATGGAGCTGTAGGCAGCTGGGAGGAAGTACCAGCCCCTCCCTCTGCTGGCGCACTAGCAGCAGCAGCCGCCTCTTGTAGCCGAACAAACTTGGCCTAGAACAATGTTTGCTAACGTGTAAGTGTTTGCTAAAGTCTATATTGATATCTATTTTCCTGTTTTCTAAATTATAGTAAATTAATATAAAAAATAGAACGTACATATGCCTGCGTCGCCCTCTCGTCAATGAACTTCCCAGCCCTTGGATGGGTGACCAGGAAGACGGTCACCATGTTCGGATCCTCACCCTTTTTTACCTGTTAAAATATATTATCTATTATTAGTATTAAACATTCTATCGAACTATATATAAATTAATGTCCGTACGTCATAGGAAACGTACCAGACGACGAAAATGCTCCGTCATCGGAATGGAGCCACCACACCACTTACTGGCGCTCGACCGCGCCACCTTGGCCTTGTCAGACCGCTCCTGGTACCTAGCCTCGGCGAATCTAGCCTTCATCGCAGTCCACTGCTCTGGCGTGATCCAACCATGGATTGGCTTTCCGGAGCGATCACGAGACTTCTGGTCGTGGATCGCATCACGGATGAGCTTGCCTGCGACGACAGAAAATTGGGCCTCGATCTTCGCCGCCCGGTGTGGTGGATAGAAATAGGTCCTCTACAAGAAGTAAAATAGAAAAGTTATATAATATACACAAATGATTATTAAAATTTAAAAATAAATAAATTTTTTACCTTGAAGTGGGCCAACCAAAAGGTCTTCCTATCTGCGGGAGCATCTGAGTAGTTAATCCAAGGCCCACCATAGTTCTGCCTCAGAAATAACTCCAGCTGTCTCTGTACTACAGGAGGCCGATATCTATACAATAATAATTTTCATGAATATATATGTACATATAATCATTTGAGAAATATATATTAACTAATTAACTTACTTCGTAGGCCCGTCCGTCCAAATCTCCATACGCGTCTCGTCCGGGGGAGCGCATGGAGGGTCGCTCTCACCTCCTGCCTGGGCAGGATCAGTCTGATCGCCGTCCTCCATATGCTCGGCGTCGGCTCCCCCCATGGAGCCGTCGGCAGGAGGAATGCTGGACGCGGGATCAGGAATGCTGGATGCGGGATCAGGAACGCTGGACGACGAGGGAGGAGTCGCCAACCTGCTGGAACTGTCCTGTCCCGGTAATGGACCGGGAACAGAACGGTACAATGGCGTACTCGGAGATAAGGATGAGGGTACGAAAACTCCATCCCCTGCCCGAGGCAGACGGGACTGCCTAATATAAAATCCTCCGCGTCGTCCAGATGGTCTAGTCATACCTGATAATAACATATGACAATAAAACAAAAATACATATTTATACGATAGACATCACAGATTTTTGAAAAATATCATAGTCACAGATAAAAGTGTCACTAAAGTGTCATAGATTTATATGATAAAAGTGTCACTAAAGTGTCAAATATGATGATAAAACAAACGTACAGATTTAATCCTCTTCTGAAAATTCATCTAGTTCGTTTAGCTCTTCTTCTTCTTCTTCTTCTTCTTCTTCTTCTTCTTCTTCCTCTACATCTTCACTTTCATCTGCATCTTCCTCTTCAGATAATTCTACTTCTTCTACACAATTAGATGTGTAATGAGGAACTTTCGTCGTGTCCACTTCTATAATATTTGTTACAAGAGGTAGTTCATCCTCTTGATAAGCTATATCGTCAACCTCAAAGGTATTTCTAGCTTTGGTCTTGCATACTGCCCACCAGTCCGACCTTGTTGTTCCCCGTTTAGGATAACTTGTGAAGTACACGAGCTGAGCCTGACTTGATAGGACAAATGGTTTATAGGCTTGATATCGACGCCGATAGTTTATATCAACAAGACCGTGCTTGTCTACTTTCCAACCTTGACCTTCAATCGGATCGAACCAATCACACCTGAATAACACAATCTTAGCAGGCTCTATTCCATAACTATGTCAGCTCCACGATCTCCCGTAGCACGCCATAGAAATCATTGTCCGCATCAACATCTTTGTAGTTCGAAGATCTGATACACAAACAACTGTTTTTGGTGGAGTCGAGATCCACAAAGTTGTCTCTGATCGGGCAAGTTGTTGACTTGAACCTAAACCCATTAACACAGTAGCTTGGCCATATTTTTGCAGCATAAATTGGTCCCTTGGCTAGCGTTCTAATAGACTCATTCTCAAGTCTTGCGTATGGACGATCGACCTAAATACCACGAAAGAAGAAATTAAGCTCATTCTCAATCAAGTGCATATACAGAAAGGTAATTACAGAGTTCTCAAGTCTTACATATGCACTCAACCATGATGGAAAATAACGTCTCATTTCTTGTTCTAGTTCTTCTGTTATGTTTGGCCTACCTGACCTCACATCATCATTAAATATGCTGAAAACAACATCGTTCAATTAATGTAATAGTATAATAATCAACACTATTAAAATAATGTAGACGTATTAATTACTTACCCCTCCAGTTTCTCTACTTCCTTCCCGTCGCAGTTGAGTAATACATACACCTGAGCAGCCCTGAGCTCATCATCGTTCAGATATCTCTTCTTCATTTTACCCGATGGCTTTCCTGGAGCATTGAATACCTTCAGTATTATATCATTACATTCATGATCTCCGTCGTCGTTTCTGGAAGCTCTCGTTCTATTAGTTGTAATATGAGGCTTGAAATACATCGAACAAAAGTTTGTAATCTCCTCGAGAACATAGGCTTCACAAATAGAACCCTCGACCCGTGCCTTATTTTTCACCTTTCTTTTTAGGTGATTCAAATGTCGCTCGAACGGGTACATCCATCGATATTTGACGGGTCCACCAATACGTGCCTCATAGGATAGATGAATCGGCAAATGCTCCATAGAGTCGAAGAATCCAGGAGGAAACACCCTCTCTAGCTTGCACAGTGTTACCGCAATGTCCTTCTCTTGCTTTTCTAGACGATCAACGAGCAATTTTTTAGAACAAAGATCCCTGAAGAATATGCTAAGCTCCGTCAATGGATCCCAAACTGCCTGCGGTAAGAATTCCCGAAATGCAATCGGAATTAACCTTTCCATGAATACGTGACAGTCGTGGCTCTTCATACCCGTCAATTTGTTTTCCTTCGGATCGACACATCTTCTCAGATTTGACACATATCCGTCTGGAAATTTTAGGCCCTGGATCCACCGACAAAGTCTCACTTTATCCTCCTTGTTCAGCGAGAAAATTGACTTCGGCAGGAACTGTTTTCCATTCTGCTCTATCAAATGCAACACAGGGCATTTGCATATTTCTTCTAAGTCCAACCTGGCCTTGGGATTGTCTTTCGTTTTTTCCTTTACGTCCATCACAGTATTAATTATGTTATCAAACACATTCTTCTCAATATGCATGACATCAAGATTATGTCTGATCAGATTGGTACTCCAGTATGGCAGATCCCAGAATATGCTCCTCTTTGTCCAGTTATGATCTCTACCAAATCCATCGCACTTGTACCCAGTTGTAGGATCTTCGATAGCACTTGGAAAATCTCTAACCTCCTCCCATATCGTGGCTCCGCACCACCTTAGTGGTGGATCACCCTTCTCTACAACGCCGGCACGGAATGCATTCCTGTTCCTTCTGAACGGATGATCTTTTGACAGAAATTGCCGATGACAATCAAAGAAGCACGGTTTTCCTCCGTGTTTCAAGCGGAAAGCCTTACTACGGTCCATGCAATACGGACATGAGAGACGGCCATGAGTGCTCCATCCAGATAACATTCCATAGGCCGAAAAGTCGTTGATGGTCCACATAAGGGTTGCCTTCATCTGAAAATTCTGCTTCCTGGAAACATCGTACGTGTTAGCGCCTACTTTCCATAACTGATTCAACTCATCTATCAAAGGCTGTAAGTACACATCAATGTTCCTCTTGGGATTGTTCGGACCAGGAATTATAACGGTTAGAAACATGTACTGAGTCTTCATGCACATCAAGGCGGTAGGTTATACGGAGTGACAATCACAGGCCAGCACGAATACTGGGATCCCGAAAGACCAAAAGGAGTAAAACCGTCGGAAGATAGTCCCAACCTGACATTACGCGGATCTGAAGCAAAATCAGGATACACTCGATCAAAGTGCTTCCACGCTTCTCCATCGGATGGGTGATCCAACACTCCTTCAATCTGTTCTCGCATGTGCCAACACATATTTTCGGCCGTCTCTTTCACCATAAATAATCTTTACAACCGCGGCGTTAAAGGCAAGTAGTGCATTGAATCGGTCGGTCTTCTTGCACCGGTAGACCTTCCTGTACTAGTTGTCTTATAGCGATCAGCACCACAAAATCTGCACACATCTGCGTCCTTGTCGTCTTTGTAGTACAGCATGCACCCATTGCGACAAGAATCGATTTTCTCGTATCCCATCCAGAGCGATCTCACCATCCTCTTAGACCGATAGAAGTCTTTAGGTAACTTAGCACCCGCCGGCAAGATCTCTATAATCAACTCCAACACTCGGTTGTAGCATTCTTGCGACATGTTAAAATCTGACTTAATGCTCAACAGTCTTGTACCACCTCCAACGGTGAATGGTCCTCACAACCAGGATACAATGGAGTCCTTGCATTCTCCAGCAACTCCATGAACTTTGCAGCATCGACATTCGGTGCCTCCTCAGCTGTATCATGAACGAAACTAGGCCCCGCAACGTCGAAAACCATGTTCACGCACCCGTCGTCGTATGCATGATTATCTAAAACAAAATCTGTTCTCGCATGCATATACGGCTCAACATAAGGCTCCGGCTCTGATGCTAAAGACACAAGTTCTCTATGTGCGGTCCACTGATAGTAATTAGGCGTGAAACCCCTCGAGTACAAATGATATGTCACTTCCACTTCTGGATAATATTTCACGTTATGACATTTCACACATGGATACTTAATTTTGGTGTCGTCCATGTACTGAGGGAACGCCTTAGCAAACTGCAGGAACTGCTCTACTCCCGCTATGTATTCATCCCGCACACCACACATATCATCAGGACGACGATTGTACATCCATGAACGATTCCGCAAGTAGTAATTCATATCCATTTGGAAATAATTCTGCAAAGATGGACACACATGTTCAGCGCAGTAACTAGTCAAACTGGGTGAAGTTGAGTTGACTAAGTCGAACTTCCTAGTGTATATTATAGTAGAGAGACGTGGTCGTGTGTAGGGGTGCAACTCGGGCGGGGCATGGCTCTGCCTACCTGAGCTCACTGCCTACATGGTAGTTCCCCTAGCGTGCCTTACACTTGACCCTTTCCTCCCCTTCATCACTTGCACATCAGTGCATACCAGTGCACATGAGTGTACATGACCTATTAGCCTATGCCCCAAGCCAATTCCTCTACTCGACTTGATATCATATCCTCTTCATATCAGATATTTCATACCAAGATAGGAAAGGTTGACTGATACTTGATTCTAAAATCCCCCCCCCCCCCCCTTTACCTATCAACTGATACCAATTGATATCAGTTCTTCCTAACACTCACATAGCGGCGTAGGCTGGGCGTGGCTCACGTATCCGTACCCATATATCCGGGTGCGGGTCGTGACATTTAAAGCACTTTTCCATTTCTCCAACTAGCAATCTCCCGAAGGATATCTCTCACTATATATATATATATATAAAAGATTCGAATAAACGGTGTGGGAATTTATTATTTTTCTTAAATATCAGGCATACATACATATTACTAGGCATGAGCATTATTCGGTTTTGGACCGAAAAGCGAACTGAACCGAATCATTAAAAGAAATTGGTTCGGTTTTGGTTTTTAAAATACTAAAATTTCTAATTCGGTTTCACTTTTGGGTTTCGACTTCGGTCCAAATCCGAAAACTGAATAAGACTTGTGCAATTATGTAATACCTGACACACTAGAACTCACTCTCAAACTCTCCAATTTAACCCACATACACATTGAATCTAAACAAAACCCAAGGGGCTAAACCCTTGGCCTCTAAGAGAACAAACAAAGGGAGGGGGGGGGGGGGAGGGTCTGTTGCTTGTTGAGTATATATACATCATCTCAAATCCACACACACATTGAATCTAAACAAAACCCAAGGGGCTAAACCCTTGGCCTCTAAGAGAACAAACAAACTCCAAACAACCCAAAGTCATCTATATGTATCAAAGTATATATATATACATATCTACTCAGAAACTGAGATTGCAACATAGAGATATATACATCATCTCAAATCCAAATATAGCAAGCCCCTATATATCATAACCTTACCCCACATGAATCTCATGCATATATAATCTCAGCTATATATCACTACTCTACATATATGAACTAAATATACCAAGCCAACACATTTCTATTTCACATACATATATCTCAGGAAACTGAGTATACAACCAACAACTTCTAAACATTCAATTTAACTCAAACCCCCAACTCAACTCACAGTCAACAAACTAAACCCAACCTTGTATCTCAGAAATTCCAAACTCAATCTCAGGAAAACCTGAGATTGTATTTCAACTGCCAAACCCCACAACCTAAATAAAATCCAAAACATGTCAAGAGGGGTCGTATGTGTTTGTGTGCATACAAATGTGTCAAAGGGTCGTGTCAGTGTCCAAACAACTGTCCCGGGTCGAAGTATCAGAACTGCACAGACAGTGGGTGTGTGCGGGGTGGAGGAGGAGGAGGGAGAGGAGTTAGGTTAGGGTTTACCTGAGGAAGAGGAGGAGGAGCTCGGATTGGGGGAGGAGGAGCTCGAGGAGGAGGAGCTCGACGGGGGGGGGGGGGGGGGGGGTAGGGGTCGCCGGAGGGGGAGGGAGTCGCCGGGGGCGGGGGGAAGGGAATCGCCGGGGGGGGGGGGGGGGGGAAGGGGTCGCCGAGGGAGCTCGAGTGAAAATTAGAATTTTCGAGTGAGGGGGAAAAGGAAACGCTGTGCCCTAAGTAAAAATGTTAGCGACGTCAAAATAGGCCGTCGCTAAACGTCGCAAAATTTTAATATATGGCAACATATTTTAATAATATGTCGCTGAAAGTCGCTATTCAGCGACGTAATTTGACTCCTGTCGCTGAACGTCGCAATTCAGCGACGTTTTGCGATGTTTATATAAAGGCGTCGCTATATTCCATATATAGCGACGTAATTTTACGCTGTCGCTAAATTACGTCGCTAATAGATCATATTTTAGTAGTGAAATCCCAGAACTGCTTAGATAAAGGCATTGTTTTTTTTAACAAATCAACAATATTGTGCCGGATCTGTGGAGGAGCGACGAGTGGGCTTTCGAGGTTGTTATGGATGCAACGACAACAACGAGGTGATTTGTTGTTGCGGCTTGCTGCAACGGAGCTTCAGAGTTGGCTCTCTGAACGGCTCTAGGATTTATCCGATGCTCTGATACCATGAAAGAAATCAACAATATTAATTTTATTAATGGATGATATAAAATGTCATACAACTATGTATATATATTGATGGGGAACGAATCTGTATATGTATAGAAGAAGGAATCCGTATTCGTATAGGATAGGGCTTTTTCTAAGGGCACCACACCATTTACTTGGGGCTATCCCAAAATTTTTTGAAAAAATTACAAGTTTGCCATCAAATTTTTTTACTTGGGGCACCACACAATCAGTCCTAGGACTGCCAGCAGGTTGGCAGTCCTAACATATGTTAGGACTGCCAGCGGGTTGACAGTCCTAACATATGTTAGGACTGCCAACTTAGTGGCAGTCCTAGGACTGCCAGCAAGTTGGCAGTCCTAACATATGTTAGAACTGCCAACAAGTTGGCAGTCCTCGGAGGAGAAGAAGAAGAAGAAGCAGCACCACCTACATCCATCCATCCATCCATGTCTCCTCCTCTCTCCTCCTCCTCCTCCTTGCTCCTCCTCCTCCTCCGGCCCCGTCCTCCGCCCCCTCCGCTTCTCCACCGCCGTCGCCTCCTCCTTGCTCCTCCTTCAAGCGGCCGGAGATCAGAGTGCCCACGTTGGTGCTCCAGGTGAACGCCGACGAGGTGCTCGGGACGGAGGGTTCCGATAGTTCCTCCACCGTCGGTGCGATCGGGGCTGCGGTGTCCAGAGGGGTGGTGGGGGTTGTCGTCCTTGAGAGCGGCGGCGGCAGGGATGATGGCGGCTGCAGGCTTTACGAGGCGGCCTGCGTGCTGAAGCCGGTGGTCGGCGACCGGGCTTATCTGCTCGTCGCGGAGCGTGTGGATATTGCTGGAGCAAGGAGGAGGAGGAGGAGGAGGAGGAGGAGGAGCAAGGAGGAGGAGGAGGAGAGAGGAGAGAGAAAAAACCCTAATATTGGGCTGCCTCCAAGTAATTTTCGGGACGCCCCCAGTAAAAGTTCCTCAAACCTGGGACGCCCCCTAGTAAAATGACGCCCCCAGTAAATCTTGTGGTGCCCTTAGAAAAAGCCATAGGATAGAGACTTGAATCTAATCTCAATCATAAATCTGATTATATCTTAACATTAATGATATATTGATGAATATTGATTTATCTAAAATTCATATAACATTCAAACTTCTCCTTCAAATATATAAAATAAACTTGATATTGGTTAACTGTAAGTCGGTTTCGTGTTCTATTGAAGCTATATCCGAATCCTACCTGTTAAGAATTTCATATTTACCTTTTGAATCCATATCCTAATAATTCTAAAATAATCTAATCGGGTTATCGGTTAACTCAATATACTAGACTAATATAAATATATATAATCTCGACCCTCTTTACAACGTCATACTTTACTGAAGTGGATCAACGGACTCTAAAGTACTATAATTACAATCTACTTACGACCTATACCCTTGTACCAGTTGAAGCCTTAGCTACCTCCGACAAGGCTCCAACAGCTTGTCTGAATTCTGGCCTACCATTTCTATTTATTTGGTTGGGTGGTACCACAGTAGAAATTATTCAGTGAGCCGGCTCACCATGAACCTTGATTCTCCTCCACTTGATGGTTACCATATGTGACCCTGGATTGGATCAATACTTGCGTATTTTTCACATGCACAAATAAAAACTTCCGAAATCAACCTCCTACACACGCAATGGCATGGAAAAGTGTTGATGCAACATTACGGAAACATTCAAAATGATAAAAGACGAACTGATCTGATACTTGAATAAATATCATGTAGTCGACTGTTACAGCTAAATCTGATTGTTTTCCTTGTTTCTTTTGGTGAAGTCAGTTCTGATTGTTAATACATGCATAGCTTCCTTGACAATTACATGTAGTGAATTTGCAGCACATACTATCAGGCCTTATCATAACTTTGACCATTTTTAGCTCTATTCCTTGTTTCTAACTTGAGATTTCTCCAATTGGAAGTACCCTTTCAACCGAATATATATATATATATATATATACTTCCACAGTGATAAAAGACAAGCTGATCTGATACTTGAATACATATCAATGATATCATGTATCTTGACTGTTACAGCTAATTCTGATTGTTTTCTTTCTTTGTTTACATGCATCTCTCTCTTGACAATTACATGTAGTCAATTTGCAGCACAGACTATCAGGCCTTAGATGTCATAACTTTGATCATTTTTAGCTCTAACGATTGTTTCTAACTTGATATTTCTCCAATTGGAAGTATACTTTGAACCGAATATAAGAGTCCTCGACACTCATAAACAAAGTATATATATATATATATATATATATATATATATATATATATATATATATATATATATATTTTTTTATATATATATATATATATATATATATATATATATATATATATATATATATATATATATTTTTTTTTTTTTTTTTTATATATATATATATATATATATATATATTTTTTTTTTATATATATATATATATATATACATACTGGCTGGCTCTGCTGTCTCTTGTTGGCAACCTTACTGCGTATGTCTACCTATAAACAGTTCCAGAAACAAACATGGTATAACCATTCCCCCTCTGGACTTTTAGGATCGACTATGGTGCAAATTATTCCTTTGAACTTCCTCCTATGTCTCATGTCTCTATACCTTCTCTCGTTACTCCCCATTTCATCTCCGGCAGTGCCCGATGATAGTCCCCTAGTCTACATCATCCACATGGATGTTTCCGCGAAGCCAGCTCCCTTCTCCACCCATGAGAACTGGCACTCATCGATACTTGCATCACTTCCACAGAAAGCGGAAACACGTAACGGCCATCCACCTAGACATATCTACACCTACAACCATGTCCTGGACGGCTTCGCTGCGGTGCTCACCCCGTCCCAACTCTGGGATCTCGAACAAATGCCTGGATACCTAGCCTCCCTTCAAGACTCCCGTGGCAAGCTGCAGACAACTCGGAGTCCAAAATTCCTCGGACTTACTCGTGGCTCGGGTATCTGGCTTGCTTCCGGGTATGGTGAGGACATGGTCATCGGGATAATCGATAGTGGGGTCTGGCCAGAGAGCGAGAGCTTCAGCAACCGTGGCATGCCGCCCGTCCCCAAGAGATGGAAGGGTGTGTGCGAGACCGGGGAAGGGTTCGGCCCCTCCATCTGCAACAGGAAGCTCGTCGGTGCTCGATATTTTAGCAACAACCTCAATCGGGATGGTCTAAACGCATCAGCAACCACCAGGGGTACCCCAAGGGACACTTTAGGCCATGGCACCCATGTTGCTTCAACCGCAGCAGGTAACTGGGTCGACGGTGTGAGCTACTTCGGCTATGCTGCAGGAACTGCAGCGGGGACTGCGCCGATGGCTCGGGTTGCAATGTACAAACCGGAATTCGATAACGTAACCAATGAAACGGTTGCTAGCAACGTTTTGGTCGCGATGGACGCGGCTATTGCAGATGGTGTTGATATCATCTCTCTGTCCATGGGATTCTCTACACCCAGTTACTACGACAATGTCATTGCAATAGGAGCGTTTGCAGCTATGGAGAAGGGGATATTTGTGACATGTGCTGCAGGGAACGATGGTCCCGAAGCGTATACATTGGTTAACAGTGCTCCCTGGTTAACATCAGTCGGCGCAACGACAATCGACAGAGACTTCGTTGCCACCATAGCCCTTGCCGGCAGCAAGAACATAATTCAAGGACGGTCGATATTTCCGGATAATATATTTATATCTAATGTTCCGCTCTATTTCAGCAATGGCAATATCAGCGGAGAATCCTGCGACGACCTTGCTCTCGACCCGCGGGCAGTGGCAGGGAAGATTGTGTTCTGCTCTGGCGACACAAACCTGAGCATTACTACTCAAATGATGGAAGTCAACAGGACGGGTGCCAAAGGAGCAATCTTCGCCAATGTCGCCGGACCGTTCCTAAGTACCGACGACTTCTTCATGCCATTTGTGGCAGTAAGCTTACAAGATGGCGAGTTGATCAAGAAGTACGCGATGAGCGCAGTAGCACCGGCAGTAGATATTGCGTTCATTCTGACCGAGCTGGATTTGAAGCCAGCACCTCAGGTGGCAGGCTTCTCCTCCCGGGGGCCGAGCAGAATAACCCCTGGGATCCTCAAGCCGGACTTGGTCGCTCCTGGCGTCGACATCTTGGGTGCCTGGGTGCCGAACGAGGGATTTGCTCCCGTGGGTGGAGACTACTTGGTAACTAACTACGCTCTGCTCTCTGGCACCTCCATGTCTACACCTCACGTAGCCGGCATTGCGGCAATGTTGCGGTCGGTTCATCAAGACTGGAGCCCAGCCGCCATCAGGTCGGCTATGATGACGACCGCAGACGTAACGGATAACACCGGTGGTCCTATAGTGGATATGTTCACGAAGGCGGCAGCAACCCCTCTTGATTTCGGGGCGGGGCACGTGAATCCTAACAGGGCCATGGATCCAGGTCTGGTTTACGATGTCGGGGCCGATGGCTACTTGGGTTATCTCTGCGCGCTAAACTACACTGCGCTTCAGATAGGGCTGATTGCGAAGAGACCGAGATACAACTGTACCGAAGCGAACATTGACCTCAACTATCCCTCCTTCGTCGTCGTTCCGAAGACGAAAACAAACGCGTCGAGGCATGGTTTCAGGAGGGTTCTGACGAACGTCGGGGGCTACGCGCCTACGAGTTATCGGGCTGTTGTGAGCGCGTCGGCGGGCATGAAGGTGGCGGTGGAGCCTATGGTGCTGTCTTTCGAAGAGATTCACAGTAGAAGTGATTTCTCTGTGACAGTGGAGATAAACGACATGGATGCTGCTGGAGATGGTATAGGAGGGAAGTACGGTTTCATAAGTTGGTTTGAAATTGGTGGGAAGCACATTGTGAGGAGTCCAATTGTGTACGTCTCTACTCCATGACCAGACCATATGCCATTATCGTTTCGTTTGGAGCTTAACTTACAAGTAGTCGTCGTTGTCTTTGTCGTCGTCGTTTCCTTCTTCGCGCTTCTAGCTAGTATTGAAAGAAACAAGGAAAAGAGGGTGAACAATAAAAAGAAGAATTTTTTTTTTTAAATAATTCAGTCGTGGTCGCACTTGTTCGTGCCCTCCTCCAAGTGTTTGGAGTTTGCGGGTCATATTTTTGCATTTGTCTGAAACAGTAAATGCTAGAAGGAGATTTATGTTTCTCTTTATTTGCCAAAATTTTGAAGTCTGTCAAGGTGCAAGATGTGCGGAGCGGCCTGTAACCCTGCCGGTCAAAGCCGGACTGGGCCGATTCGGACCCGAGCAACGACCTGGACCGATTCGGCAGGCCCCTTCCGCTGGTCCGGGCTGGGTCCATATTTTTGACTCGGAAGTTTGGCCCGGACCGGTTTAGTAGCGGGTGCCGTCCGGTTAAACCCGGTGGAAACCGGTCAGACCAGTCCGGACCGACCCGGTCACTGATCCGGTCCAGGTCCGGTCTGACCCGGAACAAAAAAAATTAACCGTTGGGGGAAAAACCAAAATATTCCCATTTTGAAGGCTGTTTTTTTTGTCCGTTTTAGGAGTATTTTGGTTATTTGCTAAAAATGACCAAAAATATCCTTATAATAACAATATTTCAAGGGTATAATGGGTCATTTTGCACCAATAAATTCTATATATAGCCCGAAATTTATGAAAATTGAACACAAACATTTTCTCCCTCATAAAATATACGAGCTAAGCAATTTCTGAAGATTGAAGTAACAACTTTCTGAATTTTAAAGTACAACTTTCTGGAGGCCAAACTGTAGTGTTCTCGAGGCTTCAACTTCTGCAAATTCTCTTGGAAGCATCAAATTGACGTTTCGAGTAATTTTAATATTACATAATAGTATTTTTTTTTCCTGATTTTGGATTTTTTTTCCCTCTCACTTTCTCTTTTGTTTGTAGATTAATAAATTCTTCTTCTTTTATTTTTTTAAAAAATTAATTTTGAAAATATGTATGTTACTAGTTTTAACTACCCTTATGGAGGTGGTTCAGAACAAAATTTTGCTTATTATGCTGTTTTGTTTGAAAATAATCTTATTCCTGATTCTGTACCACCAACACAAATGCCAACTCCAGTTAGAATTATGGCTACTAATGTTGTAAATAGGAAAAAAAATAGTTTTATGGAAATGTTTTGAAAAAAATTGTCACTAATAATGAGGGTACACCGGTGTTAGATCCAAAAGATCAAAAACCAATAGTTGAAGGTATACAGTGCAAGAAATGCAAATTTTTTTTTAAAAGGATGGTACGGGCACTTTAAAAAGACACTATAAAAATATTATAGCAAGGAAACTGCATGTTAGACAAACACAGATAAGTATCGGTCCTCAAAGATCTTCTATTTGTAACATATTTTGATTCTCGTAACAAAAATGAGTTAACAAAAATATATTATTTGTGATGAACAACTTGATTGCTGGGAGCACCGGCACTCTTTTCATCACTATTGGCACTAATAATTAATGTCGTCTACTCTGTGCACTGAGTGGAGTTGGTCCACAACTTGATTGCAATCTGGCGACATGCGTCCATCAATGCTGGCTAAGGGGTGACATGAGGTAGCCTCAAGCAAGGTACTAAACGACGGTAGGCGGGTGCAAGACGGAGAGAGTTTGCCTAACGCCTAGGCCGGCTAGGCACCGCCTAGACGGTTATTACATTTAGGATATTTTTTACTATTTAACCACTGTATTTTTAACCACTATTTTGTGTGTGCATAATATGCATATTTTAAGGGTGTTCCATGCATAACTAAGTCGTAAAACGAACATTTATGAAATTTTAGTTTTGTAAAAGTGAACCATATGCCTATAATGAACATCTTATTAGGTATTTCTCTACCTAGGCGCTCGCTTACGCCGTCTCACCTCCGCCTACGCCTCTAAACATCCGTTGGTCACCTACTCTACCGCCTACCGTAAAAGTGGTGCTGAGAGAGACCGCCTACCGCCTAGGCGGCTGCCTCAACCGCCAATCAGAAAACTGGCCTCAAGGATGCCTGACGGAAGCGTTCAATTAGGCGCGCACCGACTCTTTTTCCTTCTGGGCGAGGTCCATGAGGGAGGACATTGTCATATCCATCCCTCATTCGTAAAATCGCGAACATAGACGCTTGAGGTCTTCAAAGGGAGAGATGCAATTGTCAGGAAGGTTGGAGAACCATTCATAGGTCACCCCTGTAACGCCCCGATGAACAAATTGGTGAGCAGGGCATCGTCTTTTGGCAATTTACCCGTCATGGAGGCGAAGTATGTCAAAATTGATGGGGAGACTCCTTCCCGTCGAACGGGGTCTAGGATTGTGATTTGTACTTAGGAGGGTAGACCACGTTGTTCCATTCAGGAGGATATGGTTGTTGAATCCTAAGTTTTTGTAATAGTTCCTGCTTGTCCTTGGCGTCAAAGCGAGTCCACAATTCCTATGAGCTTCATGTATGTCATCCGACACTAGCGGGATAGATGACCGTGGCAAATTACTGTTGTCGGTCGTAGGAGGAGCCTGGCAAGGTGCATAGATTGTCCACTAGTCCCCGGATCCTAGTTTGTTGGAGCAGGGGCTTTTGGTGGCAACTTGTCCTTGAGCTCCAAAACCACCTGGGTTAGGGCTTGTATGGACTCATTCAACGTCTAGAGACCTGTTTCGAGGGTCTCTATACGTTGTTGATGACTGGACCTTCACTGCTTCCTCTGTTGTCACCACCAGTCATGTTTACTGACATCAAATGAGAGGAAGTGGACGGTTCGGTAGACCTCTTGCTTTCCGCCTCAGACCCGTGAGCCTCGTTGTCCTAGGGAAAGACGGGCAGATTGGCGTTGTCCTCAGAATCCAGGGGATAGCTACCCCCAGCCTATTGAGGATATGCACCCCTAGATGCACCAGTGTTAGTTTCATGAGAAACTTTGTCTGGTTGGAACAAAGGATTATTATGAACCACCAGGGACTTACTACCCCCAGCTCGTGCTACCGACGAAATAACATTCTCCTCTGAGGAAGACTTAGTCTTTGAACGGGTGTGTTGAAACACCCTAGTGTTGGGGACTGCTAGCTTGCTATCTTTGGGCCAGCTTTTGATGCATTAGCCGAAACCGGAGGATTATTGGACTTGGAACTCTTCTTCAAGGAAGGTGAATTCTATGTAGCTTGGCACGAGACAACAAAAGGTTCTTTATCATCTTCTATCGGTATTCTTTTTCCGAGACGCTGTCGGACTGGTGCTGCCGGTTGTAGTCATTGGAATACGGACTGTCTTGTTGATGGAGGACTACTGTTTTGCTATAATAGCATTTAATGATGATGTTGGCACAAGTATGACTTGAAGCGAGCACATTGTGCATAACATCTGTCTCCCTCGCTTTGCATTTGTGACTAATCACATCATGCAAATCATGCGAAGAGAGATACATTTACACCCACTTCATACGCATGGCTAAGACGAGCGCTTGGGTGTGTATGTGAGTGGTGTGCTCCCTAATCTGATTCCAGCACATGAGATGTGCCCAGACCACTATAAGACTTATTTTGAGACAGACCCACTCCATGCGTACAGCCAAACTAGGCGCACGGGTCTGTCACCACAACATTTGCTCCCTAGCTTGGTTCCAGCGCATGAGATGCACCCAACTTACTGGAAGACTTGGAGAGCTGACCCAATTCTAGCGCAAACACGATTGGGTCAGTTCTGTACAACCTACCATCAGCTGTGCGTACCACAGTCAACGCATGCTTTTACTTGGCTGCTGACGCAACAGACTGAGCGTGCATGGCTCGTACTGCCTTGCACTTCTTAGCACCTGTAGGCGTATAGTAATCAAAGTCCAAATTCCTTCCGCTTGCTTGGCAAGAGATTCTGTCATCTTTCCCTGTGCCAAATGATTGCTGCACTTGGGACGATTGTGCCCTTCTTTTTGTGTCGTGCCCTTGCGTGGGGGCGCACGGACTGGGACTGGCAGTCAACACTGCGTTTCTTAGAGACATGCGTCGCCCTCGAGATAACATTGGCCTTGCTGTTGGGGCCAAAAAGTCGGGCGCATTGCACCTCCGAGTTCTTTTCATGCCCCAGTCCCAAAATACATAGGACTAGTATACGTAAACATGTCAGCTATGTATCAAGCATACTCCAGCCCAACTTGAATTCGTATACGCTGTCTAGAATATGGTATCATGTCTTATGGTAAGTCAAACTATATCTCAATTCACATGAATAATATATAACAAGAATGAACAATATGTGTCATGGTCTGCAGCCCACTAGCATATATATTCGAGTAGACTCGGATATGAATAATATGAGTCTACCATAACTAGGTTAACAAGCAGAATGTATCATGATAATGAGTATAAAGCACGAGAGAATAATAAAGTAATATAATTGATACCTGGATCCTGCAGATTTAATAATAACCATCCATCTACTCTACGAGCTCAGCAATAACCTGGAGAGATCACCAGGTCCTCATGGGACATAGTAAGATACATAATATACAAGCCTACTGTACAATTTATGTAACGTGCATGAAATATACATAAATGAAACTATAGAAGAATAATGGAAGTATATGTAAGGTAACAAGAGACAAATAATTAATGACATGTTATAGTACTGTGATGCTAAGAGTGGCTAATAAAGGGATCATATAGCCGCAGTCATGTATGGTACCTACGGTCCAATAGAGAGTAGTCCTGTGTGGAGATCCCTTAATATAGTAAATCTCTACCGTAGCACCTGCGTGATACTCCCGAGTCGAGAGTGATCAAATAACCAATCCTAGTATCGAATAAGGGTCAAGTCGAGTCGAGTCAAATGATCAAATCAGGTCAAGTCGAGCTCGTACTCATTATGATGAACTATACAAGTGATAAATGAAAATGAGTACAAGTGTAGTGATCATGTACAAGGAGTATAGACAAGTAACAAAGTATAGAAACTGACAACATAAAAAAGTAACAACAATATTAATATATAAGAGCATGCATAAATAAACTATACATATTGGCAATGTATACTTACCTGGGTTCCTGAGAAAGAAAGTTGTGAACCCGATCACGAACCCAAAGTAGCAATTTCCCGAGAGCCTAAATTAAAATACTAATGAATTAATTATTAATCTAAGATTTACTACATAAGCACAAAGTATATTTACTTATATATACTTATTATGACTTAATAACAAACACAACTTATAAGGAAAGCTAGATGCCAGGGGTAGGCTCTAATTATAAATTAGAAATTAAGGAAAGTCACTTAGCCTTCTGATCTTATAATCAACAACTCTCCAAATAATTGTATAAAATAAGTTACATATGTCTACTAGGTCCCTCTTCTAGGCATAGGTGCTAAGTGTTGTCCCATATTCAGTCTTATTTGCATAAATCTGACCTCGATACATTCTAAGGGTCTTTTGCTAATATTGACATGTCATACCTATTAAACTTAGAGTTTTATCCTCAAAATTAAAACCAAATAAACATATACAAGTAAACTAACTTATATGGCCTAAATGACAAATTTTGGCAAGACTTTGGTTGCACAACTTCAACATTTTCCTACACATGACCCAACTAAACTAAATAATAAAACCTATAGTCTAGACTTAAAATAAAATTATAAAAATATAATAAGGACATTTAAAAATCAGAACCTAAATTATTTTAAAATAATTGTTTCAATCACAATTACATAAAAATTAATGCCACAACTTTGCTATGCCCAAATATAGGTTTTCTAGGTTGTATTGGACACCATTTTAAGTCATTTTCTTATACCAACCTATATATATATATATATATATATATATATATATATTTTATATATATATATATATATATATATATATATATATATATATATATATATATTAAAAATTATTTTAAGAGTATTTTAAAGGTTAGAATGTTGGTAATTATTGTCACGTCCCGATTCCGTAGAATCGATAGTCGTCCCCCGGTCGTGATACCGTGTGAACCTAATTTGCGATCGCATAAGACATAGTCATAAGGTAATCTGAAACACAGCATCTAATAGAGTGAGCGCAGACAAATTGAATAGCACATTGAGACAGGAAAACTTTTTATTTTATTGATAATAGACATCAGTTACAGACTCCATTACAATCGTGCCGTGCGGGCTTTTCAACATGACTCGATTACAAAATGAGTGTCGATGAGATAGCCGTTCCATACATACATCCCTCATTTACAACAAAAGTATTCCAGCCACCTGGATTGGGGGGATGCTGAGACATGTTTCTTGGACTTGTAGAGAGTCTTCAACGTTCAGCAGCGAGGTCTTCGACACACGGTCGAAGCTTCAAAAGCATGAAACGTCGTCTAGCTAGCTGGCGCGTTCCTCCTGGTTCCTATCACCTGCAAAGAGCGAGGGTCAATACGATCACATGTACTGGAATGTGGCTAATTAAACCCAAGCTCTACATTTGGGTAAAGCAATTTTATAAAACATGTTAGCTAGCTATTTTGTGATCTTTCTAACCATCCTGATCGATTTGTATGTTAACATGTTTTGAGGCAAGCAATTATCTAACTTTATCCCGTATCACATGCATTGATTCAAGCCGTGAAAGGGTGTGAAGGTCACTGGCAATGTCAAGCCATCATGGACTATAGCTGGGTTAGACGGCGATCCTTTCGCAGCGGGTAGCGAGCCCTATGCGAAAGTTTTCGAATCACCCACGCCGATTCAAGGCTGGGACTTGCTACAACTCGTTCCTCTCGGGCCGAATCGGTTCCTTAACCTAGGCAACCGTTCGAGGAAACTACACCTTATGTATAAGTTGTCCAATGACCGTTTTTGCAGATTTATGAAATATTCTATCTTTTTACTAGAACCTTTAACTTTCTCTTTTAGGTTGCCCCTTTCTTTGATCTTATATTAGTCATTTGTGCACTTTAGCCGTATCATTGCGATAAACGTTAATCGATTCATCCTTTGGTTTGCATAGGCCAAGTACATAAGGTATGAGAAAGCAGGGATCAATTTTCAGGCAAAGCAGTTCGATAGCAAGTGTTACGTGAAGAATCATGCCATGATTTAATTGATTCTACACTATGGCGGCAAGTATTTCTTTTGTGTTTTATATTGATTTTGAAATAGAGGGTCGAGGCGAAGAAGGTCAGCCACTCACCTTAGTCTTTGTTTCAGGCGAGGGAAAGGTTGGCTGTGCTGACGTCGCCTACGCGATCACCTGAAATAGCATACGTAACTGATTAGAACACTGTATTATTCACGGAATTTGATACGAATGCGAACTTCGAAAACACAAGCCATGAAAACCATCGAAACAATCATGAGAACGCATTTACGAAAACCAAAGCCAAACCCAAAGCCAAACCAAGTGTGGCATTACCAGAGCAACGGGAGGTCTCTCCCGACTTAGCCGCAGAGCCAATCTTTGAGACGCAACCGGCTGAATATGAGACTTGATTCCGAAGAAGCCTTTCCATAATGAGAAGAGGATCTTAATTCAATCGTTCCCGTTCGACCGATTCAGCCGATTTCGATTTATCGGTCCCGACTCAATCGGTAGCGACAATGTTCCTTTCTCGCGCACCCTGTGGACGGAAATGGGGCACGATGTAGGGACGAGGCACAACAATTATCTATATAAATTCTGGGTCAAATTCTACAATAAAACTAGGTCTTACTAGATTCAAATTGTGTATTTCGATGTTACATGTGTGAGCCTAATGTACATAAACTTATAAACAGAATTAAATATATTTTAAATAGGTTTTTAACTATAGAAATAAGAAAATATGCACAATATGCTAGGAATAATTCTAAGCCGTACTACATTTAATTTTAACATAAACTACACGAGTTTTTCATTCAACATGTCAAAATACACAATTTAAATTCAGACTTTATAGGTTATGTTTGGGGTCTATTATTCAAGTTCAACATGTGTTTAATACATGATTTATCAACTTAAATACATGGGTTAATATACTACCAAGTCATAAACAAGTTTCGGTAAGAAATATGCATATTTCGCTCTCAACATACTCATATGTGTGACAATACAACATTAATTCAGAAATTATACGCTGACTTTAGACCTTAAAACTCCAATATTTTCATGCCAAATTTCATGGTTTTTATACTTTAACACCTATGTTTAAGGGTTCATAAGTTCATGTCAAAGTTTGGAAAAATACATATGCATAATTTGTTCACATTCAACACATATATGACATGTACCAATTAATTTCCAGAGTTTTATAACCTTCTAAAAATCATATTAACATAGGTTTTAAATTATTATTTTTTATTAAGGTTTCTACCTATGTCACGACATGCCAAGAAAGTTCTAGTTCTATTTCACAAGATTTGGGAACAATATCGAAGGTACACTTACTTGAAACGGGATTTGACTCAAATGAATCCAACCGAAGTTCCGAATTTGTCCGCTTGTGTTGTGCAGGAGTTTCTGAGAGGAAAACAATGCGTTCTAAGCTCGAGTCTCCCCTCCTAGCAAGTACACACCTTAAGCTATCTTCTAGGCTCAATCCTTGATGGCTACGCCTACCCCCTCCGAAGTCGATGTAACTTCAGCCTAAAGGTGCTGAAATTTCCATCAAGTATGGATAGGTTTGAGATGTGAAAATGAGCAAAAAAGAGGTGAAAAATGAGCAAAAAAGGTAGTATAGGTTGTGGGAAGAGTTATGGAGAATTTGCACCATGATTATAGGTGGTGGAAGGAGTGGGAAACACAAAAACTATCCACTAACATGTCCACGTAGCCCACCCCTTTTAGCTGTGTCACTAAACACTTTAGGTGGAGGTTAGATAAGTCTCCAACATTTTAGAGTTGGTTTGGTAGTGTTTTGGATCACTAAATGGACTTAAATCATGCATATACACCAACTATTCAGCCCACTTGGGCCGCACAATTTGCACATAACGTAGCTACTATCCATCTAGTTTAGAGGCTTGGGTTTGGGTCTAAAATTAGTTGGTTTAGGTTAGAACACACCTATATAAGTTATGACTAAGTTAGGGGATCATTTGACAGCACTACAAGAATAATGACGTTTATTGACGGTCAGTAATCCCCGTTAACTATTCTGTTTTACTTGACGGATAATGACTTGTGTCAACTAAACCCCTATTTTGTGTTAACTATACAATATTGTACCATTGTAGTTGACGGGTTTGGTGAAACCGTTACGTAATCCAGCACATTTATTTGACGACTACTTTAAAGCCGTCAAGTAAAGTGGGGGAGGGGAATTCTCGCGATTATTGCATATGCCATTATCATAATTTTTTTCGATAATTTTGGGTTAGTGACGGTTTTCATGTTTAATTTCCGCTGCTTAAAGGCTCGCTCTCTTTCTAAAACATTAGAAGTCCCTCTGTCAAAACTCTCGAAAACCCCTCTTCTCCTTCGTTCCTCTCAAAAAACCCTATTTCCTCTCAGAAATTCCTCCCCCTCCACTCCCTAAAACTCTCTCCTCGGTGTCCACGGTCTCCTCGGCGACCAACATCCCTCTCGAAAACCCTATTCTCAGCGGCAACTTCACCATGCGGTAACTTCGGTCTTTACCATGCGGTAGGTTGCAATTCTATTCCATATTTTTTCTCTGTAATTCGATTTTATGGTAGTGCAAGTTGAAGTTAGGGTATTTTGTGGATTTTTTTGAGAGTAGAATTTTTTTTGACAGTATAGTTTTTTTGTGGATTTTATTGAGAGTAGGGTTTTATGTGTTTGGCTACTGTGTCGTGTCCTAGTTGTGAATCAGTAGGGTTTTATGTCAAATTTGTCATGATGTGGGTTTTGTGTCTGGCTGTTGTGTCGTGTCCTAATCACAAGACTGTGTCGTGTCCTAATCACAAGACTGTGTCATGTCCTAGGCTTTGTGAATAAGTAGAGTTTTTTTGGGTCAATTTTGCCATATGATGTGAGTTTTCGTTTATTCCCAGAAATGTGTCTTGTCCTAGGGATTTCATTTTTTCACAGAACTGTGTCGTATCCTAGGATTTGTGAATCAGTAGGACTTTTTGTGGGTCAACTGTGTCGTGTCATTGGATTTTTGTTTGTTAACATAGAACTGAAACTAATCTGCTGTAGTACACTAGACACTACAAAAAAAGTGTCTTTCTGGGACGTCAAAAATCTGTCTTAAAAAGACCCAAATCGGTCCTAAATTGTAATTTGGGACGAATTTTAGGACGGTAAGTGACAGTGCTATTAGGGTGGCGTGGCAAAAAGTTTTAGGACGAAAAATACCGTCCTAATTTGGTTTTAGGGTCGAAAAAACTAACCGTACCAAAAGAGTTTGAATTATTATATGTTTACGGCGGTTTACAAAACTGTCCCAAAATAAAAAGTTTGTGACGAATAACATCCGTCATAAACAAATTTGCCAGCGTTACAAAAGGATGTTGTTTATATCTAGGACAATTGCATAACCGTCCCAAAAGTAATACTTATAAAATTATTGTTTGTATTTTCCAGTTATAAAACATACAATTTAAATACACATAACATATTTCATATGATCATGGCCGTTGTCAAGCTTGTCCTCAGACCTATTTCCAGGTATGAGAGCTCCAATACAAATAAAAGCTTAACAACATCAAGCATTCTTTACCATTAAGTAGAAGACAACAAAATCCATATATAACTATATATGTTCAATTGATAAACAACAAAAAGCTTAAC
The DNA here is from genome assembly GCA_029216955.1 of Iris pallida. Classification (NCBI taxonomy): domain Eukaryota; kingdom Viridiplantae; phylum Streptophyta; class Magnoliopsida; order Asparagales; family Iridaceae; genus Iris; species Iris pallida. Next base: position 3,225,737 of record JANAVB010001399.1, on the reverse strand, counting down.
ATTAAGCATCCTTAACCACCATTTCGAAAATAAATCCAAAACACAATACATCACCCACACTATTAGTTACACAATGAACCCATTGTCTCCACCATTACATACAAAATTCTGAACCCAAAACATTAAGCACTACACCATATTTTTGAACATTAGTATATCCAACACGAACCCAAAAAATTAACCCAAACTTTTTTCCATCACAAGATCGTCGCCCATCATTTTAGCATATCCAGAATGCTTTTGAAGGACCTGCAAATGAAGATATGCCAATATATTAGCAACCTGCCAATAAATATGTGAACAACATGTGATGGTAAAGCATTCAAACATGATATCTAAGCTCATACAAAAAAGGGTCCATGAAATAGTCTGAATATGTGAGAATTAAGATACATCTGAACATGTAAATGTGTCTCGGGAATAAGAATAAGGCACTTAATCTTACTTTATTGAATCATATAGCAGTTTAGAGGAAAATAGTCCTCCGAATAGTAAAATTTGCAACAAGAAAAATGCCATTAACGGTTAAATGTTGTACCCTATAGTAAAATTTGGGATGATATGTATAGGTATATATCAAGTGAAGTTTTAAAAAAGAATTTAGTCACTTAAAGATATTCATTTTAGTACAGTAGAGGCAGACAAACAAATTATCACATGGAATGGGCTAATTAAGATTAATATAACATATAAGTGATCAAATTGCATATAGTCTAACAAATGAAGGAAAAATAATTTTACTGAATAATGATTGGTTTTGCATATAGTCTAACAAATGATCACCATTAATTGGTTGTAAATGGACTTGAAGAGGATGAAAGGAGAAGCAAATGAATTGAAGACAGTGCCTGGTTTAGTATTCAGATAGTAGTGTTCTCAGTATCTATTTGTCACAACACATCTTCACTTTGTAGGATGTTTTCGGTTCAGGTTTTAAATCTGCACCTAAATTCCGACCCTAATGGAATCTGGGTTCAGGATTTACCATTCGGACCCGATTAAAATTGAAAGTATATATGATAAGATGCATATTTGAAACCCAAACAGTGTACCACCAAACCATAAATAGGTTTAGTATAACTATAAATATATAATGTATTTATTTAAGAAACCCAAAACAGACATAATTTTCTCTCAGTTTTCACATATATTTAAGAAAACCAAACAACTCTTCCACATGGAAAGGATATCTACTACTACCAACCTGACAACCAACTTGGTAGTAGGTGCCAGTATCACTATTCAAGGACTTTTTGCTCAGTATTTACTAAGCTCTTCCATCTCTCCTTATCTCATACATTGTACAATTGGGAGGTTGTGCAACATAAGATCCTAATTTTCCAATACTCCGAAACTAACAGACCTCCATAGAGATTTTGTGAAGCTTTTACAACTAGCTGTCAACCAGACTTCCAATTTCCTAACCAAGGTAATTTTGAACAAGATAAGGGCAACTATAAAACCTATAATGCTAGTTGGTAGGCAGTAGGCCTACCTTTCTGGTCATGCAATTTAGCAAGTGCAACATGTTTTAATGCATCTCATAATATGCTTCTTAATTAGACTTGCACATTGATCAATGACTAGTGGTAAATAAATAGTGCTAGAGGTAAAGGAATGATTTTTAAGGTCCTAGCAGTGACGGCTAGCACTATTCTATTACCTAAAATATCCCGAGTTTCACAAAGAACCAAACAACTTAGAAATTGAGGAATAATAATAACAAGAAAGAATTTAACCCCTTTTTTTTTGGGGGGGGGGGGGGGGGGGGGGGAATAATAATAACAAGAAAGAATTTACCTAAAATATCCCGAGTATCAGCTTTCTTTGCCAAATGATAAAACCCAAGACTGCAATGACAACAACACAATATAGATAAAAGAAACAAAGATAGCCATAATACATGCACTAGTTTTTTTTGGCCATAACTCACCTATCATGCTATAAGCTGATGTTAGCAAGTCATGTAGAGAACGCCATAACAACACCCAAGGCAAACAAACAAGAGTATGGAGTAGATTTAGAAGGCGGTGAGGGGGAAGCAGTAGAAGTATACTAAAGATGGCCATCAGAAGCCAAGCAGTCACATAATGCATTAGTGAAAGAGCAGCTGGAAGTTGAACCCGGCCCTTCCCATCACCTATCATACAAAAGTATTATCATAGTATAAAAACAAAGTAACAGTCTTGAAAATTTTGGGATAACAAGGCAGACTTACACAATACATTATTTTCTCCACCTTTTCCCTTTTGTCGTATTGCACCTTTCCTATTTTAAAGTAATCATACATAAGATGGGTCGCATGAAGTTGGGATCCTCAACACAGACTTTGACAATAAAAGGATTAAAGATGATGCAGGACTAAAAAAAGGAACTTCTTCCATAGCATTTTGATTGCTGCATCAGTTAATAATATCCGAGCTACCATTTTCTTCAAAAAGAAGAAAGAGTATCATATCAACAAAACTTATCACAAGATTCTCGGGTAAGCTGTTTGAGTGCTTTTTCCATTCAACTCTATTGAGGGCCATGTCCTCTGTAACATTAACAAAATAAGAACATATATCATAACTACCTACAAGCTATCATACGACTTCAATTTTTTTTTTAAATTTATTTATTCCAATGATAATTAACATGCAAGAAATATCAACTATTCTTTGGAAGTCATCAAGTTGTAAGCCTAACAGCCGTCTCAATGTATCATGCTAAGAAAAGAAAATCCATGAGGGAACAACCACCTCCCTTCCCAACCCCAATAGGAAGTAACTGAAATGCTATGTCCCGGAAATTTTCCATCTTGACTAGGTAAAATATTATTCCTTCAATTTTTTGGCTAACAAAAACTCTGATGTAAATCTCTAAAACATTTAAATATACCAAAACAGTTATCTAATGAATATGAGTTCCCAAATAGTGTCGTTTAATAAATGTAACAACTGAGATATTGCCTCTTGTAATGTTATTTATCTGATAGGCTGTGTGGATTTGTTCCATATACTAAACCTATGAAATTATACAGCTAGAAGCAGTCTTTAAGAAGGCTAAATTGCACAAAACTACCTCCAACTTCCGCTGCTTTGTCCTCGAGGGTTATGTACTTAATTCCATACTAACACTTAGAAGCCTTAAATTTCTAGAAAATGACACTTAAGTACCCTCTGTAAAACCATCTTCTCCATTAATTCTTCCATCAGGTCTTATATGACCTGCCATCCTCATCCTGAACCAGAAAACGGGCTAATGGAGAGGATAGTTTTGAACTTGATAGAGGTACTCGACTCCCAATTTCAAGAAGCTGAAGGTATAAAGTGCTAGATAATAAAGCATACTGTAGTTCAATGTGAATGCAAAAGAAGTTGGAGGTATTTTGTGCAACCTCTAAGGATTACATGATACAATTGCCTGATAAATAATATAACTTCAAGAACAAGAATCATATCGTTAAAAAAAAGTGAAGATATGCTAAACAACTTATATATCAGAACATAGTTACATTTAAATAGCATTACATGCAAATTATGATGTTAACAACCTTTGACATGATCACTTGAATCTAACTTAACGATTCTCTGTACATGTATGGTAGTTTAGTTCAATTAAGCCAACTAGACATGGCATTAACATTACTTTGAGAGATCTAATGTGTCCATTATCAGGAACGTGTAACTCGACGAGAAGATTGTATTACGACGAATTGGAGCTTTTATCATATCTTTTCCATATCAGCTACACAGAAGGTGACTTGTGAATTTTGGGTTCAATTTTATCTTTCCTAGCTAGATTAAGTAAGACAAACGTAATGAATTTTTCATTTGTTAATAAAGGTTCTGGATACAAAAATATTCAAAAAAAAAAAAAAACTGATAAATGGGCCAAGTTCATTGTTTTATAGTCATTCCAGTCAGGTTAAGACAAGACTATACAAGGAAAATGTTCATCAATTTAAATCAACACAAGAATGGTGCCTTCACATACAACGTTAGCTCGTGATCAGCAGTCCTGGGGCTGGAATGCAGGTGGGTATTCGTTCTGATAACTTTCTACTTGATATCGACCTAAAACCTCTCAAATAGAGGCACTACCATCTAAAAATATCCTGGAGGCCTGAGGTTGCTTCAGATCATAGAGTATCTCAGAAAGAATTAAAAAGTTGCCTCTATGTGACCATCTTTTGCAATGTTTAAGAAAGCCAAGAACATGTAAAACCTTCACAACTGTTTATCAATGGAGAAGAGAAGGTGATGAACGATGGATTTAATCATAGTATTACAACGTTGTGGGATATGAAAGAACTAATATATTATATAGAAAAAAGGCTTGTAACATATAAAATGAAAGGGATGTCAATCCTTTTCACTGTTTGTCTTAATGTGTCATAGAGATTAATGCAATTCCATACAAAATATTGTATCATATTCTCTCTTCATCTAGACTCTTTATATTATAGAGGAATTTGGAGGGTACTTCTTGGTTGCATGAGCTTAAAATGTATAGCCAAAGCTAGCTTTACCTACTTGCCAACTGGTTGCCTATATTTCATGGCATGATCCTCTCATGTTCACAGCAGCCTAGGAATTTGATGCCAATAAAGAGGATTGATGTCAAGTCGACAGCCGCTCATAAGCCTTTTATAAAATCTTTTATGGAACTTTCTTATGCCCCATAGCCGATCCCATTTTGCAGGCATGAGGCTTGGATGATGATGGAACATATGAATTGAATACAACAATGGTGGCAGCATGTATCTTGGAAGATTAATACAAGGAAGAATTTTACTAAACAGAAACCAGAGGTTACTTCTTTTTGTTCTTATTTACTAATGGTCGCAGCAGAACTAAATATAATGCTTAAACTTCACTATGTTTTCCTCACTAGTTAATAACTGAATATCTCTGTATGGTCTTAATTTTCATACAATAGACCATGGTAATTGTTAGCTGTTGTTGCTTTTGAGCAAAAGCTCAAGTCCCATTCCTCCTTTAGTCCCACATCGGATTTGCATATGGACTTATGTGTGCTTATATTGCTTGCCCTCTTGTGCTTCTTTGAAGTCATGTGTGGGAGACCCATGGGCCACACGCGCGCGCCACCACCGCCGTCTGGCCCGGTTCGGCGTGCGTAACGGGTGCGGGTACCCACATCTGCGGACGCCAAGTGCCGATTCGATTCGATTTTCTCTTCGGGTTCGGGCTGAGACCCAAAAATCTTTTTGCTCTTCATTGATTTTTCTGACCATTACTATGCATTTAATTTCCATAATGTTTGGACTATCCAGGTTCAATAAACCACATGTTTTATGTGCTATAAACGTTTTTGTAACGTTCAATTTTAATTGCCTTCAATCTTCATTACTCCATAATCGTTGGAGAAAGCCTATATATTGAGGCCTATCTCAACACTTCCTTTAAAAAAAAAAATCCTACATAATACTTCCTATCTCGAATTCTTGTTGCTCCAAAACTTTGTTGCTCTTTGTTTTGTTGCTCTGGGCAGAGCTAAGTCGGTGGTCACTCTCTCTACGTCGTGTGCGGCAAGGAGATTCCGGTGGAACGGGAATTTTACTACTAGGAGCGTTCGGACATAGTCTGCACATAAATCCGAGCTAACTCTTAGGGCAGTGTCTCGTGTGCGACATCCCCGGAGGCCGGTAACATTTGCATATTTTATTTTGTTTGCAGATTTTTCAAACAAAGAATATTGAAGAAATTCCAAGAGTAATAACCTTAACGATAAGAAATGGAAAGACCTTCAATGTGCTTAAGTATTCCTAGCATATACATACTCCCCTTGCGTATTAAATCGGAGTTTAAGAATAAGGTATTCAGTTCATGATTGTATTTCTTTCATATAACTACATCAAAGCTAGATAAGAATCCCTAATTGTGCCACTGCAAAACAAGTTGGTTCGCATGATATGCAATAGCTCTAAAAACATCACAATTATGGTGGTAAAGAAGCACAATTGGCCGCCCAAGTCCCAGAATACAAGTTTCGTATTGTCATCTTCAATACGTCCAATGTTCAGTCCAACTGTTGGAACAATTCGATCAGGGGAGAGCCCTTCCAAGTTTGTGTATATAGACTTCAACTTCTCAAGCAAAGTCTATAAAGAAGTGTAAAATATTAAATGTACTTCAACAAGATGGTTCATTGCTTTATTAAAATGATTATCAATTAGCCTAAAATACAAAAAAAGAAGAAGGTATAATTTAGACTAGCTGAAGTAACTAGTAAGTGACTTAAATAATGGAAAAAAGAGAGTAGAAACTACTTGGGTCATTGGATATGGATTTAGTGCTACTGCTACATCTTTAATACTTAAGTTGCACTGGGGATGTAAGTTGATCAGACATTAATGATCGATAGATCTGATGTGTATTATATTCACTACATAGCATGATAGCAATATGGATCCTTGAACTCAAGTATGTTTGTTAAATGGGAGAACATACATCATCGCTTAGTACTGGATCAAATTCGGAATCAGATTTGAAATCTTCGACGATATCCACGTAATAATGTACCATGAACTATTATTACTCCCTCCCTTGGGTAAACGCACAAAGTTCTAATATACTCATCCAATTCAAATCGGTGCCATACTAAAGTTGCTATGATAGAAAGTAGAAACCTATCTAAGAAATTAATAATGTGATGTTAGTCACCGATAATATGATGATCGTAGTGTTCAGTGTTCTCTACCAAAGAGCATCAATAGTAAGGAAGACTGGAATGAATGCTTGTGGATTGTAATTTACAGTAATAATTTATATATGATCAGGAACCATGTAAATATTTATTTAGGAAGAAAAGAATATTTGGAGAAAGTTGGTAGGTTACAGTTTTTCCAGCTTTGTCGATGCCAATAATTAGAACGCGGAACTCAGTTTTGGTGAAGGCGTACTCCCAAAGACCGTAAAACAATGAAAACATTTCGTCCATTATCTGGACACACATATATATATATATATATATATATATATATATATATATATATATATATATATATATATATATATAGAATAGAAACCTATAAGTCTCAGTCGATCGGAAGTAATATAAAAAAAAAAAAATATATATATATAGAATAGAAACCTATAAGTCTCAGTCGATCGGAAGTAATTAAAATAATATTTGGTTTAGAGTTTGGGAAAAGTATTGTTAGTTGCAGAGCAGAGCAGATCCAAGTAAATATTTTTATGCAGCCTCAGCATGCCAAACGACCACACCAGAATAAAATCTTTCTATCCTCAGGCTTTAGAGGTTTATAAATAACAACTCACCATTGTTACCAAATGTTAGTATCACACGATCTACTGCTTGAATTGCTCAGTTATGGCTTTTTCAAGTGAACTCTACCATGTTTTCCCCATACAAGAGGGGTCTAAAAAACTGTTTTGCTTTGACCAGGTACTTCTGGACCTAGAAGTATTACAAGAACCAAACTTGGGACTTCAGTTAAACTTCTATCATCTCACGGTCCTTTCTTTAATTACTCTTTGTTCTTGCTCCCAATTTGTTATTATTAATTGCGGTCTGATAACAAGAATGTCATCATTGTTTATGTTTTAATCCCTAATCATAAAACACGTATAACTAAAATCAATTAAAGAAAATCCTAATTATTAGAACAATATAAATTTATAATCAGTCATCCTTATTATAGGCCTAGAGTTTTGGTACAATAACAATGACTAAAGTAATCCAAAATCCAAATAAATTATACCCATGCATAAATCCTTGGGTCCATGAAATTGACATTTGACGTGCAAGAAGTGTTCGAATAACATAAACATTTAGCTGACCTTCACCATAGCTCTAGAATTTTGGTAAAGTATGAGGAACTTTATGTGCGACTTTAACCTATCAATTTGTTACCGCTACATACAACCAATCAACTTTCATCAACTTGGGCATGTACTCAACCTTTATCAACACATCCTCAACATATATAAGAGCACAAGCATCATCAACTAAGCAAGGAAATCAATAAGATACGCAATACTTTTCTTTACCACTGCAAGTGACCTCACTGTGATCACAGTAATTCCTACAAATAATCACAGTAATCACAGTAATTCCTGTGATTAAAATCCAATTTTTCACAAATAATCACAGTAATTCCTACATGAACGCATAATCACAATAATTTGACAAATTAAAATCTGCAAAGAACATAGCCAGGTTCAAACTCATGTTCCTTCCATGCAAATGTGTTCCAATTTTTCAATTTTTCACGAATAATTAAGTAATTCCTACATGAATGCATGTAAATAGTATAAAACACTCAAATTTTAAGCAAATAATCTAGAACAAAATAACATGCATCCAAAAATTAGGGCAAAGACTAAAAATTTTTGGTAAAAAATTCTAAAGATTGCGAAAAATATACCAAGCAACAGCAATGGAGCACCTAGGGTTGAAAGGTCGGACAGAGAGAGCAATGGTCGTAGAGAGAGAGAGCAGTAGCACTGGAGCACCTAGGTCGGAATAATGGTCGGAGAGAGAAAGAGCAGCAGTACTGGAGCACCTAAGTCGGAGAAAGAGAGAGAGCAGCATCACCCAGTTTTTTGATCGGAAAGAGAGAGATAGAGAGAAAGATTTTTAGGTTACTTTGATATTGAGAAGTGTGTTTTCATTGACTAAGTTCTGAATATTTTGGGATGGATGGTCTGGATTAATCCATCCGATCGAACGGTTGAGATGGAAACATGTAGAGTTAAAGTTTCCCCCATAAAATTTGGTAATTAGCCGCCAAATGTGTGACATTCCCGCCGATCTATTTGGGACGGTAATGTGTATTATTTGGAACAGAAATTTTCATTAGTCCCAAATAGTGATCCATTTTCACAATCTGTCCCAAAAAAATATAACTTTTTGTTACTAAAAATATAGTCGTCTCTAGAACTATACTTTTAGGACTTTTTAGACTAGTGTTCCTTATAGTGTCGTCCCAAAAAGACACTTTTTTTGTAGTGAGACCAATATACTAATAATCTGCTGCCTCATTCTTATTGCAGGGAAGGAAGGAGCACCCAGCTTGAGGTTGGGATTACGATCATCTACAGCTGCTGTTCAGGTAGATTTATAACCTGGTTATATAATTTGCTTTGATTATCGGGATTACAATCATGTCTAAGTCATGGATGTCGAAGGATATAATGTGCCGTAAATGAGGAAGGAGTAGAAGAGTTTCTTAAGTTTGCAAAGCTCTATTTAGATAATCCTATTTCTATTTGATGTCCATGCGAAAAATGTAGAAATTTGATATTCCAAAAGCTAGGGGACGTAAGAAAATACTTGTATAGTAGGGGTATCGATCGAAGTTATACAGTATGGATTTGGCATTGTGAGGAACACCTTAGTAGACGATCGACAAGCATTGCAGCAAGTGATGAACAAATACCTAAGTATAATAGGTTTGGCTCCTTTGAAGATGGTGCAGATGCTGTAGAAATGGTTAATGTGGCATATGAACATATTTCCGGTGACCCAAAGGCATTTAAATCTCTACTTGAAGATGCCCAAAAGCCTCTTTATCCTGGTTGTTCTAAGTATACAAAGCTATCGGTCTTGATGAGATTGTATAACATTAAAGGAAGATACGGGTGGTCTGACAGTAGCTTTTCTGAGTTGTTGAAAATACTTCATGATATGTTACCAACACAAAAAGAAATACCTTCATCAATGTATGAGGCTAAAAAGACGATGACTTCTCTGGGTTTGGAATATGAGAAGATTCATGCATGTTCCAATGATTGCATACTTTATAGAAATGAGTATAGTGATTTATTTGAATGTCCCATTTGTGGAACGTCAAGATGGAAGAAGGCAAATGATGGTTCTCTTCAATTCTGATTAAAAAATACCTTCCAAAGTTCTATGATATTTTTCTTCCATTTCCCGGTTTAAAAGGATGTTTCAATCCTCACAAATAGCATGGGACTTAACTTGACATGCTTTTGAAAGAGTAGTTGACTGCAAACTTCGTCACCCTGCAGACGCCTCATCATGGCAGCTAGTTGACCATAAGTGACCAAATTTTGGGAAAGAACCTAGAAACCTTCGACTGGCGCTTTCAGATGATGGCATAAATCCACGTAGGTCCCTTAGTAGTAGGTACAGTTGTTAGCCATCTATATTGGTGACATATAATTTACCGTCGTGGTTGTGCATGAAAAGGAAATTCATGATGTTGTCACTATTGATATCAGGTCCGCACCAACCGGACAACGATATTGATGTTTATTTAGAACCATTAGTTGAAGACTTAAAAAATTTTATGGGAAGAGAGAGGTGAAGCTTATGATGCACAAAAGAAAGAGTTATTTACTTTAAAGGCTGTATTATTGTGGACCATCAACGATTTTTCTGCATATGAAAATCTATCTGGTTGCACTACTAAGGGGTATTATGCATGCCCAATATACGGGGAAGATACTTCTGCGCCGAGACTCAAACATAGTGGTAAAAATGTGTATACTGGTACAAGGAAGTTTCTCTCACGCCACCATCCGTATCATAGTCAAAAGAAAGTTTTCAATGGCCAGCAGGAATTTCGTGGTCCTCCAAAACTTTTGAGCAGAAAAGAGAGATTAAAAAAGGCTAGCCAAATTTCGAACTCCTGGGGTAAGAAACATGAGAAGTGCAAAGTATTAAAGTCTACTGAAAGAAGATGGTTAAAGAATAAGTCAATCTTCTTCACATCCTGTAGAAGCATGGAAAATATTACTTTTAGTCCCACATCGGAAAGGAGAAGAAGAAAGGGCTCACTCCATTCTATAAATAGAGCCCCCTTACCTCCTTTGAAGAGGGCACCAACTTCCCTTCCCTCCTTCCAACTTGGACTCTTCCTACTACGCACCTTCGGGTGCTAAGTCGAAGAAGTCTAGGGCAGTGCGGGCTCAACAAGCCCAGTCAACTGTCCAAATTACTGACCATCAGAGAGTCCCGCTAACTGTCATGCGGGCCTCTGATGGAAAGTTGTACAGAACCGCCCGTGTCCAGCCCCCGGCAGAAAACGGACAGGGTGGTTCTCAAAAGTCTCCCTACTAGTCTCAGATCAGGGAGCAAATATGATAGTCCCAAAATGATGGTTCCATACGGCTCGAAATTGTCCATGGAAAAGAATGGGATTTGCTATGCGGCCCGAAAATCAACATGAAGCTTCATGCGGCTCAAAACTCAGGAATCTTCATGCGGCTCACAAAACCCAGGAAGCTTCATGCGGTTCAGAAACTTCATGCGGCTCAGAAACGCCATGCGGCCCAGAAACTTCATGCGGCCCAGAAGCTTCATGCGGTTCAGAAGCTTCATGCGGTTCAGAAGCTTCATGCGGCTCAGAAGCTTCATGCGGTTCAGAAACTTCATGCGGCTCAGAAACTTTATGCGGTCCAGAAAGGTTCATACGGCCTTATGCGGTTTGAAGACAGACTGAACAGCTGGCCATAATTGCATTGACATAAAGGCGACAACTCTGACAGTTCTGACGTCTCTGACATAATGAAGAGACGCGTCATGCTCATCAAAAGATGAGAAAATTTCTGAGATAGCCGGCGCAGTTCACAAAGTCCAAAGAAGTTCTCTATGCGGACCGCCTAGGCCACCCTTATGCGGTTTAGTTGGGGGGGGGGCCACCCTTATGCGGTTCAGTTGGGGGGGCCACCCTTATGCGGCTCGGTTGTGGGGGCCACCCTCATGCGGCTCGGTTGTGAGGCCATCCTCATGCGGCTCAGTTGTGAGGCCATCCTCATGCGGCTCGGTTGTGAGGCCATCCTCATGCGGCTCGGTTATAAGGCCATCCTAATGCGGTTCGGTTGTGAGGCCACCCTCATGCGGCTCGGTTGTGAGGATATCCTCATGCAGTTCAGTTATGAGGCCATCCTCATGCGGCTCGGTTGTGAGGCCACCCTCATGCGGCTCAATTAGCAGACCACACTCATGCGGCTCTGCCAGGACGCCCCGTTCATGCGGCTCGCAGCATAAATGGCAGTTGGGACATGTGGCAGAAGATTGACTAAGACTTATCCACTCGGATTTATTGCAACCAACAAATCATAACAATGCAGATTTATTGCAACCAACTCAACAGCCCAGATTGATTTCCAACAAACAGATCAAGGTTAATCTTAACCAATCCCCAATCGCTCACTTTTCAAGGTGCAGTTACTGCACACCCCGCTCATCACAATTCCTATAAATAGCAAGGTGCTGTTCCCTTGCAAACAGACACACAGAGCCCGAGCATAGAGACTAGCAACCCCCACATACACAGAGAGCATTTCCTCGCCAGAGCAGAAGCTACGTCCGGTCGTCCAAGGAGTAAGGCAGAGTTGATAGCACTCTTCCGAGCCTCTACCGTCACCTCCCAGAATTAAAAACTAAACAATTGTACTTAGATTGCTTTTCCTAGGTTTTGTTCCCAGGCTCTCTTTGTACGAGCGAGTTTGTATTGTGAATTAAAGTTCAGTCCTCCCATAAAATTGTTCTGTTCTTTGATAATCAATGGCAAACACGATGGCGACTTTGCTGGGGACTAACTTTTCCACTGCTGAGAAGTTGGTGACACAATCGGACGCAGACAAGCTTGGCTCCACGTAACAGATGCTGGTTGTTCGCTTCGACCAGCAGGCGTTTGAAGAAATGCTCTCCGACGGAAGCGCTGGCCCGGTCCAGAAGCGAGCCTGCACGAAGAAGGCCCGTAGGAAGTGGAGGCCCAAATCAATTGCTCCTCCCCAAGCTCTGGAAGAAGTGTTCTCTGCTGCCCAAGACGGCGGAGAAGACTCGCATGCGGCCCCACTTCAGTCCGTAGAGGACTATGCTGTCCCCAAGTCCGACAGAGGAAAACACTACGATGCTGGACTTGTAGGGGCAAAGAGGGACTCTATGCGGTCCAGGAAGAAGCCGCATAAGGGCGCCAGCCGCATGAAGACTCATGCGGCCACGAAAGCCAGCCGCATGCAGAAGGCTCATGCGGCCAAAACTTCCAGCCGCATGGAGAAGGCTCATGCGGCCAAGACTTCCAGCCGCATGGAAGAGGCTCATGCGACCACGACTTCCAACCGCATACAGAAGGTTCATGCGGCCACAGCTTCCCGCCGTATGCAGACTGCTTATGCGGCCACAAATGTCGGCCGCATGCAGACTGCCTATGCGGCCACCAATCCCAGCCGCAGACCATCTGCTCCATGCGGCTCGGGTTCAGTCTTCGACCGCCTCTCATGCGGTCATGATCTCAGACACTCTCATGAGGGTGTGCCAGACTCTGTGACGCACAACTTGGACTCTTCCTACTATGCACTCTCAGGTGCTAGAGGAAAGAAGTCTAGGACAGCGCGGGCTCGTCGAGCTCAGTCAGCTGTCCTAACTTTTGACCATCAGGGCGTCCCGCTGACTATCACGCGGGCCTCTGATGGAAAGTTGTACAAAACTATCCGTATCCAGCCCCCGGCGGCCAACGGACGGGATAGTTATCAAGAATCTCCCAACAACGATCAGGGGCAAGTACTCTTACTAGCCCCACATCAGGGAACAGGCAGGATGCCAACAAACTCGTGTGCTCGGGACTCCCGGACCCACAAAACGAGTGACTTGCGTGATGTGATTCTTCACGAGAGCAAGAAAAGAGAAGAAAGCTTGGTATGCAGAGAGTCCTTTCATGGACATCACTGCACTCAAGTCATTGTCAACTGCTGCTGCAGCAAGGCGACAGTACAAGAGGACCGATAGTCCGTCTTCCAACGACTGCAACAGCCAGGACCGGTCCTACAACAAAGCTCAGGAAACGAGGCGTTTCATGTCGCCTCCTACAATTCTGCTCATAAGATCCCTACCGACAAGGCGGGGAAGAAGATAAATATTTCCAGCCCGACGATCTCAACTAGCGTGGCCAGGAAACTCGCGTCCAAGCGGCTGTCCACGACCACCTCAGGAGGAGTTTACCAGGGCACCCGCTCAAAGACGAAATCTTCAACACTGGGGGATTCGTCAACTGCCCCTCAGGGGGTAGCCGAAGCTGGGGGTAACACCCCTCGGAACATCCATGACAATCCGGTGTTCCAAGAAGATCAACCAGGGGAGAGAGTTCCCCCAACAGATGCAATGGACCCAGATATCCATGGGTCCCAAGATGAAGCAACCTCCGATGCAGGGGGTAACACTTCCTCCGAGTCCGAATCGGAGGAGAACATCCCCACGTACCCCGACGACTTCTCTCTGCGAGGGTATGATTCGGAGAGCACGTCTTCTACCGTACCTTCCACCGTCCCTCGTGTAAGAACGACATTCATGACTGGGAATGATCAAGACGGTCCCAGCGATCGACAGCGCCTCGACACTCTTGAGGTCATACTTCACACCATAGTGAAGTCGGTGGAAGAAATCAAGGCGGCCCTACCAACTCTTCAAGGAAGGACGCCTGATCAGACAAGTTTGGGTCCCGCCGTCAATGCGAACTCGAACACAATTGCACCAACCCCGGGTGACAATCCGCCCGGAATGACGGCTCCCAGTGCTGCGGACGAGGCTAGGGAGGCAAGAAGAGAAGTCCAGGAGCTCCGTGCGATGTTCCACGCACGAGAATACTCTCAGGACTTGAAGATACGACAACCGTATCCCGCTGCATGGAGGGATGTCCCCTTTCCTCCGCGGTACAAGCCGTTCAACATCAACCCCTACGACGGGAAGACCTTGCAAGCCGGTACATAACCTACTTCGAGGTCACAACAGACCACTTGCCGCACGACGATGCGATCCTCACGCGATTGTTCGTCGGGGCATTAGAGGGGGTAGCATTTGATTGGTACCGCAATCTGCCGGACAACTACATCCACTCCTTCGCCGGCTTCAAAAACATGTTCTTTGAAAGGTTCTACGAGGTAGGACAAGATGTGACAATGTCCACCCTCATGGACGTTGTTCAAGGTGAGAAGGAGCTGACAAGGAACTACATTGAGCGGTTTCACCAAACCGCGATGAAATTGCCCTCTGGTAATCCGGACTCTTCTTTAATTGAGATTTGCCAAAAGTGGCTGCTCCCTACAATCAGCCTCTGGATGGGCGAAGATCAATTTAAAGACTGGAAGGCCTTCATCATCAGCGCCACCAACGCAGAAGCAAAATTGAAGAAGGCTCGCCAACTGGGGCTGCATATCTCGGATGGAGAGGATAAGGGCAAATGCCCTAATACCAACAAACAACAACGACAAGTTACTCAAGAAGTACTATGTCTGAACGACACCTTCCAACTATCTCTCGGATTGTGAGTCATATACCCGCAGTTATCGCTGAACTTACACTCCGACTTCAAATCTCCCAGATTGTTGAGTTACGTACCCTCAAGTACCACTGAACTTACTCTCTGATTACTCCGAATGAATTCTCTTGGTCATATCTATGTGCCCCCTGGTCATAGCTTTTCTACCGCCAAGAATTTGTCTCAAAATCTATTGCCCGCACCACCGGTGCGCAGAAGGGTAATAGGTCCATAAAAGTTATCCTAATCTATTACTCACACCATCGGTGTACCAATGAGTAGTAGATCCACAAAATATCATTTAAATCTATTACTCGTACTACCAGTGCACAAAAAGGGTAATAGGTCCACAAAATTTCCGAAACAACTACGTCGATGTCACCTCTGAGTTGTTTCTCTTCCATCAAAAATAAATCACCCCTACATAGAACTTCCACGTCCATATTACCTCTGAGTTGTTCTATGTATCATTCGTTGAGTCCACTCCTGCCACGTCCTTATTTCCTCTGAGTAGGAAGACTCCGCGGTAAAACCCCCATACTTACTACGTCCTCATCACCTCTGAGTAAGTATGTTGGTTTTCTCTCGACTTATTACCCGTATCCGAAACCAGGGTATGCCAATGGTAATAGGCCCACAAATGTCCACAGTTGACCACAAATGTCAACAGTTGACCACAGATGTCCACAGTTGACCACAAATGTCCGCATCTGACCACAAATGCCGTACTAGGTCCCCTAGTACATACACATCTTTCCTCATCATCATATGCTTTTGGAGCCCAGCTGTTCCATAGCATTCTTTCACCCAATACATAGAACTTCCACGTTGATAGCACCTCTGAGTTGTTCTATGTATCCTTATTAGGCCCACTCTTACCACGTCCTCATTACCTCTGAGTAGGAAGGCTCTACTTTAGACCCATATTTATCACGTCCTCATTACCTCTGAGTAAATATGTTGGTTTTCTCTCCACTTATTATCCGTACTCGCACCGCCAGTACACAAAAAGGATAATAGGTCCATAAATGTCCTCTGTTGACCACAAATGCTGTATTAGGTCCTCTAGTACATGCACCCCTTTTTCACAATCATATGCTTCTGGAACCCAGTTGTTCCGTGGCATTCGTTACCCGTTACATAGAACTTCCACATCCATATTACCTCTGAGTTGTTCTATGTATCCTCATTCGAGTTCACTCCTACCATGTCCATATTACCTCTGAGTAGGAAAAGCTCTACCATCAACCTCATATTTACCATGTCCATATCACCTCTGAGTAAATATGTTGGTTCCCTCTCTCAACTTATTATCTGTACTTAAAACCAAGGTACGCCAAGGATGATAAGTCCACATAAAATCTCCAGCGGAAGTACCCAAACCTATCACGTCCGTGCTACCTCGGATAGGATTGCCACACCTAAACAGCTCGACTTTCCATGCTTCTTATTCAAAGTATTCCAAATTTACAATTAGAAAACTTTGAAGGGGATCCTGTAGAAGCATGGAAAATATTGCTTTTAGTCCCACATCGGAAAAGAGAAGAAGAAAGGGCTCACTCCATTCTATAAATAGAGCCCCCTTGCCTCCTTTGAAGAGGGCACCAACTTCCCTTCCCTCATTCCAACTTGGACTCTTCCTACTACGCACCTTCGGGTGCTAAGTCGAAGAAGTCTAGGGCAGTACAGGCTCAACAAGCCCAGTCGACTGTCCAAACTACTGACCATCAGAGAGTCCCGCTAACTGTCATGCGGGCCTCTGATGGAAAGTTGTACAGAACCGTCCGTGTCCAGCCCCCGGCGGAAAACGGACAGGGTGGTTCTCAAAAGTCTCCCTACTAGCCTCAGATCAGGGAGCAAATATGATAGTCCCAAAATGATGGTTCCATGCGGCTCGAAATTGTCCATGGAAAAGAATGGGATTTGCTATGCGGCCCGAAAATCAACATGAAGCTTCATGCGGCTCAAAACCTAGGAATCTTCATGCGGCTCACAAAACCCAGGAAGCTTCATGCGGTTCAGAAACTTCATACGGCTCAGAAACGTCATGCGGCCCAGAAACTTCATGCGGCCCAGAAGCTTCATGCGGTTCAGAAGCTTCATGCGGTTCAGAAACTTTATGCGACTCAGAAACTTCATGCGGTCCAGAAGCTTCATGCGGTTCAGAAACCTTTATGCGGCTCAGAAAGGTTCATGCGGCCTTATGCGGTTTGAAGACAGACTGAACAGCTGGCCATAATTGCTCTGACATAAAGGCGATAGCTCTGACAGTTCTGACGGCTCTGACATAATAAAGAGACGCGTCATGCTCATCAAAAGACAAGAAAATCTCTGAGATAGCCGGCGCAGTTCATAAAGTCCAAAGAAGTTCTCTATGCGGACCGCCTAGGCCACCCTTATGCGGTTCAGTTGGAGGGGCCACCCTTATACGGTTCAGTTGGGGGGGCCACCCTTATGTGGCTCGGTTGTGGGTGCCACCCTCATGCCTCTCGGTTGTGAGGCCATCCTCATGCGGCCTAGTTGTCAGGCCATCCTCATGCGGCTCGGTTGTGAGGCCATCCTCATGCGGCTCGGTTGTGAGGCCACCCTCATGCGGCTCGATTGTGAGGCTATCCTCATGCGGCTCGGTTGTGAGGCCATCCTCATGCGGCTCGGTTGTGAGGCCACCCTCATGCGGCTCAATTAGCAGACCACACTCATGCGGCTCTGCCAGGACGCCCCGTTCATGCGGCTCGCAGCATAAATGGTAGTTGGGACACGTGGCAGAAGATTGACTAAGACTTATCCACTCGGATTTATTGCAACCAACAAATCATAACAATGCAGATTTATTGTAACCAACTAAACAGCCCAGATTAATTTCCAACAAACAGATCAAGGTTAATCTTAACCAATCCCCAACCGCCCACTTTTCAAGGCACAGTTACTGCACACCCTGCTCATCACAATTCCTATAAATAGCAAGGTGCTGTTCCCTTGCAAACAGACACACAGAGCCCGAGCATAGAGACTAGCAACCCCCACATACACAGAGCATTTCCTCGCCAGAGCAGAAGCTACGTCCGATCGCCTAAGGAGTAAGGCAGAGTTGATAGCACTCTCCCGAGCCTCTACCGTCACCCCCCAGAATCAAAACTAAACAATTGTACTTAGATTGCTTTTCCTAGGTTTTGTTCCTAGGCTCTCTTTGTACGAGCGAGTTTGTATTGTGAATTATAGTTCAGTCCTCCCATAAAATTGTTCTGTTCTTTGATAATCAATGGCAAACACTTCACACTTGACTATTAGGAACACTTGCATGTTCGCGACACACTCGATGTTATGCACATCGGAAAAAATGTTTGTGAGAGCATATATGGTACATAGCTTAACATTTCCGGAAAGACAAAGGATGGAGTCAATGCTCGTCTTGATCTTGTGGATGAGGGGCTAAGGATCGAACTACAACATGATTTTAGGAAAAAAAAAACGTACTTATTTGCCGCGAGCTTGTTATACATTAACAAAGGATGAGAAGAAGATATTTTGTCAAACATTGTTCGATGTAAATGTTCCTGAAGGTTACTCTTCTAATATCAGAAATCTTGTCTTAATGCAAGATTTGAAGCCTGATGATTGTCATGCACTAATGCAACAACTACTACCTGTGGCAATCCGTTCAGTTCTGCCTAAGATGGTTAGAGTTGCTATTACTCGGTTTTGCTTCTTCTTCAATGCAATATGTATGAAAGTGGTGGATGTGAATATGCTAAACGATATTGAAAATGATCTTGTGGTCACATTATGCATGCTGGAGAAGTACTTTCCACCGTCTTTCTTTGACACTATGGTCCATTTACCATGGAAGGGCAACATTGAACATGAAAAACCTTTTCCTGGAGGTCGTCTCGTAGCAATTGATCGCAAAGAATGACAACAAGCCCATTTATATGTTTTGGAGAACACAGATGAAATTGAACCTTATATTGAGTATGTTTCTTTATCATAATTTTTTTGACTAATTTATTGTATTATAATTGTTACATTGCGTAATAAGTTCTCATAATGACTTGACAACAAGCATATGGAGTGGTTACACTTAGAATATCCCCAAAAGTATAAAGATAGAAAGTGGTTGCAGGACAAACACAATCAGACATTTATTTATTGGTTGCAACAGAAGGTAGTTAAAACAAAATTGTCACGACCCGCTCCCGAATAATCGGACACGGTCAGACACGCCCAGCCTACGTTGGAAGACTCAACGTAGTAAGCTGTACCAAGCTAGGGAAACTAACAAGTCAATATGAATAAGTACAAATCACAACATCTGTAAATGATCCCAGAAAGATCACCATAATCCACAAGTCCATATAACGTAAAGGTACCAGAGTCAACAAAAAATGAAATACGCTATGAACACTAAAACCATATCTAGGAGTAAAGCTAAACAGTCTTAACCTGAAGCCTCTAGCTAAGTCATGGCTCCATTCTGCTCGGCTAAGATCCCGGACTCTGGCCCATAAGGTAGAATGATATCCTGCAAGTACATCGGCAACATATCCAGTTAGGAGATGAGCAAAGTACAGTCCTAGGAATGAACAAGAACACCATGATATGGAAATGAGTACAGGAGAACATGAAATATAAAGTACAGGAAATAAGAACATGAATGCTGAAAAGTAAATACAAGAAATACAGGGAACATGAAACGAAACCTGAACATGAAATGTACAAGGAACCTGACATGTGCAATATATCGAAATACATCCAGGATGTGTGATCGGCTTGGGTAGAACATGGAACATGGCACATGCATGAAGGTACGGCTTAGGGCTCGCGTGCACAGTGCGAGGCCTAAGCTATTAACATGAATTATAACTCGGGTTTGATCACACATCTGTAGTATTTCCCCTCCCCAGACACAAGTAAAGTACATGGAACATGAATCAAGAGTACAAGACCATATCGTGTAATATCGTGTCCAAGATGAAAAGTACAAGACATGAATATAAATGCACAAAACCATAGAACGTACTTGCCTTGCTTAGGGTGATCGAAAAAAGGAAGATCTGTAAGTCCACCTAAATATGGTATAAATTGGTTAGCTTATACAACTAGCTATTCGTTCTCTAATCTAGATTAGTTATATAACTATTTAGCTATTTAGAATTTATAACTAATTATGTACTAGGTCAAAGTAGGAATTAATTATCTGAATAATTTATATATCAGTAAAAGAATATCGCTAACAAATGTAGCTAAGAAGTAACCATCTATAATAATTGCTAACAGTTACCCCACTGCCAGTCTAAACTCTATTAGACTAATCAGTCGGTCCAAATCAAGTATACACTCACAAACTCAAAGCTTCCTCCTGACCCAAAAGTACCAGATTATGCTATGCTAAACTCAGCATATAGCAGCACACAACTCATACAGAGCTGCCAACACAGAGAGAAGAACTCGACCATACTCACCTATAACAGTCATTCTTGCAATGGAAACTGAGTACTATGAAGTCCAAAAGATGGTTCACACAACATCCCTTAACCCAACAATCTTATAAAATCCACACATACACATACCATTTTCATCCTCAGGTTACACACAACTCAAACCTGATCAAAACCTACAAAACCTCTTTGCATATTTGAAATGAACGGCTACTGCTCTCAACCAATAGACATACTCGAACCAATTGCCAGTAAAATATACATACAAGCAAATAATGAAATCAAAATAGTTTCTATACAAGCAATTAACAAAATGAAATTATACAAACCAATTGATAAAATCAAAATATGATTTATACAACCAATTTGACTATAAATTCAATAGAAAAATACTGCACTTGATAACTCCATTCCAGCCAATCTCTACACACGACCCCAACCCGAACATGACCCAAATGGATATAACCAGCACCCGGACACGCACCCTTGGTTGGACACGAACAACATCATGATTTTGCGCACAGGACACTAACTCACTCAACCCGATCCTGGCCACACCATTTCATTAAAAAAAATCATAGCAGAACCCCACAACATTAAAAGAGAGTATGATGATACCTGAGGAGTATGGGTCACGACTGAACGATGGAACAACGATCGATTGTATCTGGCACTGCCTTGCGTATCTGGACACAGACAGATCTTGAGTCAAGATTTTAGACTTCGACTGTGACAGATTTGAACAGAGCTGACGACGTCGAGCTATCGTCGAGGAGGTGGATCAATCGAATGTGAAAAATCAACCCGATCAACGTTCTACCGCTAACGTCGTTCTTGACAGGAGCTCGGACCTCGGTCGAACCGATCGACTCCGTCGTCGAGCTATCAATCTTGGATCCGACTGGAACAAAGAAGAAAGAATTTAATTAGGAATTTTAAACAAGATCGGTTCCACAATCCATATCTGAAGAATTTAAGTGTTCGACTAGACTCATCGAGCGTCAAAATGCTAGATCGGAGGAGACGACGAACACATGGAGGAGGAAGGAGAATGGATCCCGGAAGTAGATCGCCGGAATAGGAGGATGCGCCACCGTGCGCCACCGAGAAGATCCAAAGCCATCGAGATGAGGACGCCTAGACCGCCACCGCCATGGAAGCTGGAGAATCATCGAACAATCGCCTAGTCATCGTCGAGAATGCTCGTGCCACTGCCAGGAAGATGATTGGAAGCCACCTCAGTCGCCGCTGTGGAAGATCCATGCAGTCGAGCGCTGCCATAGGCGATCGTGTGCCGCCTGAGAGGAAACGCCTCACCGTCGTTGTTGGAGAGAAGACGCGGACCCCTATACGCTGCAGTGGTGGAGACCAGCCATCATCATCGCCAGAGAAATAGGGTTAGGGTTCAGTTAGGGCTCGAGAGAGATTTGGGGAAATTTTTTTGGGAGGAGGCTCGATTTATACACAGGACTGCAAATGAGAGTATTCTCTCTCCTCCTGGTATATATAGGGAAAGAGAGTAAAAGGAAAATTTGTAATTGAGGAGTCATCATTTGTGTTATTGCAAATTACCCCCAGAAATTGTTAGAGATTAGTTATGGCTGTTGGAGAAGGTTGTTAGAAATATTGGAAAGCACTCTAGATAGTTTGCTAGAAAACTACTCCTCAATCCCTTAATAATTAAATTATTTATAAAAATCTATAAAGAGACTATTTATTAATCAGAAGATTAATACTCCATAAATTAACTGGAAATAATATCTAAAATTTTGAAAATACCAGTAAATTATTCAAAATTTAAAAATGCCGGAAAAGTGGGGTTACAAATCTCTCCCCTTAGAAAATTTCGTCCTCGAAATTCAAAGGTACATCACGATAAGAAAATGACACAAGGTTTTAAAATTAATTAGGCACGAGTGTGAATACGGTCAACGACTAGATACGAAAATTGTAACAGATTTGGAATGACTTAGCATGACGAAATAACAAATGCAATCAATAGTGATCAAAACTTAGTCAGGCACAAAGTGAAATGAATTTAGTTAAGACAAGCACGATAATTTCATTCAAGGAATTAGAATAACACCATGCGACAATGATTGGGATTTAAACAGGTACGAGGTGGAATGAATTTTAATTTACGACTTAGATTCCTCATGAGGACATGATCTTCTAAGCACGATCAAGTCAAAAGTTTAGCACGATTGAAAATAGAGCAAAATAGAAAAATTGCGATTTGGATATGCATGATCAAGGTTAAGACACGATCAAAATTTAAGTATGATTAAATAGGAAATTCGGTGGGACAAAATTAAAATTCCGCAATTGATGCTTATTAAGAAAATCAAATGATTCATCAATAAAATGTAAGAAGGAGAAACCGCAAGGATTGACTAAGAAGACGTATGGAATCCACTAAGGAGATATTAGTATCAAGTCAAGGTGAACGTGCAAGGATTTGTGTTCCTCAAAAATCAATAATCATATGAAAGGAGATTTAGTCTCTTTGGTATTCGAGAACATATAGATATTAGAATCACTTAACTTAGAATCCCTGCCCCGCCAGTATATATCTGACTGTAGTGGACTTTCGGCTCCGTGACTCAAATAACAATATGTCACCGAATAATCTATCGACTTTATCCATTTTTCAACAATCATCAATGAAGCAACCCAAGAGATCAAGGTATGAAAAATTTAGGACAAAATCTCAATAATACCCGAAAACCTATGAATGTCTGAAATCACTTCAACTTAGAGTTCCTGCCTCGCCAGTGCGCAGCTGGCTGTAGTGAACTTTCGGTCTCCGCAATCTAGATAACAGCTGCAGCGCGCAACTGCCACGCCCAGTAGGTCATCGAATAGTCTTTCAACTTTATCCATAGGAATTACAAAATAGTTTCAAAGAATTCAAAATGGGTTCCAATAGTCTTAAGTCACGATAAAAGGCAAAGTTATATGTATGTTAGAATGCAAGGGTTATTAGGTACCAAGGAGCAACAAGGGATCCAATCAGAGAGTAGTGAGTACAAAAAGGGCAAACAAGGAGATTTAAAATCTCGAATAGGGAATCGAGGTTTTAAAGGTAGCATAATAGAAGCAAGGTATCAGATAGAAAACAAAGTCTCGAAATAAGGACCAGAAACCTTGTACAGGAATCAAAGTATAATAGAATCTTGAACGGCAACGAAGTCTTGAACAATACATTGAAAGAAATTTCAATAGAAAACAATTTTAGATAGAAAATCAAACATCAACAAGCCGCGAATAGGAAGTAAATCTTAAATATAATCTCGAATAGGAAGTAAGATTATAAAGAGTGAATGGAGGAGTATCAATCAACCATTAGGAAACAAGGTTCCGGATCGTGAATACGAAACTAGCAAAATCTCAAATAAAGTTGAAACAAGGCTGCGAATAGAGAACAATCCCAACAAATAAAGTCATAAATAGGAAATAGAATCTCCAACAGAGAACTAATCAAGGTCTCGCAAATAGAAAACAAAATCTTCAAACAATGTCTCAAATAGGGACTGAATCTCTATCGAGCGTCAAATAGAAATGAATGTTCAAACGATGTTTTTGTTGACACAAAATCACAGTCAACCAAATATTGATAGAATTGACTACATGATACTTGTGATAATTTAATACGACACATGAAGACTACATCCAGTACAAGTCAGACGGCAGCTCGGATTTGCAATGCAAGTTATTTTGAGTCTGTATTTTTATAATTTTATTGAGTCTAGACTTATGTAAACTAAGCTGTACTGAGCATCTGAAACTTAACCTATACCCATACCCAAAATTCAATAGCTCCACACATATCCAAATAAGCCAATTGGACCTATGACCCATTCTGTGCTCTGGAGACAGAGTTCGGGCCGAACTCTGCCTCCACACAGAGTTCGGGCCGAACTCTGCCTCCACACAGAGTTTGGGCCGAACTCTGCCTCCTAAAAATCAGTACCCTAATTTTTAGGGTTGGCTGGTTGCAAGTTGTCCAACGGCCAATTTTTTGAAAATTCCAACCAGAATTCTGGCCGAATTCTGCCTACATGGTATCCTATAAATAGGCTATGAATTCTCTCATTTTCATTCATCCAATCTTCTTTTCTCTTCTCTATAAAGCTCTATATAAGCCATACCCTTCTTCATCCACTAGCCACAAGCTCCCTAAGCCTCAAGTGCTCAGTACTTTTCAGTCAGGAGTTTGTACAAGAGTTCAAGAAGTCGCTTAGAAAATTCCAAGCATCGCCACTGCGATCTTTGTAAGAAGTTGACGTGCTCTTCTGAAGAAAAGGTACGGGGTGTAACTATTATTTCACAAATAGTGGATTTAATCCTGAGCTAGAGTTCTCAGGCCTGGACTAGTCCTCCACGAGAGAAACCAGGTTAAAAATCGGCTGTGTTTGCGTATGCTTTCTTGCTCCTTATTTATTTCCGCATTTACTCTGATTACTTTCAGCTTGTGAAAGAGTTTAATTTTTAATTGGTTATTATCGTTATAAACTCTATTCACCCCCCTCTAGAGTTGCCATCTATTCTTCAATTGGTATCAGAGCTCTGTTCTCTCAACAAGGACTAACATCTTAGAGCTGATCCATGGCAACCACACAATCCATGATTTTCAATCACGGTGAAGGGCAGTCCACTCATAGGCCTCCCCTATTTGATGGAACTAACTACACCTATTGGAAAACAAGGATGAGCTTTTATCTCAAGTCGCTAGACTTCGACCTGTGGACCATCGTCACCGATGGTTACAAAAAGCCCGCCAGGATAGTTGTCAATAGTGATCTCGTTGAGAAACCACATGACAAATATTCTAACAAGGAGAAGAAACAGGCAAGTCTAGACGCGAGAGCTATTAATGCTTTATTCTGTGCTATAGACAGGAATGAGTTCAACAGGGTCTCAACATGCACTACCTCTCACGAAGTATGGAGACTTCTAGAAGTGACGCATGAAGGAACCACCCAAGTCAAGGAATCGAAGATAAGCCGTCTCACTCAAGAATATGAGGCTTTCAAGATGAAGCTAAATGAGACGATCACACAAATGTTCACAAGATTCCTCGACATCATCAATCCCCTATCTTCGCTCGGCAAACAATATACGAATCACGAGAAGATTCGCAAGCTACTTAGGGGGCTACCAAAGATTTGGAACCCTAAGGTGACAGCCATCATAGAAGGAAATGATCTCACAACTATGTCCATGGGGACCTTGATGGGAAAGCTGATGACTCATGAGCTTGACCTCAAGGACTTCGAAGAGCCTGCTCCTAAGGCTAAGGAGATCGCCCTCAAAGCTCACCGACGAAGGACTGACTCTGAAGAGACGGATGACGACAACTCGAAAGGTGATGATCAAGCTCTCCTTGTCCGCAACTTCAAAAAATTCCTTCGATTCAACCGAAGAAAGAAGGAACCACAAGAAGATGACGAAGAAGAGCCAACTTGCTACGGTTGCAAAAAGACGGGACACGTCCGAAAAGACTGTCCATTCTTAAAGAAGAACAACCGCTATGAGAAACCATACAAGAAGGCTTCCTCAAAGAAATATGCCAACACAAGCATTTGGCATTAAAGCGAAGCTAGTGACTCCGAGGAAGAAAATGACTCTCCTCAAGACACTGCAAACGTATGCCTAATGGCAATGTCCGACAAGGTATCAAACGAAACTCTTGATGATTTCACTTTTGATGAACTTGGCGATGCTTTCACCGATTTACTTGATGACCATAAGAAAGTCATTGGTAAATATAAACATGCCAAGGAAAAGATCAAAAGTCATGAAGTCGAAATTCAAAGACTCTCTTTACTGCTTGATAACATTAGAAACACTTCACCCACGGAAGTCACAAATGAGGTATCTAAGCTTAAAATAAGCCTACATGATACCGAAGCACGCATTGAACAACAAACACAAGAAATCACAGCACTCAACACGGAGCTTGCTGAAGAAAAGAGTAGACACAAGATTTCTATTACTATGATATGTGGTTTGAATGCTAAGGTTACTGAACTGCAGACTGTCTCTAAGAAATTAGAGACGAAATTGGGAAAACAGGTTGCTCAACCTCAAATCCTATCACATGAGACACACACAAAGCATGACACTACTCATACTAGTCAACCACATCATCCCCCTGCAGCTCATAATCATGCTTACATATACACACACTTTCATAAAGCACACAAACCACATGCATGTAGAAATAATTCTCATTTGTCACAGAATCATCATGCTACACATAGATACAATCATCACTATGTTGCACAAAATCACCATCACTCTACATATAGACATCATCACCATGCTACTCCATATAGACATTATCACCATGCTACTCCACATCACTCTACATATAGACATCATCACCATGCTAACTCTACATATCATCATGCTACTCCACATCACTCTGCTCATAGACATCATCTGCATACTCCTAACATAAATAGGAATGCTATTTGTACTTATTGTGGATTACATGGACATATTTTACCACAATGTAGAATTAGAAGATTAGTAGATAGAAAGATATATGCATGGTTTCCTAAAACTAACTTTTCAGGACCCTCAAGAACTTGGGTACCAAAGGTCACATCTACTCTTGATGTAGGTGGACCTTCCCTCCTCAACTAAGAGTAAGTGGATTCTCGATAGTGGATGCTCGCGGCATATGACGGGAGACGCAAATCTTTTCGCATCACTATCGATGAAGAGAAAAGGATATGTATCATTCGGTAACAACCTAAAAGGGTATATTATAGGTAATGGTATTATTGGTCATTCTCCCTCTCCCGTAATAAAGGATGTCTGCCTAGTGACTGAGTTAAAGCATAACCTGCTCAGCATTAGTCATCTTGCTGACCATGGATATGACATTAACTTTGGACAAAACAAATGCTTTATTTATGATAGGTCAACGGGAGACATTGCTTTTGAAGGGGTAAGAGAGGATAATATTTATATTTTCTATCTGTCTATAGATACTAACAATGCAGGTAGATGCCTATATGCTCATAAGGATGAAAGATTACTGTGGCACCAGCGTCTTGGTCATGCCAACATGAATACTATATCCAGGCTATCGACTAAGAAGCTAGTTAGAGGCTTGCCCGACATCACATTCAAAAAGGACACTGTATGTGCCGAATGTGAATTGAATAAGGCAACTAAGTCCTCATTTCATTCCATAAACTCTGTAAGTACTACTAGACCCTTGCAACTTCTTCATATGGATTTATTTGGCCCTAGTAGAGTAGCCAGTCTTGGTGGAAAACTCTATGCTTTTGTTATTGTTGATGACTTTTCTAGATTTACATGGGTTTTCTTTCTTACAAATAAAAGCGATGCTATTTCAGTTTTCAAGATTTTTGTTAAGAAAGTTCAAAACGAAAAAGGCTACATGATTACTCGAATCCGAAGTGATCATGGAGGCGAATTCGAAAATACTGATTTTGAAAAGTTTTGTGATTCTAATGGTTTTCATCATAAGTTTTCTTGTCCAAGAACTCCTCAACAAAATGGTGTTGTGGAGCGGAAGAATAGGACTCTTGGCGATATGGCTAGAGTCATGTTGAATAAGTTTTCACTTCCAAAATACTTTTGGGCTGAAGCTGTCAATACAGCATGCCACATTTTAAATAGGGTGCTTATTCGTCCTATTACGAAGAAAACATCCTATGAGCTTTGGTTTGGAAGAACCCCAAATATTTTTTATTTTAGAGTTTTTGGTTGTAGATGTTTTATCGTTAACACCAACGACAACTTAGGCAAATTTGATGCCAAAGCTGACGATGGTATTTTCCTTGGCTATGCTGCCAAGAGCAAGGGATATAGAGTGTTTAACAAACGCTCATTAATTGTGGAAGAGTCTACCAATGTGACTTTTGATGAAGATAACAGTGCAGCAGCTACTCTTGATGATGATGTTGAGCCATCAACTTCTACTCCAATGAATACTACCACCGAAACCAATTCTCTGGAGGGCTTGCCAAAGAAATTCTCTTTCAAGCTGTCACATCCAGAAAATTTGGTAATAGGTGAGGTTTCACGTGGAGTAACTACTAGATCATCATTAAGAGACTCCATTGCTAGCACTGCCTTCATTTCACAAATTGAGCCGAAAAACATTTTAGAAGCTTTTAATGATGAATTTTGGATTTCTGCCATGCAAGAGGAACTCAACCAATTCGAGAGGAGCCAAGTATGGGAACTCGTTCCTCGATCGGCAAATTACTCGATTATTGGCACTAAATGGGTTTTTAGAAACAAAGTAAATGAAGATGGTTCAGTTACACGCAACAAAGCTTGTCTAGTAGCCCAAGGATACCACCAAAAGGAAGGTATCGACTACGATGAGACGTATGCTCCCGTTGCGAGATTGGAATCCATTCGGATGCTTTGTGCATTTGCAAATTTTCAAATTTTCAAATTATTTCAAATGGATGTTAAAAGTGCTTTCTTGAATGGATTTATTAAAGAGGAAGTTTATGTAAAACAACTCCATGGTTTTGAAAATCACAAATTTTCCGACCATATTTTCAAGCTAAAGAAAGCGCTATATGGCCTCAAACAAGCCCCTAGAGCTTGGTATGAACGGCTAAGCAATTTCTTGCTTGAGAAAGGTTTTTCAAAAGGAAAAATTGACACCACACTTTTCATAAAATCTTTCAAAGATACTATTCTCTTAGTGCAAATATACGTAGATGATATTATATTTGGTTCTACTGATGAAACTCTCTGTCAAGATTTTGCCAAGTGTATGCAGACCGAGTTTGAAATGAACATGATGGGGGAGCTCAACTACTTTCTTGGACTGCAAGTCAAACAAATGTCAAATGGAACTTTCATCTGTCAGTCAAAGTATACAAAGGACATGCTGAAGAAATTTGACCTTGACAACGTCAAACCAATCAGCACTCCAATGGCTACTACAACTAAACTAGAACCAGATGAAAGCGGCAAACCCGTGGATCAACGTAAGTATCGAGGTATGATAGGCAGTCTACTCTACTTAACTACTAGTCGCCCTGATATTATATTTAGCGTTTACCTGTATGCTAGATATCAAGCAAATCCTAAGGAATCACACATGACTGCGGTTAAGCGTATCTTTCGATACCTTAAGGGTACGGTTACAGTGGGCCTATGGTATCCCAAATCAACATCATTTGACCTCATTGGTTACTCTGATGCTGATTTCGCCGGATGCAAGGTCGACCGTAAAAGTACGAGCGGTACGTGTCATTTATTAGGAAAGGCTTTAGTCTCTTGGTTTAGCAAGTAGAATTCTGTCGCACTATCCACAACAGAAGTTGAATACATCGCAGCTGGGCGTTGTTGTGCACAAATTCTGTGGATGAAGCAAACTCTTGAAGACTACAACTTATCTTTTATGCACATTCTAATCTTTTGTGACAACATGAGTGCTATAAATCTCACTAAGAACCCCATATGTCACTCACGCACGAAACACATTGAAATACGTCACCACTTTTTGCGTGATCATCATCAAAATGGCACTATTAATTTAGAATTTATTGACACTGATCATCAGCTAGCAGATTTCTTTACAAAACCATTATCCGAAGAGCGCTTCAATTTTCTCTGTCGTGAACATGGAATTTTGGACGAAGCTGTTATTAATTAAAATAAACCTGCATAAATATCGAGTATGTCTTGATTCTTTTATGATGAAATTGCTATGGGTACAAGCCGAAAGGGTCCTTCTGACAATAAGGCGTAAAAGCCTAAGCGACACGGTGCACTAGTCCTCAGGACTACCGCTAGCTGGGATCCGGTCCCTGCAGCTAACCCATGGCAACTTCAAAATATTAAATTATGGCATAATTCCTTGTTTATTACATGGTTCATTTTTATTTATCACATGCTGAAATGCAGATTTTCCAACTTCACTTTACTTCGAAGTTAACTTTTTGGAATTTTTCCACTGGAATTTTTCTCAATCTTGTATATGTAATTTTCCTTTGGTCTCTCTCACTTAATCATTTTTCAATACAGCCTGATTTCTGTTCTATTTCCAGAATCCGGAATTCGGGCCGATCTCTGCCCAACCCAGAGTTCGGGCCGAATTCGGCCTGGCTGTTCCAGAACCGGGAGCAGCCTCAGCCGCTGATCAAAAGTTGATCCAATGGTCCATATTTGTTCCGACCATTGGAACCCTTACATATATATTCGGGTTCTCCTCTTCCTTCTCCTCCATTGCCACCTTTTCTACTTCTCCAAACATATTTTCTCAAAACCCTAACCCTAGTTCTTCTTTCCTAGAGCATATCTCTTCTCCAAACTCAAGGAGAAGGCTTCCCTCACCATTCTCCTTCATTGTTCTTCATCACATTGAGGTATCTTTCAACACTTCTCTCGATCTCAATTTTCTCTATTGTCTTTATTATTTCATGGCTCCACGATTGTTCAATCGAGGGAAGAGACTTCGAACCGAGGGAGCGTCCTCTTCAAATGCTCCTCCTCGTGTTGAACCGCCCGTTGAACAACAACCACCTATCCACCCGTTGTTCAACCCACCTCGTCCACTTGACCCAAACACATTTGACGACCGGATATTTTTTTCACTTGATGCATCAAATGAATGGTTTAGTGATTTTCGGACACATCCGGTGTTTGCGGGTCATCCTATCAATTTTACTATTTTCTCTCAATATGATTCACTTTTTCATAATCTTTGCCTTGACGAACTTGTCACCACCAACTCGGTCATATATCGTAATGCTATTCAAATGTTCTACTGCAACCTAACTCATGATGATACACATATTTTCTCACGGGTTGCGGGCATTGACATCTTGTTTGATGATTTTGATTTGGCCGAACACCTTGAACTCCAAGAGCCAAACTCATGGGAAAAGCTTGTTGAAGCTCGATCGTTTCAATTTTCCGATGGGTCTTCCCTTGAAAGCTTCAAGGACGACTTGTGTACCCCTAACACACGTCCTCGCAAGCTTTTGGCCAAATATCTCAATCCCTATTTTTATGAACTTCATCGGATTATCTTTAACACTATTTTGCCCAAAGCGGGATCCACCGATGAAGTCACCTACTTTGAAATCTCGGCCTTATATCACCTCCACTTTCATATACCATTTAATCTTCCACGTACCATGATGGACTGGATGATTAATTCTAGGAAGAAACCAAGATCCTTGGTTTATGCTTTGTATCTTCCTATGGTCTTTCGTGCTTTTCGTATACCTCTTGATGAGTGCCAGTTCTTACCTGCCCCTGCCTTCCTCTCTAGGGCACGGAGACTTCAGGCAGCAGTTGGCTCACCTGTTGTGTCTGAGCACTCTGACGATGAGCCCGATGCCCCTCCTCTGGGACAGGATCCTCCTCCTCCTCCTGCCACTCTTCAGTCACTCCAGACTATGCTCCACGATCGTTTCACCTTAGAGGATGATAGCTGGACTTAGCTTGTTTACCAGACCACCCTGCAGATGAGTGCCATCAGCAACTCACTGCACGATATTCGGTACTCCATGTCTCGCCATCCTTCCATGCCTATTCCTATGGAGCGGGATCCTGGTCGTGAAGGGTATCGTATTGATGACCCTTGGGTTATTCGCTACTTGGATCCGCATGCGGCCTTCATGGACCCTCGTCGTTCCTTCACTGATCCATCTGACGACGCTGGGCCTTCACGAGCTCGATGATGGATATGGACTTCTACTTGCTGCTGCTACTGAGGATCGTAGTTTATGTTTTATGCATTTTGGAATTTAGTTGATTTTATGCACTTTGGTTGTATTAGACTTATTATTATGTGTGACTTTTGAGACATTCAGTAGTTTTTATCAGTATCTATGCAGTTTCATCTATTACCTTTTGGTGTGCTTGCCAGTTCTTATTTGTTTATGGTTTATTGCTAAATGCCAAAAGGGGGAGAAATTTTGGTATATTCTATATTCTTTTGTATCTGTATATGTGCTTTGGGGAAAATATTTTTTATCCGGCCAACAGGATTCAAAGCAATGTTTACGGGGGAGCTATTGCTAGCTCGGCACTGATTACGGGGGAGCTATGCCATTTCTCTTAAATGTGTCCAGGTATGAATATTGAATATACAACTATCATTTTGTCAATTATCAATATGGGGGAGATTGTTGACACAAAATCACAGTCAACCAAATATTGATAGAATTGACTACATGATACTTGTGATAATTCAATACGACACATGAAGACTACATCCAGTACAAGTCAGACGATAGCTCGGATTTGCAATGCAAGTTATTTTGAGTATGTATTTTTATAATTTTATTGAGTCTAGACTTATGTAAACTGAGCTGTACTGAGCATCTGAGACTTAACCTATACCCATACCCAAAATCCAATAGCTCCACACATATCCAAATAAGCCAATTGGACCTATGACCCATTATGTGCTCTGGAGACAGAGTTGGGCCGAACTCTGCCTCCACACAGAGTTCGGGCTGAACTCTGCCTCCTAAAAATCAGCACCCTAATTTTTAGGGTTGGCTGGTTGCAAGTTGTCCAACGGCCAATTTTTTGAAAATTCCAACCAGAATTCTGGCCGAATTCTGCCTACCTGGTATCCTATAAATAGGCCATGAATTCTCTCATTTTCATTCATCCAATCTTCTTTTCTCTTCTCTCTAAAGCTCTATACAAGCCATACCCTTCTTCATCCACTAGCCACAAGCTCTCTAAGCCTCAAGTGCTCAGTACTTTTCAGTCAGGAGTTTGTGCAAGAGTTCAAGAAGTCGCTTGGAAAATTCCAAGCATCGCCACTGCGATCTTTGTAAGAAGTTGACGTGCTCTTCTGAAGAAAAGGCACGTGGTGTAACTACTATTTCACAAATAGTGGATTTAATCCTGAGCTAGAGTTCTCAGGCCTGGACTAGTCCTCCATGAGGGAAACCAGGTTAAAAATCGGCTGTGTTTGCGTATGCTTTCTTGCTCCTTATTTATTTTCGCATTTACTCTGATTACTTTCAGCTTGTGAAAGAGTTTAATTTTTAATTGGTTATTATCGTTATAAACTCTATTCACCCCCCTCTAGAGTTGCCATCTGTTCTTCAGTTTTGATTGGGGACAAGGTTTCAAAATAAGATTTTTGAGTAGGAATAAAATCGTAAACAGTACAAGTTCGATTAGCGAACAAAATATCATTAAGCGGATAGGAAACAAGTGTCAAGCGAAATCTTTGATAGAAGACAAGGTCGAAACAAAGTAGTGGGCAAAAAACTCTCGAATAGAAAATCAAAGTCATGAATAGAAAACAAGTCTCATATAGGGAATGAGTCACATCTCAATTAGGAAACACAATCTTCAAAACCTTCAAAGGAATTCTCAACAATGTCCTGAATAGGACGAAGCTTAAACAAGGTTTTGAATGAGGAACAAGGTTTCGAAATGAAATCTAGAGTAGGAATTAAAATATCAAATAACACGAAGTTTGATGAGGAAACAAAATTTTCAAATAGGAGCCAACACTAGGAAGCAAAATCATGAAATATGCAAACAATATCGAATAGTTGATTTCAAACAATTATTGAATTGTGGATCTGAAACAAGTTTACCGAATAGGAAACAATATCTCGAAATAAGTTTCGAATATCAACCAAGGTTTAAAAATAGGAAACAAGAAGTTTCAGAAATGATCTAGGTATTAAGAGGAATTTTAAGAAAAGATTGGATTGCGAATCACGATACATGGTTTTCTCCAACCATGCAAGAGAAGCCCTCTGTCTTCAGTATTCCTCCGAGACTGGAATCACTTCAACTTCTTCAACTGTCCTGACGTAGGCTGGTCCCTGCGGTAGTGCTCCATGTGATTGCTGAATCTGGAGAGGCGGGTCCCCTTGTTGTAGTCCTAGTGCTCCTCGTGCTCGTCCTTGGGGCAGTGTAATCAGCGGTCTCCGGGCAATCCTTGACTTGGTGGGCAGGCGATCCGCAGAACAAGCATAACCCCAGTCTCTTACGACACTTGTTGTAGTGGTGTACTAGGCGGCGACAGAAATTGCAGGTGATCGTCGGCTGGATCTTAATCTGAATCTGAATCTGAATCTGAATCTGAATCTGTATCTGAATCTCCCATCGGGGCTAAACTACAGGGGCTCTGGCAGGAATATTCGGCTGCTGGCATGCTGAGATCCTGATGCTCCTTGGCCATTGTGATCTGGCAATCCTTTATTCAGTGGGCAGATCTTGCGGCACTCCTCGAATCGATGTCCTAGATGGCGGTAGAAGGCATAAATGGTCATCATCTGAATCTGATGACGCGGCTGAAGAAGCGTTGTCTGAGTGTAGCGACGTTTTGCGGATCCATAGTAGTTGCTATCCCCGTCATAAGTCTTCTTGTCTCTCCTAGGCTTCAGCTTCTCGTCTCGTTCTATTGTCTGCGCTACATTCT
Source organism: Iris pallida (assembly GCA_029216955.1). Taxonomy (NCBI): domain Eukaryota; kingdom Viridiplantae; phylum Streptophyta; class Magnoliopsida; order Asparagales; family Iridaceae; genus Iris; species Iris pallida. The sequence continues at coordinate 3,190,621 of JANAVB010001399.1, read as the reverse complement.
GGATCTCCTGGCTGGTGGTTCTAATCTTCAGAGAAGTAGGGTCCTCGGGAACTTGGATGACTTTCAGTGGCGGCTCCAGGTTCTCGATCTGCTTCTCGGTGCAAGATATGCGCTCGGTGTTGGAGAAGTCCAAAGGTCTAAGAGTCTGAAAGTCAGAAGTCATTCCTGGCTCGGAGAGTGTGTCTACAAATTTGGCTTGGAAAAAGGACGACCTGCTCCCTCTAGGTGTCAAGGAACTCTTGAAACATCTCCGTCAACTGCGTACTACCCATAGGAATAGTAGGGCGATAGAAGGTAGTGGAAGCTCGAAACCCTCAAGTGTAGGTGGATTAACCGTTTCGATGTTGCATGCTTGAATTATCTGAAAAATAGAAAACTGTTAAATGTTCTAAACCTAAAACAACAAGTGTTTATAAAATATCCATATACCCGATGTACCCGATTTCCTATACTGTGATCAAGTTTCCCTAGTTGTAACAAGTCCCCCAATAGTACTCTAATACCTTGGTACTATTAGGACATACCTATATGGGCCACCACTAAAAATATGTCATGACCCGCTCTCAAATAATCGGACACGAGTCGGACACGTCCAGCCTACGTTGGAAGACTCAACGTAGTAAGCTGTACCAAGCTAGGGAAACTAACAAGTCAATATGAATAAGTAAAAATTACAGCATCTATAAACGATCCCAGAAAGATCACCATAATCCACAAGTCCATATAACGTAAAGGTACCAGAGTCAACACAAAAAAAATGAAATACACTATGAACACTAAAACCATATCTAGGAGTAAAGCTAAACAGTCTAAACTTGAAGCCTCTAGCTAAGTCATGGCTCCATCCTGCTCGGTTAAGATCCTGGGCTCTGGCCCATAAGGTAGAATGATATCCTGCAAGTACACCTACAACATATCCAGTCAGAAGCAGAGCAAAGTACAGTCCTAGGCAATGAACAAGAACACCATGATATGAAAACGAATACAGGAGAACATGAAATATAAAGTACATGAAATAAGAACATGAATGCTGAAAAGTAAATATAGAAAATACAGGGAGCATGAAATGAAACCTAAACGTGAAATGTACAAGGAACCTGACATGTGCAATATATCGAAATACATCCAGGATGTGTGATCGGCTTGGGTAGAACAAGGAACATGGCATAGGCATGAAGGTACGGCTTAGGGTCCGCGTGCACAGTTCGAGGCCTATGCTATTAACATGAATTATAACTCGGGTTTGATCACACATCTGTAGTATTTTCCCTCTCCAGACACAAGTAAAGTACATGGAACATGAATCAAAAGTACAAGACCATATCGTATAATATCGTGTCCAAGATGAAAAGTACAAGACATGATTGTAAATGCACAAGACCATAGAATGTACTTTCCTTGCTCAGGGTGATCGGGAAAAGGAAGATCTGTAAGTCCACCTGAATATGGTATAAATTGGTTAGCTTATACAACTAGCTATTCGTTCTCTAATCTAGATTTGTTATATAACTATTTAGCTATTTAGAATTTATAACTAATTATGTACTAGGTCAAAGTAGGAATTAATTATCTGAATAATTTGTATATGAGTAAAAGAATATCGCTAACAAACATAGCTAAGAAGTAACCATCTATAATAATTGCTAACAGTTACCCCACTGCCAGTCTAAACTCTACTAGACTAATCAGTCGGTCCAAATCAAGTATACACTCACAAACTCAAAGCTTCCTCCTGACCCAAAAGTACCAGATTATGCTATGCTAAAATCAGCATATAGCAGCACACAACTCATACAGAGCTGCCAACACAGAGAGAAGAACTCGACCACACTCACCTATAACAGTCATTCCTGCAATGGAAACTGAGTACTGTATAGTCCAAAAGATGGTTCACACAACATCCCTTAACCTAGCAATCTTATAAAATCCACACATACACATACCATTTTCATCCTCAGGTTACACACAACTCAAACCTGATCAAAACCTACAGAACCTCTTTGCATATTTGAAATGAACGGCTACTACTCTCAACCAGCAGACATACTCGAACCAATTGCCAGTAAAATATACATACAAGCAAATAATGGAATCAAAATAGATTGACAAAATGGAAATTATACAAACCAATTGATAAAATCAAAATATGATTTATACAACCAATTTGACTATAAATTCAATAGAAAAATGCTGCACTTGATAACTCCATTCCAACCAATCTCTACACACGACCCCAACCCGAACATGACCCAAATGGATATAACCAGCACCCGGACACACACCCTTGGTTGGACACGAACATCATCATGACTATGCGCACATGACACTAACTCACTCAACCCGATCCTGGCCACACCATTTCATTAAAAAAAATACGTAGCAGAACCCCACAACATTAAAAGAGAGTAGGATGATACCTGAGGAGTATGGGTCACGACTGAACGATAGAACAACGACCGATTGTATCCGATACTGCCTTGCGTCTCTGGACACAGACATATCTTGAGTCAAGAATTCAGACTTCGACTACGACTGATTTGAATAGAGCTGACGACGTCGAGCTTTCGTCGAGGAGGTGGATCAATCGAATGTGAACAATCAACCCGATCAACGTTCCACTGCTAACGTCGTTCTTGACAGGAGCTAGGACCTCAGTCGAACCGATCGACTCCGTCGTCGAGCTATCAATCTTGGATCCGATCGGAACAAAGAAGAAAGAATTTAATTAGGAATTTTAAACAAGATCGGTTCCACAATCCATATTTGAAGAATTTAAGTGTTCGACTAGACTCACCGAGCGTCAAATTGCTAGATCGGAGGAGACGACGAACACACGGAGGAGGAAGGAGAATGGATCCCGGAAGAAGATCGCCGGAATAGGAGGATGCGCCACAGAGAAGATCCAAAGCCATCGAGAAGAGGACGCCTAGACCGCCGCTGCCATGGAAGCTGGAGAATCACCGAACAATCGCCTAGTCGTCATCGAGAATGGTCTTGCCACTGCCGGGAAGATGATTGGAAGCCAGCTCAGTCGCCGCTATGGAAGATCCATGCAGTCGAGCGCTGCCATAGGCAATCGTGTGCCACCTGAGAGGAAACGCCTCGCCGTCGTCGTTGGAGAGGAGACGCGAACACCTAGCCGCTGCAGTGGTGGAGACCAGCCATCATCATCGCCGGAGAAATAGGGTTAGGGTTCAGTTAGGGCTCGAGAGAGATTTGGGAGAATTTTTTTTGGGGAGGAGGCTCGGTTTCTACACAGGAATGCAAATGAGAGTATTCTCTCTCCTCCTGGTATATATAGGGAAAAAGAGTAAAAGGAAAATTTGTAATTGAGGAGTCATCATTTGTGTTATTGCAAATTACCCCCAGAAATTGTTAGAGATTAGTTATGGCTGTTGGAGAAAGTTGTTAGAAATCTTGGGAAGCACTCTAGATAGTTTGCTAGAAAACTACTCCTCAATCCCTTAATAATTAAATTATTTATAAAAATCTATAAAGAGACTATTTTTTAATCAGAAGATTAATACTCCACAAATTTACTGGAAATAATATCTAAAATTTTGGAAATACCAGTAAATTATTCAAAATTTAAAAATGCCAAAAAAAGTGGGGTTAAAAAAATCAAGTAGGGAACATGTGTTTTTATGAAGTTACCAAAGAAATATGGGAGCTCGATTATCATACCTTTAACATTCCAGTATTTAAGTTCGATTGGGTCGAGAGTAAGGGTGTTAAGGTTGATGAATTTGGTTTCACATTGGTGAATCTTAATCGAGTTGGGTACAAATCAGATTGTTTTATTCTAGCTTCGCAGGTCAAGCAAGTATTTTATGTAAAAGACCAACTAGATCCTTAATAGTCTGTTATTTTGTGTACTAGTCCAAAAGATTATCTACATAAGGAAGATTCTGAATACGTGAATAATTTGATGGAACATTCCTTTACTAATGCATCGTTGAATGATGGATTGTTAGATGTTGGGGATGACGATAATATGTTTTATAAAAGAGTGGGTTGTGAAGGAGATTGAGTTGATTAGTAAATTTGTATATGTGATTCTGTAACAAATTTTTGTTTTCTAATGAAGCTACTGTTCGGATTGGGTTGATTAGTAACTTCTTCTTTTCTGTTTATTTGTTTTATTAATGAAGCTACTATTCAGATTAGTGTTTATTTGTTTTCTAACTTCTTCTCTTATACAATATGTTTAGATTAGTGTTCATTTGTTTTCTAACTTCTTCTCTTTACTTATGCAGAATGTTTAGATTAGTGTTCATTTGTTATCTACCTTCTTCTCTTTATGTATACAATATGTTTTTACTTGTGTGCAGACATCCCCAATGCCTAAGATTAGCAATTCTGTTAATGATAGGAAGAGAAAAACGATAGATGTATACATTTTTGTCAAACATTTTTCTTGTAGTGTGTCTCTACTATGTCTTGTATGTATATGAGAAACAAACACCAATAATTATACACTACCAGTGACAGTTCTCCTATGGACTGATACACACATATTAGCACTCACACACACATTTCCATATCTAAGGATCAAACCCTATGGGATACTCAAGTACAAATTGATACTCCACACAATCCATGATACTCTAATGATATATCAAAAACCAAGTCTATATATATATATATATATATATATATATATATATATATATATATATATATATATATATATATATATATATATATAATTGTGCTGATACTTAGTTGTATACGGGACAATATCCTGCTGTCCAGTAGCCAAGCTAAGGCCAACATAGTCTGTCCTCTGATATTTGCATAGAGCCCCTGCCTATGGCAACATCTCATAGGGACTGATGCATTTCCCTTAACACATGCACACATATATCCTAGACAAAGTATATCTATAGGACTGATGCATTTTCCTTAACACATGCACACATGTATGTTTAAAATATATTACGATCACTTATGTTTTTTTTCCTTCCTATTTGCAAACAGTACAATGGGAAGCATGAGTACGGGCTTGATGAGATTAATGAAGTTCACATTGAGTGGATGAATCATGTGTCACCGTTCTTAACCTAGCTATTTCTGAAGATAATTTTTGGACTTTATCTTGAATTTGCAGTCATTATGTGCTGCATATTTATGCATTACTGAATATAAGGATACTGTTTAGTAGTGAAGTATCATTGCTGCCATTAATTTTTTGTTCAGGATATTTGCTGATATTGATACTCATGATACTAAGCCACTACTAAGCATTACTAGTGTTAGCTCTGATACTTATGTTTAGGATACATGTGTTCAGGATACATGTTGTGTGACTATGTACTGGAGATTGTTATCTGTGCAAGTGTGTGTGAGTAGTGTGCTCATAAGTGAGGATGTTTTATATACATGTGTGTATGTGTTGAGTGTAATGTGTGAGTGTGCTCACATGCTTGTGTACCTGCACGCAATAGTGTGCAGGAGGAATAATTTTTGGAATTTATCAGAGTGTCAGAGTGCTCATATGCTTGAAACTAGTAGACACAATGAGTATCAGAGTATCTCTGCATCTCATCATTCTCTACTAGTAGTGAGTAGCAGTGAGTATCAAAGTTCTAGTGGACATAGTGAGTATCAGAGTATCTCTGCAAATCAGACTTACAATTGGGTGGCAGCAGTGAGTATCAGAGCTCTGACTTGTAATTCAAATGGACTCTGATACTAGCAGTCAACATGGGTATCAGTCATCTTGGTATTAGTCCATGATTTTGTTCACTGTTAACTAATGTGTGAAGGACGGGGGGGGGGGGGGGGGGGGAGGATTACCAATGGTATCAGTCATCATGGAATTAGCTTCAGTCAGTATGCTGAATTGCATCAGTCCTTGTTGATATGTACAGTCCCATTTCTTTAGTTCAGCTCTTTTCCTTCATGTAAATCAAGTTATAGTGAAGAGGGGGGGGGGGGGGGGGGGTATAGGCTTTACTAATTTCTTGTATCCGTCACTGTTCAATCCCCAAATTATATATAGTTCAGTCCCTACTTCTCATTCTTAGTAACAATTCAGTTTACTGGGTAAATGAGAAGGGGGACAGTCAGTGGACATTTAAGTTCATGTTTGCTAATGGTTTCAGTCCTAAATTACAGTCAGTCGTTCATAGTTCAGTCTTTAGTTTTATTTGTGCTCAGACACTGTATCGGTTTGAGAGCCTTGATACTTGACTTTGTTTTAGTATCACAAATAGTAGGGGCTCGGGTTTGGTTTAAACCTTAGATGTAGTGACTGTTTATATATTTCTGTCATATAATTATAGCATCACCCACTTGTTGTATCAGTCATTGTTGATGATATTGTATCAAATATTTCTTTGTTCAATCTATATGTGATTTATACCAGTCCAATACTAACAATGTTATTGTATCAATCTTTATTCAAATATTTCTTTATTGATACCAGTCCAATACTAACAATGTGTTTTCAATTGGCTACATGGGATTCTCGATGGATGATGGTTTGTGAAGCTGCGGGCTTCGGTTGTGATATGGTTTGTGAAGCTGCGAGCTTCCGTTAAGGGTATTTTGTTCTATTTTGGAATTAGTTAATATGAAATGGGGTTGGTGTATCATGTACAAGTGTGATATGTGAACAAAGTTTATCTTTTTGTTGGTTCACTGAACAAAAGAACTGGTGATTGAATGTAAGAACATGTTTGTTTTGTTAATATAAAATGTGCTTGTAAATTATTTGATGTTTGTAAGAGATTCTAGATTTATATTATGCATTTCTGGATTTGATATTATGTGTGGATCTCGTAACATCGATAATGTAAATGGAATTGATAAACAGGGTCTCTTGACGGCTAAGAAATGTCAACAAAAAGAGAATCCATGTTGACGGTCACTAACCATCAACTAGGCCAGCGTCAGGAAAAGTATGCACCAATATTGACGGTCTAAAACTGGATTTAGTTGACGACTAAAACCCATCAACTAAAGCAATTTTAGTTGACGACTATAACGCGTCAACTAAAGTCGTTCAGCAACCATCAACTAAGGTGGAGACTTTTGCTGACAATGGCCTAGCTGACGGAAAGGAAACCGTCAACTAAACCCTTTGGTGACGGGGAAAAATCGTCAAGAAAAGTCATTTTTCTTGTAGTGCCGCATTAGCTAACCTAAAAAGCATAAACACACATTGATTATAGCCACTTATTGTAGCTGCTGCACCAACTAGTTAAAATGCCTAAAATTTAGTTTAAGACCCTCATGTTGAGGTTGGCTAACCCTCACTTATGTTAGGCAAAGTTTGGTGGTGATTTCGTTGCTTAATTTGGCCTAAAACTCAACCTATACATCACTTAAATCTATGTAAACTAATTTAATATACCATGCTGTCCACACATCTTAGGGACCCAATAACTTGGTCTAGACCCTCTATGATTTTATAAGGATCGAGTTGAGGAACCATTTTGCTTTCGTTCAGGGCTATTTCGACGTACCGATAAACTTTTATAGTCCGTTGAGCACAATTTTCTATATAAATGTCCTAACGGTTTGTAGGTGTTTAGAGAGTGTGTAAGGGTCCATTTGAGTGGGACACAAGCTACACGAATGCTTTAGCTTAGTATAGATCATAACGATCCTATGGGTCGAAGGGTTCAGGTCGTAATTGTGTCTCTAATTTCAATTGGGACGGATATAAGAAATGGTCAAATATTAAAGTACAATTTTCTATGTGAATATTGTGCTATTAAAATCACTACTAAAATTTGCTCAATTGGCGACGTATATTTAGCGACGTTAGATTAACGTCGCTAAATTGTGTACATTAGCGACGTTTTATATAAAGGTCGCTCATAGTCGCTACTAGCGACGACCTAAGCGACGTAACAACGACGTACATTAAGCACATGACCCAGTCGTCGCGAAACGTCGCTGGGACGTCGCTAGTAGCGACGAATTTAGCGACGTAGTTTAAGCGTCGCTAAATTTTAATTATATCCCCGCCCCAACATTTTATTTCCCCCTATTTTTCTCTCTCACTCTCTCTCCTCCCCGGCGCTCTCACTCTCTTCGGCGGCGACTCTTACTCTCTCCGGCGGCGACTCTCACTCTCTCCGGCGACTCTCCTCCCTCTCTGGTACGTGACTCTCCCCCTCCCTCTCTCTCTCTCTCTTCGTCTGTTTTGGTTGTTGGTGGTTTGGGGGGGGTACGGGTGGCTCGGAGGGAGGTGCAGGGGGGATGCGGGTAGTTGGGGGTGAGTGGGGGTGGCTGGGGGGGTGGGGCAGGGGGACGAGGGCGGCTGGGGAAGGGGAGCTAGGGTTAGGGTTCGGGTTAGGGTTCATTTCCCATTCGGCGCTCTCACTCTCTCTGGCGCTGTCACTTTCTCCGGCGACTCTCCTCCCCCCCTCCGGCGCTCTCACTCTCTCTCCTCCCCCCTCCGGTGCTCTCACTCTCTCCGGCGCTGTCACTCTCTCCGGCGACTCTCCTCCTTCTCCGGTACGTGGTACTCTTCCTTTCCCTCTCTCTCACTCTCTCCGGCGCTCTCCCTCTCTCCGGCGCAGGGGGGACGAGGGCGGCTGGGGGAGGGGAGCTGGGAGTAGGGTTTGGGTTAGGGCTAGGGGTGGTGTAGGGGGGGTGGCTTGGTCAGGGGCACCGATAGTGCCGAAAAATCTGATAATTTAGTAATAATTATTTGTTTTCCGACACCAAAAAATGTGATACTACGATTCGAACGTACTGATAGTGCCGATATTTGTAACAAGTAGTTTTGTTGGTTGGTTAATTAGTAATATGGTGATCGGGACATATAGTCCCTGCAGCCATTCGACTGGCGAGGCAGAAACTATGGTACGACATGGTGATCAGGACTTAGTCCCTGCAGCCATTCGACTGGCGAGGCAGAAACTATGTAGCCGTAGATAAAGTTGACTGTCCTGCGACCCTAATCCTTCGGCAATGATGATACGACAACCTATCACTATATCTTATATAGTAGTAGATGACGTTTTAGTATTACATTATGCGAGTTCATCTTGATTCTGTTACATTCTTCAGATACTATATACTAGATTCGATAAGAACGTATACTACACCATATGTAAAGAATATAGATGATTCACACTAATGTATGCTAGAATGAATTTTGGGTTGCGTTCTGAGCCATCCGTTCTCACACTTAGAACACATGAATTAAGACAACCAACCGGAGAGGATACTCTGAGAGATCCATCTGAGTAGGACGTATACTCTGAGAGATCAGCTTTACAAGAATGATATCAGTAGTGGGATTGAGTGTTGGAGGAGATATTATCAGAGTGTACGTCCTACTCAGATGGGTCTCTTATCGTTACTATTTTTTTCTGACAGCATGGTAGATGTGCTCCGTCAACAGATTCTTGCTCTGAGCCAAAACTTTACCCCGGAGGTCAATTGGACATCCTTCGTGTAGAGCTCGAGCGAGAGGTTCCTGACAGCACGGTGGTCTCCTTTGTCAAAGAATTCTTGCTCGTCCCACAACCTTTGTGGGATGAGCACGAATCCTTTGACAAAGGAGACCACCATGCTGTCAGGAACCTTTCAATCGAGCTCTACACGAAGGATGTCCAATTGAGCTCCGGGACAAATTTTTGGCTCAGAGCAAGAATCTGTTGCCGGAGCACATCTACCATGCTATCAGAAAAAATAGTAACGGTAAGAGACCCATCTGAGTAGGACGTACACTCTGATAATATCTCCTCCAACATTCAATCCCACTGCTAATATCATTCTTGTAAAGGTGATCTCTCAGAGTATACGTCCTACTCAAGGATGTCCACTCGAGCTCTGGGGCAAAGGATTGACTCTGAGCGGATTTCTGGACAGAGATGACGAAGAAGATGGCTGCCAAAGCTTATGTAAGTTTTCTAATTCTTGATACGTATTATATTTTTGTCATTTTGTATTACTGATACTCTGAGTAATACGGAATGGTCCGATATATACTGATACTCTGAGCATCATACCATTCCTATGTGTATCGGTATCGCAATCACAATACCGATACTCGAGTATCACATTGATACTTAAGTATCACATCTGATAGTTCTCTCATTTATTTGTCAATTACTGTATTTCAGTTCTAGTTAGTTTTATGTGATTCTCTGATAGTTATCTCATTTATTTTCAACCACTCTCCCCTGTGAATATTGATTTTACCAGATGGCACCCATGACCCGAGGAGCGGCACATCGTTTGAGGGAAACAGTGAATGCTGAGGTGGCTCCTCCTACTGTTAAGGATGAAGTGGCACCGGTAGCTAGTGAGACCGGGAGTTCTATTTATCCAGCACCGGTAGCTAGTGAGACCGGGAGTTCTATTGATGCAGCACTTGCAAGGGACTACATCCATCTAAATGCCGTCGATCCTACTTTTTCGAGGTAGTTGCGTGATCGTATCACTGAGCGTTTGCGTGAGCTGCGTGGTTCTCATTAGCTATTAGTACTTATTTGTATTGGACTACATATATGAATTAGTATTGTGTCAATCTCTGGATTATATTGGACTACGACATGGTGATCAGGACATAGTCCCTGCAGCCATTCGACTGGCGAGGCAGAAACTATGTAGCCATAGATAAAGTTGACTGTCCTTCGACCCTCATCCCTTGGCAATGATGATACGACAACCTATCACTATATCTTATATAGTAGTAGATGATGTTTTAGTATTACATTATGTGAGTTCATTCTTGATTCTGTTACATTCTTCAGATACTACATACTAGATTCGATAAGAACGTATACTAGACCATATGTACAGAACATAGATGATTCACACTAATGTATGCTATAATGTGTTGTGTTCTGAGCCATCCGTTCTCACACGTAAAACACATATGAATTAGAACTGTGTGTCAATCTTTGTTTTTGTATTTTCGGCGAAGCCAGGGATTAGATTCTGTATTTTGTATTTTGGATTCTGTATTTTGGCTCCAACTCCAGCTCTATTTGCATAAATCTACGGTACGACATGGTGATCAGGACATAGTCCCTGCAGCCATTCGACTGGCGAGGAAGAAAATTTGTAGCCGTAGATAAAGTTGACTGTCCTCCGACTCTCATCCCTCGGCAATGATGATACGACAACCTATCACTATATCTTATATAGTAGTAGATGACGTTTTAGTTTTACATTATGTGAGTTCATCTTGATTCTGTTACATTCTTCAGATACTACATACTAGATTCGATAAGAACGTATACTACACCATATGTATAGAACATAGATGATTCACACTAATGTATGCTAGAATGAATTTTGGGTTGTGTTCTGAGCCATCCGTTCTCACAACAGGAAGGATCAGTGCTTTCTAGTTCTCTTCCATCCATCCATTCCTCCGTTCTGATCAAGCCTCTTCCTTTCTCCTCTAATCCACTATGGCTCTGGACCCATCTGCTCCCCCTACTTCCCTTCTTCTTATTTGACTCTCTCAGCCACATATGATATCCAGCTCAAGTGTAGAGGCGGGGGAGATGAAGTGGACAGGATTAGGAGGCCGGGGAAGCAGCACAGCCGGCGGCATGACCTGGAGGAAGTACATAGGTTTTCTTCAACATCCGTAGGAGAACTATAAGGATATATCTTTTCACAACATGTCACCTTGTCAAAGATCCTTAATATGAATATCACGTTACCGCGGTGTCGGAAGACCAACATGTCATAATTTTCTAAGCCATGTGCTTTGACATAATCCTCCCAACTCGAGGATATTATATATTGACATTGTTCGTTGCGGATAGAATTTTTTCTCTATATTTTTTGTATATTCTGGAATGTATTGTGCGTGCTGATGTTGAGTGGTCCACCGAGGGGGTCGGCGAAACCAGGGATTGGATTTTGTATTTTGTATTCTGTATTTTGGCTCAGGCTCCAGCTCCATTTGCATTAATCTACGGTACGACATGGTGATCAGGACATAGTCTCTGCAGCCATTCGACTGGCGAGGCAGAAACTATGTAGCCGTAGATATATAAAGTTGACTGTCCTCTGACCCTCATCCCTCGACAATGATGATACGACAACCTATCACTATATCTTATATAGTAGTAGATGTTGTCTTAGTATTACATTATGTGAGTTCATCTTGATTCTGTTACATTCTTCAGATACTAGATACGATAAGAACATATACTACACCATATGTACAGAACATAATGATCCACACTAATGTATGCTAGAATGAATTTTGGGTTGTGTTCTGAGCCATCCGTTCTCACACTTAAATAGATATGAATTAGCACTGTGAGAGCGCCGGAGAGAGTGAGAGCGCCGGAGGGGGGGAGGAGAGAGAGTGAGAGAGTGAGAGAGTAAAATGGGAGAAATGAATTAGTGGGGGAACCCAGGGATTAGATTCTGTATTTTGTATTTTGGATTCTATATTTTGGCTCCAGCTCCAGGACATAGTCCCTGCAGCCATTCGACTGGCGAGGCAGAAACTATGGTACGTCATGGTGATCAGGACATAGTCCCTGCAGCCATTCGACTGGCGAGGCAGAAACTATGTAGCCGTAGATAAAGTTGGCTGTCCTGCGACCCTCATCCCTCGACAATGATGATACGACAACCTATCACTATATCTTATATAGTAGTAGATGATGTCTTAGACATTATGTGAGTTCATCTTGATTCTGTTACATTCTTCAGATACTAGATACTAGATTCGATAAGAACGTATACTACACCATATGTACAGAACATAGATGATTCACACTAATGTATGCTAGAATAAATTTTGGGTTGTGTTCTGAGCCATCCGTTCTCACACTTAAAACACATATGAATTAGAACTGTGTCAATCTTTGTTTTTGTATTTTTGGCGAACCCAGGGATTAGATTCTGTATTTTGTGTTTTTACTTTGTACATATTTGGGGATATTCAGTTTTTTTCGTTGAGGATACTGAGTTTGTACGTATTTACGGATATTGATTTGGTTGTTTTGAGGATATTATATATTGACATTGTTCGTTGTGGATAGTAGTTTTTTCTTTATATTTTTTGTATATTCTGGAATGTATTGTGCGTGCCGGTGTTGAGTGTTCCACCGAGGGGGTCGGCGAACCCAGGGATTGGATTCTGTATTTTGGCTCAGGCTCCAGCTCCAGCATCATTTGCTTTCTGGAACCTATTTTTTTAATATTTTTTTAATTTAGCGACGTTTTTAGCGACTTTAGTATTCGTCGCTACATATTAGCGACGCCAGGAAATGTCGCTAAAAGCGTCGCTAAATTCTGACGTGGCAACACGTGGCACCAAATCTGATGTCACCTCGTCGTCGCCAAAACGTCGCAAATCTGTCGCTAAACGGCGACCACGCTATAACGTCGCCTTTTACGTCGCTGATTAGCGTCAAATAACAAACGTCGCAAATAATGTCGCTAATTAGCGACGTCATTGACGTCGCGAAATAGCGTCACCCTAGCGACGTTTTGCGACGTTTTCTCGTTTAGCGACACATTTTTTTCCGTCGTTCCTTAAACGTCGCCATAAACGTCGCTAAATTGATTTAGCGACATTTTTGCTGAGATTAGCGACGTATTTAGACGTCGCTAATCTGACAAATTTTTGTAGTGAATGAAGCACAAGAAAACGTGTTTGAGTGGGACATAAGTGGTATAAATGTAGAGGGGCTTAGACTCATCTTTGTAAATTTTGTTGGAAAAAAACTAGTATTGTGCTACTAATAACAAAGCTACGAAAAATGGTATAAGAAGGCTAAATAGCGAGTGGTATATATATGTATATATATATATATATATATATATATATTTTATATATATATATATATATATATATATATATATATATATATATATATATATATATATATATATAAACTAGTATTGTGCTACTAATAACAAAGCTACGAAAAATGGTATAAGAAGGCTAAAATAGCGAGTGGTATATATATATATATATATATATATATATATATATATATATATATATATATATATATATATATATATATATATATATATATATATATATATATAAAACAAATAATATCTAATACTAAAATTCAACTATGCCAGCTACACTACCAACAATACATACACACACACACACACACAATCTAGTTAGGATTTTATAAATATTAGGTAGCACAATATTTAATTATATATATATATATATATATATATATATATATATATATATATATATATATATATATATATATATATATATAACTAGGAATTCTGGGTGAGGGGGTTTACACTTCTGCATATGCGCATGACTTACGCCCTACGCAACATGAGGTGCATCTTCGTGGACTGAGGGTGAGGTATAGCAGCCTTAGGCACCTACGCGTTTCGCATCTTTTTAGGCTTAGCCAGCATAGGAGAGGCCCCCCCCCCCCACCATCTAGAGAGAAAAGATCTTCAAAATCTTGTTGGTCGAAACATACGACCAACATCTTTTGAGAAGACCTCAGCAAGTTGTCGTCGGACTGCGTCATTACCTTCTCGTCAGAGGAGAAGGTCATCACCAGCAGAGTCGACATCTTGTTTTCCATACACAAGAAGTTATACGAACTTTGTATTACAAACGAAAAAGAGTACAAAGAAAGCCTAAACAAGAACTTTAAGTACAAAGTTTTTGATTCTGGGAAGTATGACGATGAGAGAAATTTGCATGTCTTAGTGGCAAGATGGACAACAATTTGGTTCTTTGAAGTTTGCTCTGATTCTTTGGATGTCTGGGATTGATAATTTGGGGGTTGAAATGAAGGAAGTCTCCTTCTATTTATAGCAATTATGCAAAACTACATCCATGCGCGCGTACGCTATGCGCGCATAGATTTTGGTGCAAGAGCACTGCGCGCATGAAATTCGAACTGAATCTGTTGTGACTACACTGTTGGGTTGTATGTGAGCTAACACGTGGTAGTTGTTGGGATCATTTGTTACTGAGATCTTAGGTGGTTGGCATCCGTTCATAGGCATAACTGAGTCAATGACACGGGGCACGTATACATTGCTTAGAGATCTCGTTCTTATTGGAACATAAAAGAACTGATGCACTGGCAGGATTCAGCGTATGTGGGAACTTGGCGCATGGTGTAAGCACCCTAATTTTTCTGGAGATTTTTTTATTTTTTTATATTAAAACATATTTTATTATTTATTTTATATAATTTTATATATTAAACCATATTTTTTGAAGCACAACATTGACCAATTCCTCGGAACAAGTTGCATATTCGTGTTCTAGACGAGTCCACCGTCACTTTGGTATATCATGTTCCACTCAAACATGTTCCCTTGCACTACATATTTTTTGCACAACTTTTGGGTCAAAATAGTCATTTTATTCTTCGCCGTAATTTCGATGCATTTTTTCCAACTCCGAATTGAGGCCCAAACCCGATCCAAACTTTTTTTATTATCCAATATATGGTTTTGACCTATTTTGAGTCTACTATACACATGTCAATGGTGTGCCACTCAATTGGGTTCCTATGTGCTATTTCTTTTTAAGTTGAACACAAGTCGAAACTATAGTTATATTGGACTCAAATCGATCAGAAAATTTTTACCAAACTTGGGACCGATGGAGCCAATTCTAGGATACCCTAACCTATTAGACATATTTTAAATTGATTTATATGAATTAATGTACCGCCACATTAATTCAAATCTAATTTAAACCAACACCATAACAACATTCCTACTTTGGACTCGATTTAAATTCGTTGAATATATTTTTTAAACTAGGCAACCAAATCTCACCAAACCAAATCTTAATCAATTCCAACCCTTTAAACTTGGATCTCCTATATTTTAAACTCCTATTTGATGTCTGCCACCCCATATTTCTCACGAAAACTGAGGGCCTTTTCTATTTTGTTTTTTCTATTTTCGCACTTTTCTTTCCACCCAATAGAAACTCATCACCCCGACCTCTTTCAACCCTTCTACCACCTTTATCTTGATTCAATGACACCTCCCTAACACCCCAGCACGTTCTCGAGAAGTCTCAGTCCCTAATTTGGTCGGTATGACGTGCAGAAGGCATCCAAAGTCGACCGAACTTGTTCTGAATTCGTCACAGCATGTACGCTATTTTGTATCTAGGATTTCGTGTACTTTCCAACCTCTTTTTTTCTGAAATAAAAACTAATGGAAAGATTTGTGTCTATTTTTGTGCCCAATCGGCCATCCACACAGTTCCAAACGGTTTAATCAGGACATCCATTCTACGAACATGTGTCCAGAACAGACCAGATCTTTTGCGATCCAAATTTTATCTACTTTCAGACCACTTGACCTTCCGTATATTTTTGGTAAGAAGCTATACATCCTAAGCTTTCCAACGCTTATACTTTTGCAACGTTTTTTTTTTCGTTTGCTATTTATTAAAAGTTCGGACATTTCACCGTAATATCGAAACATCGAAATTCATGAGTTCTACGTGTCCAATTGATTTGAGACTTTGTATACCATTACCAAATTAATTGTTGTACATGTTTTCATGAAAAAAATAATATAATTTTACCTATTTTTTGTAATTTTTCCATAATTAATGATTTTTAAATATTTATTGTTCCGGGACTCAAATCATATACCCACTCTAGGAACATTATTGTAGAATCAAACTAGGACTAGTGTACTTGATTTTCTACCAAAAAATATAATAAATAATGATATAAAATATTTATAAATATTTTTCAGAATTTAAATTAATATTTTATATATGTTAGTAATAAAATACCTTTATAGGAAGATTTGGTACTATATATGTTATATTGTGTAGTATAGACGTTATGACTAGTTTGGTGCATAGATATTATTATGAATCATATATGGAAGTCCATATATGGTAAGTCGTTAGAGACAATTATTAAAAATAGAGTATTTATTATAGGTGTACGTGACGAAGGTAGTGAGGAAATTGGAGCCGAACCGTCGTTTTCTCAACGAGAAGTTGTAGGCAAGTATACCTTAGTTTTTTTTATAGTATATTGCATGCTAGTCATTTTTGTTTCTTCATATCACATGTTTATAACAGTGATATCTTTTATTGTCAGTTATTTGTATTCATTTTTCTTGATACATGTCATTATCTAGTTTTCTTTCGTTGATTTTTTGATACGTGTTTTCTTTCATATTATGTATACTAGTATAGTTGTCTCATTGAGATATGTTCTTGTTCACATTATCGTTCATACTAGGTTCGCTCAAACTTGTACATTGTCTAAAGTCATATCGTAGGACGAGTGCGTCAAAATTGAACTATTATTCCTATTTTTGGTTTTCTCAATCTAAGAGTCCACGCGGGGCGAGGGTTGATTGCTTTAAGCTAACCTGAGAGTCCATACTAGGGGCGAAGGTTGGTTGTTGTTCAAACATGAGAGTCCACACTAGGGGCAAGGGGTTGGTTATTCATTTGACTTCTTGCCATGTGTTTACCTAGAAGCTTGGCATTTGTTACGTGTTTCCTTTCCAGCGGTTCATTTATGCGTAGTTGTTCTTCTGTGCATGTCTAGTTTGTTGATAGTAATTTTGTTCCTTCATGGTCATTATTTATGCATGTTATTTACTATTAGATATGCATGTCATTATGTATCTTGTTATGCCCCTCTGATGACCTGATGATCTCTTCAGGTAGTTGATTGCACGAAGTTAGCTAGCTGATCATGGTGGTGGTTGATTACTTCAGATTCAGGTATATTTTGTGATTACATATTTATATCTATTATTTGCACTCTGCTTGTTAGCCTAGTTTTATAGACTCATACTTTCTTTCGAGTCTAATTGGACATATGTGCCAGCAGGCTGCAGACCATGAACCATATTGTTTATTCTTGATGTTTATTATTTTATGCAGATTAAGATGATTTACCATACTAGACCCTGTCTTAGATAGCTTACGTGCATTACTTGAGGGTTCCATAGATCGAATTTGTCCTTAAGTGTGTGCTAGCTGGTCTTATTACATGCTAGTCCCATAAATTTTGGGACTGGGCGTGCAACATGGCCTCTACGGCGTATGTCAAGTCTGGGCGCATAGTCTATTTGACGCATGCGAGAGATAATCAGGTTAAGACACGTGGTATGGCATAGTTGTAACCGATAAATGAGTAATGATAACACTGACGTATGTGTTAACATTGGCTATCAGTTTCGAACTTCGAAGCATCTTTATCTTTATCTGTAGTGGCCTCAATGCGCTCCTGAATGATAAGCGCATGAGGAGTGGGCGCATGGAGTCAGGAATGGTGACGCTTGGACTTTTGTGTATCACTCGTCTGCACATCCTTCGAGGCGCATGCTGCACCATATTCGAATGACAGCTTTTTATGCAGTTTTGAGGAGGCGCCGCATGACCTGTGAGGCGCATGGATCCATGCTTCTACAAAGAATCCTCATTTAAGGCTCTCAATTTAATAAAATCCTTGTTATTCTTAAAGTATTGTTCATACTTTGTTCTTGCTTGACAACCAGTTGCATGGTCTTCTCTATAGCAACCCTCAACAATTCCTTGTTCATTTGTTGATGTGTTGATAAAATTTTGATTTAGCCAACATGATCCAAAATATATTTATCGGCAAGATTAATACTTCCTATTGTAATACACTTGTTATATACTATATCTAATGAAGTGCAATAAATTTCTATGTTATAAATATAAGATACCTTCTCAAGATCGTTGTGTACGTCATCTAAAACCATAAATTTGGTTTCCTGGTCCCAATTAGCCACCGAAAGGTCCTTAGTCTTCAATATTTTCAATCATCAAATCTTCTGGTATCTAAGTTCATTATGGACGTTCTCAGATGCGTCTCATTCACAGTTATAAAATTTTTTTAGGATGATATTCTAAAGTACTTATCTGACTTACTACAATTGTGTGCCTCTTAAGAAAGTACTTTAAGCATTAAGTCGATATGTGGTTGTTGAACCTTTGTTGCTTTGTACCACCCCTACAACTCCTTTCAACATCTTCGCATTCTTCTTGGGGGAAGTAGCAACAAACTCATTGGGACCTCCTTCGAGCATAGAACCTTCACTTTGGATGTGGGAATAAGAATCCAAATTACGACCCACAGTTCTACCCCAATTATGTTCCTCTAGGTAGTTTTCATATGCATATAACATAGGAGTTTGTGGTTTCCCTTGGCTTGATACTTCTTTACCAAATGATTTTCTCCTCACTCTTAGAGGAACAAATGGACTTGTATCTTATTTTTCGTAGTTATGGTTGTTCAGAAAATTTGCCTGATATTTCACCTGTTAAAAAGAGTGCATGCATTGGTAAATTCTCCCTGATAGGAATATAATATTGTGGCTTAACACATCGAAGCATAGTACGCACCTTATAAAAGTATAGGCTATTCATAAACGGCTAGTTTAAATCAATATATTATATATATATATATATATATATATATATATATATATATATATATATATATATATATATATATATATATATATATATTGTTGAGCCAGTCGGGACATGATTAGGTACCAATTCTATTACGGTAGTCATGCCACATTTTGCAACTATATTGTCATGATAATCTTTCCAAACCTTCTTCTTAGTTTTTTGTTGACAATGGAATGCATTTTCCATAAATTGACCGAATGGAAATATAATTTGATAACTGAACTTGTTGCCGCCTCTTCGTTAACCAACTCAAGAACTAAGCCGTCATGAGGGTCGACTCCGAGGACAAAATTTTGCAAAATATAGTAAGCTATGCCAAGGTCAACTTGTATGAAGAAAGCATAGAATTTTTTTCTCCCCACGAATGAAGAAACGACGCTTAAATGCATATACCAAATGCACATTCAATTTTAGTACACAGTTTTGAATACCTTTGGCTGAGAAGCTCCTTCACATTCTGAGGGATATGATTTCTAGTTTGTGACTGATGGTACCTAACACCACGATGAGGGGATATGATTCCATGCATTGTTGTATATCCTGTATCACTAGGTAGTGCTTCCCTAAATTAAAAAAAATAGCAATCAATTTTTAGATATAAAACATTTACCTATTACTGTGTATCGGTTCTACATTTTTATGTTCCAATAGGATTACATGAATTACTTTTAGGCCATGTGGTGGCGACCTAGATGGAGCATGCTTAAAACATTAAAGTAATTAGTTGCCCCTTTCTGTAGTGCCTCGACCCACTCGATGCATTACGATGGCTGTTTGGTTCGATGAAGCCTTGTTGGACTTGGGAATATGCGAAGGATCGCTCGGAAGGCTATACGATCGAGACATGAATCGTCTTATAAATATGAGTAGTGTTGAACTGTAAGTCGCCTGATTTTTGGATTTTATTTTTAATTATTTTATATGAATATTTTAAATATTAAAGTCAATAATGACTATGAAAGTAGTTTACCGTAGCTTTGACTTTTGAAGCACAACAAATATTGTTTTCTCAAATCCAATTCAATATTGGAATTCTAGACTCGTCGACCTTTGATATATCATGTCCCATCCAAATTTGTTTTTCAACATTCTTTTGGCTTCACACAATTTCGGGTCAACTTAGGCTATTTGATCATTTTTCGTAATTCTAGGCCCAACTTCTAAATTGATTTTGGGACTTGATATAAATCGAAACCGTATGACCCAATAAATGGTTTTGATCTATTTTGAGTCTACAATGCACATGCCTAGGGTGTACCATCCAATCGAGTTCACATGTGCTACTTATTTGCAAATGGCACATGAGACTCATTAAATTGATTTTCGGGTCCAATTTGACTAGTAATGCTACTCGTACCCTAACCTAGTCAACCCTACTAGTAAGAGCCTAACTAGGATTACCAAAACCAAGTATACATATATTTAAGAGAATTTTAAGGATTAAATTGTAGCCATATGCAATATTCTCTTATATCTTCGACTTGGTCAAACTACTATCCAAATTAGGAAACCTATTATTAATAATATAATTTGGAGAACCAAATAATATCCAAATTAGATCAAACCAAAGACCATACCCTAATAATATAAATACAAACCCAACCCTAACCTTTTCCACTCCCTTCGTAACCACCAACACCCCACGTAGCCCCTACTTGCATGCGTCCACAACCTCCCAACCCGAAACCCTAGCCGACCCCCATTTTTTCACAAAATATAATTTATTCTCGATTTCTGTGCCAACCACAACCACTCTTGTAACCCCTTCGACGTTCTCTTCCACCCTAGAAACTTTAGGAGCAACCTTGCAGCAGTTAGAGAGGTGCACGATGCGCTACTTGGGCCTAAACTCCGCCGAATCGAAGTTTGAAACATCACAGCAGGTTAGTCGACTTGTAGATGATGTTTCATCCACTTTTTCTCATCCGTTTCTTCTCAAACAAAATATATGAGTTACCTTTTTGTGTCTACTCCAACCTTCGGTCGTCTGATCCCCTAGTTCCAAGCGGTTTGTCCGTGGCGTCGATTCTATGACAGGGTGTCCAGAACCGACGAATTCTGTTGCGGGCCACTTGTCGCCTATCTATGGTCAGTTTCTAACCTCTTTGATATTTTTATTCATAATCTCGACGTTGATACCTTTCCGACGCATATCTGAAAGTTAGGTTTCGCATCCGTTTACTATTTTTAAAAATTCATGACATTGTCGTGTCACCGAACTCTAAAAATTTATGTTTTCCTTGTGTCTGAAAGTGTCAAAACTCCATGAATCCATATTAAACTTTATGTTGTGCAAGGTTTAACATTATAAATACTATTTTAACTAATTTCTGGAATTTTTATAGAATTTATTAATTTTATTTTATCATTGTTTTAGAACTAAATTAATGGGTCGAATTGAGGAAGTCATATGTGGCATTGATATAAGACCTCTTGTGAAAGGGTTTTCCTATTGAAAATATCATTATAGCAATATATAAATATTTATAGATAAATTCTAGAATTTAAATATATTATTTTGTTATAATTGTAAAGTATTTACGAGAGGATTTGGTACCTTATGTACTTATATAATAGATGCAGTGTCGTAACAACGTTATGGCAACTAGGAGGCGTAGATGCTCATATAATCGATACATGATATGTTGATATAGAATATTAAATATAATATATTATTATAGGTGAGCTTGGGAGGATCGACAAGGACATCGGAGTTGGTCAGGACCACCCGTAGACAGCAGTTACAGGCAAGCGTGCCTTGCCTTCGTTACAGATCTTTCTTTTCTGTCTTGTTGTTCTTTTTTTTTATTAACATTGCATGACGTAGGACGTTGATACTTAGTGTCCGTTTATAGACGGGTGCCGATGTCATGATAGTGACATTGAGTATTGACATTAGGCATTACGTACATACTGATGTGTCCATTGACACAATTGACCACAGGACACCGATACATTCATGATGCAAGATTTACATGACTATTCGTGGTATTGACCTCGTGTTTGCATTCTAGATTTCTTTATTAGTATTATTTTTACTTTCGAGATAACTGTACAGACTTGACATTGCTAGATTCTAGACATGGAAATTGGGGAGAACTTGACTACAATATCAGACCTATTATCGTGTGGCCCGTTATTTAGTGACCTTTATCTCTGTTGCAGAGGGATTATCACTGTCGAGAATTGATTGTCCTTGGTGCCACGACACAGGTACTGGAGACAATATCCTGCTGAGGTGCTAGTGAGCCTTAGTGGAAGGGGTCTGGTATTCTAGAAAAGTATCTCATTTGCATAGCACGTAGAGGGATACATTAGATTGACTTAGTTCATATTTTCATTTCTATACCTTGGTATGTATATTATGCACCTTGCTAGTGTCACGCCCCGACCCGGAATCACCCGAATCATCGTCCTCGTAGGGGACGTGATGCCGCACGAGCCTAGAGTTGCGCTCGTACAAAGCAAGATGACAAGTTCTCAAATGGTTATCTTTGAGTTGATATTAACAACGAAAGGAAAACAGAGTATACGAAACAGTTCTCTTTATTGATATTCGAAATGAGATTACAAAGGCTTTCGATAGCCCAACAATATATGCCATATTGGCTACAAGACTCAGGTTCTCTCTTGCCCATAAAGGAATTCACCATTCCGTACATTTTGCCTTCTATATCTCGGCCGCATCAATCCTGTTGCATGTCCGAGCGTCAATGCGATCGCACGCTTTAATACGCTTCAGCATTCAAGCCTCAACGCGTTCAAGCGAAGCTCCGCCGCGAGCAGACCAATCCTTGAACCTGCTAGAAAAATAGTGGAAGATTAGTACTTTCGTCCTCGCTGTACTGATCAAAAACCCACTTAACAAACCGACATTTAGTATTGTATTGATTCATGCAAACATACAATTTAGTTCTCTTTTTATGTTCTCCTTAGGATCAGTTCATGGCATAATTCGAAGACTGTAAGCTTGTGATCATGGCAAGCATGTTATTCAATTCGCATAAGTAAACAGGCAAGCAATCTCGTGTTTGTTTCGTGGCACGACTTACCAATATCGATGCACTCGCCCTTGCACCGACGCAACGTGAATACGCCTATCAGCTTTCCCTGTTATGTTATAAGTGCCCTCTATTCAGGATCTATATGTGCACGATATATGTATACCTTGCACTTTCAATCCATTGCCCTTAACTATATGAAGGTCACTAGCTTTCCGGGCTAGAATGGACTTATGTTTCTCAAATCGAATATGTAAGACGATGATCACTCTGTTGCGGTTACTAACCCAAACAATCAGAGGACCCCTGAAATACTCGAGTAAGTGGCTTATCACATTCACTAGAAGGTCGCTACCCGTCTAGATGAAGTGCACCAACAATACCGATTTTATCGTAGTCCCTCTAAGGCCGAACGGTCCTAGCGCCCTGGTGATCAACGTTCGAGGGAAGATAACACCCGTGCACGGGCAATATGTCTTTAAGTCCATTTGACCATGCAACGCGTCATATCTTTCATACAACCAAGCAAGTTTGTCTATATCTATTTCAATTGGCACAACGCCCCAATGTTCTCAATGAACGTCCCGAAGGTCACGAACATTTCGAAGGCACCATGCCGCATCGACAGTTATGCCATATCCATGCCATAACTGTTCTCCTCGTCGCAACGATGCCATCTTGTTTAAGTATTGTGCAGCTGCGCACATTCGTCATCTTTCCTTGCGTCGTGCATTCAATGCATGCCTGAAGCCGTGTTTCCATATTCTATGCCTTAGTATTCGACACGTTATACTTATGTTCCATCATTCCGACTCGTGCAACTGAGACACGCCTCGATAAGGTATTCAATGTTCTATCGCTCGTACACTGAGGCACTCGCACTGATATAGTCTTTCAATGTTCTAGCATGCTACCTCGTGCGCGGGGGTACGGAATGACTTATGCACTAGGCACTCGTCGATACAGTTATCCTATGTTCTTATTGTAGAACCGATTGTAGGAACGAGTTGTAAAGCGCAATACTCTAGAGGGGGTGAATAGAGTAGGCAGCGAAAATTAACTATTTAAAAATGTTAGTAACAAGATCACAGATAATATATCACAGATATGTAAATAAAAAGTAGAGAGTAGAGAGAAAACGCAAACACAAGGATGTATACTGGTTTCTCTCTTGTGAGGACTAGTCCAGTCGGAAGAACTCTAGCTTTCAGTTGAATCCACAATGGAAAATCACCACAAGTTTTCATCCAAAGTTCTTGCAACTTCTACAACGCGAGCTTTGATCCGAAGTACTCGACCAACTTCAATTGTGAAGTGTGTAACTTCAATCAAGCCTCCGATTACAACCACTATGAAACTTCTAGACCGTACCACACCGGCAAATCGACTAGAGGATTGTAACTGGCTTGAGATTTGAAAATGAATAGCTCAGAACACTTTGGAAGAAGTAGTAGGCTTATAGAGAAGAGATATGAAAGTAAATGAGTGAGTTGAAATGATCGAAATCCTTCTCTATTTATAGTTTTTCCAAAGGCAGAATTCTGACAGAATTCGGGCAGAATTCGGGCAGAACTCTATGAGAAAATCTCGTTGGAATCCGTAACTGCAGGAAGACCAAGTTCAAAAAGCAACGTTCACTGACCGAACTCTGGCCGAACTCGGGCCGAACTCTGGCCGAACTCTGGCCGAGTTCTGTTGGAGTTCTGTCAGGGTTTTTGCAAATTAGTTTTGGGCTTTTTTTTTAAAAAGTCAAACAGTTAGGAAGTAGTTTGGGCTTTTGTAAGTGGGCTTGTTTTCAAAATGAAAGGGTATTTTGAAAACATTTCTTGGGTAGCCTATTTGCCAGTACGATGCAGTGTACATCGTATTCCTAGACTCAATAAATATGAAAAATACATTGATGAAATAGGAAAACCAAGAGCCCTTTGATGACGCCTTTTTTCAAATATATGAGCAGACTTGAAGACGCCTTTTTCCTTTGACGGCAGTCGTCCAAAGATAAACAGATCTGGAAATCTGAATACCTTTCGGGGGCTTCGCCCCCGAACCCCTGACCGGGGGCGCTGCCCCCTCGACCCCTGCCCGTTGACCGGGCAGCGGAACCCCCGATGCGAGGCTCCGGATAGGTCGTTAGGCGGTTCAGAGAAATCTTCTTGTATAACGCCGTCTTTGGCCCATCAATAATTCTCTATTGCATATGTCCTGGTTTGACAAAGCTTGATCATGCTTACTGCATGTCTATAAGAACATGTTAGACGAACAAAACAATATGATACAAGCATAGCAATATGATATAGAACATTTAGGACAATGCCAGCATTAGGACAATGCTAAGTTTAAGTAGCAACATGATAGTGATTACATGAATATTAGTGACATCATTATGTTAAACTTAATTGATTAGCCATATTCAAAAACATGATATAATCATTGGGCTAACAATCTCCCCCTTTTTGATTATGGCAAATCCTTTAAGTTTAATATATATACAATAGATGCATGTATCACTAATAAACACATAATACTAGAATATTGTGTGCTGACTTAAACTTATTTCTCACTTAAACTTATTTTTCCCTCTTTGACATGATCAAAAATAAGCTCTCCCGTAATTAGAGCTAAAATGAACTCAAGCATAAGTAAAGAAGGAAAGCAAAAATAATTATGAACAAGGATTAGGAGAACAATGTAACGACAAGTTTAGAAAATACATAACTAAGAAATAAAAACTTATCAAAACACAACATAGTTGGTTGAACTTAAAAAATATTGAAATCAATCAATAAATAGTTTAGCAACTAAAAATCCAAAAATAAAATATGTTTTGAATGTCATTTGACCAAAAAAATCTATCAATATAGTAGGAATCAATCATTGGTCATAAATAAATCATGAGGAATAGAAATTCACAGATCTAGTATATACCATAAAAAATCAAAACATATAATGAGACTTTTAACAATGATCTCAAAAAAAAATGATTCATAATTTGCCCATACAAATTAGTGAATCAATTCCATAAAGAGTATAATCATCGAAAAGGAATCAAAACAAGTATACTAGAATCTGTACAAAATATATACCAAAGTTCATGCATTTGAATTCAATTACCAAAGCATGATATATGACCATCAGATAAACATGAAGGTAATAAAAAAATACTTGAGAAGGAGAAATTCAGTCGACTTGAATGCTCCCCCGCAAAGTATGATCAATCTAAATATAGATAATCATGAACTTTGAGATAAAATCTCAATAAGAAATGCCAAATCAGTTTAAACTCAAAAGAATTATCAGTAAATTAAATTAATTCAAACTCAAGGAATAATCAAATAAGGATGATTAAACATTTTTGGCAAGATAACTTTTAGAAACTCGAAAATAAGAAAAAAATAATAATCATATATTCTCTCATCTAATACAAATCGAAATATCATGAATAACTCAGCAAGATATTTAAATAAGAGAATATATGTCCATGATAAACTAGGTATACCACATATTAAGGGCATAAAAAATTGAAACAATTAATTTGCTCCCCCTTAAAATATGCGTATATAGTTCAAAAATAATTTATATGCATAAAAGAAATAAAATAAATAATCAAAAGATATAAGGGATATCCAAGATATGCATCTTTTCTTTCCTTTGATCAAATGCAGATAAAATCCTAAAAACAAATGTCATCTTTAGGCAAATAAAAGAAATATCCAATAAATAAATGCTTAAAGATGAACAAGCAAAATATATCTCCAATATATATATATGTAAAAAATATATTTCAAGACATTACAAGATTTTGAAAACTGTCTTTAATAATAAAATTTGAGTACCGGACAGATTCAATAAATCAAAAAAAAAATCAAAAAATGTGGAATTTATTAGGAAAGACTGTCTTAGTAAATGTTCGAATGCGTCCATTTAGTCCTCAGACTTAAAGCTGGCGATTCGAATTACGAAAATAATTTCAATAAAAGAATCCATAAATCATAAATAAATCTATTTGAACAAATAAAACTAGATAAATGTCCAACGAAAAGTGTATTCTAGATATATGGCATGTCAAGGGGCTAATTAATTTGAAATAATTAACTGCTCCACCTTTACATGGCTATATCCAAAAATAATAATATTGACAAAATTTTAAACTAAAATTCAGAGACATATTTCCGGAAGTAGAAAAATTTAATCCAAAAATATTAGGTCTTCTTATCAAAGTTCATTTCTTTCCTTTTAAAGCCTTATCACGGTGTCCACCTGACAACCGTAAGGTTTAAAGAAAAGAAACGTTTTGAGAGAGAGATATTCAGTATGCATGACTTCTCCCCTGTAAAGAATTACTGTTGTAGACAGTAAGTAACTTGAATAAGAAGATAATAATATAAAGCTAAAATAAAATAAATATTACGAATATTACACAAGCTAAAGATGAAATCACAATACCATAATATTCAATAAGTAGTCACGAATACGAAAAACAATCATCTTTAGACAAAAGAAGAAATATCCATTAAATGAACATTTTAAAAATAAAACAATTAAAAGATATTTCAAATTAGCATGATGGATAATCGTATAAGTCAAAAGATGACATAAATTGATCTATGCTATAGAATCTCACAATCGACAAGATAGATCAACATATGCTACCTTTTGTAAAAATATAAAGAGAGAATATTATCCATCAAATCTAAAATTCAAAATCTATCAGATAATAATTGCAACTAGATCTCAATAAATCTTTAGGTTAAAAAGCGTTGATCAATCTTGGGTTAGCTGTAGGGGTAATGTCCCAGCTAACGGAGGTTCACCGGGGAACACCGCTTCGCTTCGACCGTAGTCGTGGTGACAGACAGACCCTTTGTAGGCTTGTACCCAAAACAAATCTCTTCTTTAATAAGCGAGGATTTAAAAAGAATTAGTGCAATATGAAATAAATTATATTCTATGGACTTAAAAATCTTAGAACAATGTAGCATACGGTATAAGATGTATCAATTACATTTATCCATATGTGCTACTAAATCATTGGGTAACAATAAAATATAAAATATTTGTAAATCAAAATGTAGGACCTAGATACGTTGATGTATTCTGGAACCTAGGAGACTTGACAACACCTTGGATCCAGAACTAGATAATAGTTGCAAGTAGACCTTAATAAATCGTAAGTCTATAAAGTATTGATCACTTCGGGTCAGCTGTAGGGGCCGGTTCCCAGCTAGCGGTAGTCCGAAGTCTAGTGCACCGTGTCGCTTCAGGCTATTTACACCTGTATGACAGAAGGACCCTTTCGGCTTGTTCCTAAAATGATTTCTACTCTTAAGAACTTAGATTCAAAGGAATATATGCAGTATCATCGAACATCATCGAAATCCAGAATTCCTAAAAGTAAATACCCAAGGAATGGTTTATCAAGATCAAGATATTTAAAAATATCACGTACCCAAAATGTCAACCAAAAAGCCAAAAAAAACATACATCATTAAAAAAGGCTTTGAGGAAGAAGCTAATAAAGATATGAATATGAATTTGTTCAAAGAAATCAATAGCTGAAGTATGAGATAAGCACAAGTTTGAACTACTTTTCAAAATAATATAATATAGAACGTGAACTTAACTCATATATCCCCATAAAGATATAAGAAACATGAGCAATATATAAATGAAAATGAATTATTCATGTATCCTTAATAAGCATAAAAAAATATCACAAGATCAAAAAAAAACATATATAAATAAACTTTGTTAGACAAAGATTTAATTGATTCATAAGAAATTAATCAAAATAAAATTTGAGAATCAATAGTGAATATATTATGCCAGCACAAGGTTAACATAAAAATATATGTATATACTTTTCAAGTAAATAGGAGACTTGTGCTAAACATACATACTCACAAAAATAATGATCAGAGTAAATACGATATGTTAAAGACAAATCAATAAGAAGTTACCATTAAAAATATTAAAGACGAAGAGTCAAAAACATATTCACCAAAACAAAATTAAGCTCCTATGCATGCTCCAAGGATAAAACTAAAATAAAGAGCATACATAGACAAATGTGTCACACTAATGAAAAGTGAGTAAAATACCATATAGTGTGAACTAAACATTTAAGCTAAACAGCTAGTCATGCTAGGATTATGTCTCACATTGATTCAAACAATAAACAATTAAAAGATATCAATGAAATCTAATAGCAAGAAATCAATAAAAATATGCTAGATATTAAGAACTTATTTAGAAAGCATGTTACCGAAGTGGTTCTAGTGACCACACTTATGTTGGTTCAATTGCTTGGAAGATGACCTTTGTAGTTTTACAATCACCAACATGTTCCATGGTTCTATTTGATATGAGAAGCTTCACCTGCAATATTAGGTGAAGACTTTGGTATCCAATACTTGGATCCATATTTGTTAGCTTTGGGAACCCATTTGCACAAGTTCATATCAACAAATTTTCTAATCTGACAATGATTAGAAACATGTCCATTCATACCACAATAATGACAGAAAGAATTAATATTAGTACTATGTGCAACAGTATGAGAACGTGCAGTGGTGTGATATGATGTGCGTGGATACTTGTAATAGAAAGCATGGTTGTGTGAAGCTTTAGCTTTGCTTGCTTCCTTTGTAAAAGATCTGACGTGTGTGACTTTGTGATGTGCTAAGTGTCTTGTGTTAGACTGAGTCGTAGGTTGTACTACCTGCTTTTTCAGTCTAATCTCTAACTTTTTAGAGTTAGCACAGATCTCATCATACTTAGCAGAAAGAGCATCAATTCTACATGAAGCAATAGAATACTTCTTCTTTTCTGATTCTAGTTCCTCCTTAAGTTTAGCATTTTCTTGAGTGCTTTTGTCAATGCAATCGAGTGCATCATGCAATCTAAACTTCAGTGTGGAAATCTCAGTAGAATTATCAGAAGGAGAACTATTTCTAGCATCATTCAATAAGCAAGTAAGCTTCTCATTCTCATGCTTATAGGATAGAATATCCTTTCTAGCTTGCTTATACTTATCTAATACTTTCTTGTGTTCTTCTAACAAATCACTGAAAGCATCAGATAAATCATCATAAGAAAATTCACTATCTTCAGAAAAAGAATTACTTTGTACCTCGTTAGATAATGCCATTGAGCATAAATTTACAGCTTGATGAGGTCTCTCTTCTTCTTCTTCATCTTCTTCTTCTTCTTCTTCAGAATCGCTTGCTTCGCTTTCACACCATATGCTCGTGCTAATGTGCTTGTGAGATGATGATCTTCCTTCATTTGATTGTTCGTAGTGACTCTCCTTTCTAGTAGTACAATCTTCTTGGATGTGGTCTATCTTCTTGTAGTTGTCACATACAAGCTCTTCTTCATATAAAGGATTGTGCTGTACCTTAAATCCCAATTTCGTCATGTACATATTTGCATCATTATGAAGACTATCCTTCTCTCTGGAGTTGCTAGCTTTGCTTTCATACCTGCACTCATAAGTAGCTTCAAGAACTTTCCAAATTTTATGAGATGTTGTGCAAGTAGAAATAAGATTGAATACATTTGTGTCTACAGCAAAATAAAATATATGCATAGCTTTTGCATCAAGGCTAGCTAACTTCTTCTCTTCCTCCGTGTAACTATAATAAGGCTTATTGATTATAGAGGATGTGAGAATAGAAGTGATAGTAGGCTTCTTGTAGCCATTGACAATAATTGACCATAAGTCAAAATCTAGAGACTTCAAGTAGAACCTCATCCGTGTCTTCCAATAAGTATAATTTGTACCATCAAATAGTAGGAGTCTATTTGAGGATTGCTCTTCAGTTGTGAAGTACATACTTGCCATATGTGATACAGTGATCTACGTAACATTAACAATATTACCTCGCTTTACCTGTATAACCCGTTCTGGTAATGAGGATCTGCTCCAAGGATGTTAAGCCAAAATATCTCTTACCTTTATAAGGAGCACCTGCAGTAATATCTCTAGAAGGAGCACTTGCTCTGATACCAATTGTAGGACCGATTGTAGGAACGAGTTGTAAAGCGCAATACTCTAGAGGGGGGTGAATAGAGTAGGCAGAGGAAATTAACTATTTAAAAATGTTAGTAACAAGATCACAGATAATATATCACGTATATGTAAATAAAAAGTAGAGAGTAGAGAGCAAACACAAACACAAGGATGTATACTGGTTTCCCTCTTGTGAGGACTAGTCCAGTCGGAAGAACTCTAGCTTCCAGTTGAATCCACTATGAAAAATCACCACAAGTTTTCATCCGAAGTTCTTGCAACTTCTACAACGCGAGCTTTGATCCGAAGTATTCGACCAACTTCAATTGTGAAGTGTGTAACTTCAATCAAGCCTCCGATTACAACCACTCTGAAACTTCTAGACCGTACTGCACTGGCAAATCGACTAGAGGATTGTAACTGGCTTGGGATTTGAAAATGAATAGCTCAGAACACTTTGGAAAAAGTAGTAGGCTTATAGAGAAGAGATATGAAAGTGAATGAGTGAGTTGAAATGATCGAAATCCTTCTCTATTTATAGTTTCTCCAAAGGCAGAATTCTGACAGAATTCGGGCAGAATTCGGGCAGAACTCTATGAGAAAATCTCGTTGGAATCCGTAACTGCAGGAAGACTAAGTTCAAAAAGCAACGTTCACTAACCGAACTCTGGCCGAACTCGGGCCGAACTCTGGCCGAACTCTGGCCGAGTTCTGTTGGAGTTCTGTCAGGGTTTTTGCAAATTAGTTTTGGGCTTTTTTTTAAAAAGTCAAACAGTTAGGAAGTAGTTTGGGCTTTTGTAAGTGGGCTTGTTTTCAAAATGAAAGGGTATTTTGAAAACGTTTCTTGGGTAGCCTATTTGCCAGTACGATGCAGTGTACATCGTATTCCTAGACTCAATAAATATGAAAAATACATTGATGAAATAGGAAAACCAAGAGCCATTTGATGACGCATTTCTTCAAATATATGAGCAGACTTGAAGACGCCTTTTTCCTTTGACGGCAGTCGTCCAAAGATAAGCAGATCTGAAAATCTGAATACCTTTCGGGGGCTTCGTCCCCGAACCCCTGACGGGGGCGCTGCCCCCTCGACCCCTGTCCGTTGACCGGGCAGCGGAACCCCCGATGCGAGGCTCCGGATAGGTCGTTAGGCGGTTCAGAGAAATCTTCTTGTATAACATCGTCTTTGGCCCATCAATAATTCTCTATTGCATATGTCCTGGTTTGACAAAGCTTGATCATGCTTACTGCATGTCTATAAGAACATGTTAGACGAACAAAACAATATGATACAAGCATAGCAATATGATATAGAACATTTAGGACGATGCCAACATTAGGACAATACTAAGTTTAAGTAGCAACATGATAGTGATTACATGAATATTAGTGACATCATTATGTTAAACTTAATTGATTAGCCATATTCAAAAACATGATATAATCATTGGGCTAACACTTATGGCTTCCGCACCGAGGCGCTCGCCTTTGCGTTATTCAATGTTCCATAGCGACTCGTATATTTGCTGTACGATTCATTTTAATTGTTCTATCTAGCGTTCAACACGCACTATGTTTATCTCTCTATCGAGCCACGCCCATGGCGTTGATAGGCTAACTCAGCATACAATGATATATATTTTACTTAGGCATGAAGGAGTAGGAAAGAGAGTCAGTGTCCCCCCACCTTGAGTCGATACGCCTTGTCGTTTTGCCGAGCCGATGCGGCTCGATTTCATAACTTTGTTGCACGAAAACTCTTCTGACTTAGCCATTCGAGCACTTCATGCTTCATTGAATTATACGTTTGATTTGGCTTACTGTGCCAACGCCTCAGTCCGTCGTAAGGCGACGATTGGTTTTGCGGACCCCTTTCTGAATAAGACAAAATGTCGACCTCTAATATTTCAGCGTAAATGAATAGCCTGCACACGAAACCAACTAAAATCAATACTTATTCGAATCGGTCAATTGCTTTGCATCGATTCGATTTCTTAGAATCTTCGAACCGACTCAATGCTTTTCCTCGGACCAACTTAACACTTGCATCGATCTTACTCGATGCGTTCCTCGGGTTAATATAACTATCCGACTCGATGCATCCTCTCGGGACAACGTAACTCTTTGTATCGATTCGCATCGATACGTAATCGGGTCAACGCAACTCTTTGAGTCAACGACTAAGCATAATGTACCGTACGGAGCGGAGCATTACAGCTAGTCCCCTGAGGACCTGGCTATTTCCCAGGCTTAGATGAAACTGAAGACTACCCGAAGGTTTATGGTTCGGAAGCTGAGACCAGAGGCATACCAGCACAGGAGGACGAGGTAGTGCCAGAGAACTTTTCGTGATCATATTACCTTCATATTTAGTCTTGCTACATTATTTTCTTTTCTTTTCATTATACTGGTAGTTGATTTGTACTTTGTTTCTATTTTTGTGGTTTCGGGATGTTTTACCCACACAAACTTCATTACTTTTATTGTTGGATATTTGAGACATTTCCTTATTTATTCTTGATCTCGCTGTGAACTTTGTGGATGTGATTAGATGTATATATCTGTGGACTGTGTTGTATTTCTGGGTGTTATCATGATTTACAGCTTAAGTATTTCGTTAATGGGCTTGTTGTGTAGTTCAGCCCATTAGTGAATTGCTGCTGGCATGTATTCGTATACCTGGTCCTATGTATTTTGGGGCTGGGGCGTTACATATTTTTGTGGTGGCCCATACAGGTCTACGTTAATCACTTCGGTTACGTTACTGTACCAACGTGAGCCTGCAATTATAATAGGAAAGGCCCATAGGATCACATCCACATGCTTGATACCTTCCTTGACTTCGTTTCGAACTCGCACTTGACTTTTTGATTTGCATCTAGTTTGATATGTTCTACTGTAATCCTTATATATTCATGCTAGTAAGATGAATCTTCATAATGGATATATATTCCCTTACTATCACATTAGGAAAGCAGGAGCACAGTTATTAGAAGTCATAAGTGCAGGTGGAGTCTTCACGAATTGTGCCATGTCGTGGTGATATCTATACTACGAGCCCGCAATAGATTGAGGAATAGGACTTGAGGATACATCCACAAACAAGATTATAGACTTCTCTCCGACTCTTCAGCTTGAATGTTTCATGTTATCTTCTTTTTCAACATGATTGCTTTTGTGTTCTTCCCTACTCATTTGACTAAACCCTTCCATGTTGACTTCTTGAGTAATTCTTCCAGTTCTTTTTGTGCTAAGTTGTTGGAAAGTGTCTTATGGATTGGTCTAAGGAAAATTTTGAGGAATTATATTTATCCATGTATTACAGAATCATATTTTTTGCAGCCAGAGAAATACTGGCGAGGCAAGACTTCAGATAACGACATCATAGCTACATATATTTCTCGAATTTTACTTAAACCATGTCCTATACATGTTAAAAATTTTCCTATATTTTTGTAAAAAGTTAATCCGAAAGTATTTTATGGATTTGGCCAAGATAAGCTCAAGAACATGTATTATATGGCATGGCAGATGTGCACTGCAGCCATCCGTCGTATTATGGAACAAGAAAGTTATTTACAGCCAGATGCACACTGGCGTGGCAGTAACTTCACGTGACATAATCACGGAGATATATGGTTCTCGAGTCTTACCTAGACTACGTCCTATGCATCTTGTTTGGCCTCATACCGTTCTTGGAGATAATTCGACAAACCTTCATTCTTTGCTTGACCCTACCATTGTTTGAAGTTGGTATATAGGTTTGTTTGACCCAGTCTTTGGTTCATGTTACCTTCTATTTATTAGATGACTAAAATAGACAAACCTTATAGTTATATTATAGAATATAATTAAGCTAGATTATTGGTGTGATTGTGATGTTGGGTAGCTAGAAACGGATAAGTTTCTTAGAGATGGATCATAGTATTATGAGTCGAGTATGAGTGTCTGGATATCGGATGCGTAGAGCCTATTATGAGAAATTGCTAGGAGAGAACTGACGAGTATCATTGAATATGTTATAATACTATACCTACGATAGAATGGTTTGACTAGTGGTATTAGGAGTCTTCTGCCGTAAACACTTTAATCCTTTTTTTCCTAGCTTATTTTCGAGAAGCATCTTAGAGTTGTGTTGGGAGTATTAAGGAAGGAGAGATTGTATGCTAAGCTTAGTAAGTGTGAATTTTGCCTTGATAGAGTTCCTTTTCCTGGATAGATTATCTCGGGAGAAGGACTTTCAGTTGATCAGGAAAAGATAGCTACTGTAGAGTCTTGGCCGACACCAACATCGGTTGCAGAAGTTAGGAGTTTTCTCGGACTTGTAGGGTATTACCGCAGGTTCGTAGAAAATTTCTCACGGATTGCAGAGCCGATGACACGGTTGACCCGTAAGGATCATGAGTTCCAGTGGACAGAAGATTGTCAAAAGGCTTTTGAAGAGTTGAAGAAGAGGTTGACCTCAACATCTATTTTGATGCTTCCTTCTAGATCGGAAGGATTCGTTGTATACAGTGATGCGTCGGGTAGTGGACTTGGATGTGTTTTGATGTAACATGAAAGGTCATAGCCTACGCATAGAGGCAACTAAGGGCACATGAGAAGAATTGTCCTACTTATGATTTGGAGTTAGCAGTTGTGATCTTTGCATTAAAGATGTGGAGTCATTATGTGTACGGAGAGCGTATGGAGATATTTACGGATCATAAGAGCTTGAAGTATGTCTTCATGCAAAAGGAGTTGAATATGAGACAGAGGCGGTGGTTGGAGCTCATGACAGACAATGACATAGATTTGTAGTCCCATCCTGGCAAGGCGAATGTAGTAGCAGCCGCTTTAAGTAGGAAGGCTACTGCATATTTCTTGACAGCTCAGCCACAGTTATTAGAGGATCTTTAGGAGCTTGGAATAGAAGTTATTATGCTGGGACAGTAATGAGTACTTGCCAATCTTGAAGTATAGTCATCACTTGTAGATAGAATAAAGGTAGTGTTACCTACAGATGCAAGATTTTGATGACTTTACGAGATGACAGAGGTAAGAGCGACAGATACTTAGACCAGAGCTTGTGACGCAGACAGTCGAGAAAGTGAAGCGGATTCAGAGTCATCTTCAAAGACTGACAGAAGCATTAGGCCGATACGCATCGTCGACCACTAGAATTCAAGGAGGAAGAGCATGTATTTCTGAGGATTTCACCGACTCGGGGCACTATTAGATTCGGGAGTAGGAGGAAGTTGAGTCCAAGGTATATTGGACCGTTCGATATCATTGAGTGTGTAGGAGAGGTGGCATATCGTCTTGTATTACCCTCATTACTAGAGGGAGTGCATGATGTATTCTATGTCTCACAGCTGAGGAATGTGACTGATCCCAGTCATATGGTCGGTCACTCTGAGATCACGATGGGACCCAGTTTATCATACGAGGAGCAGCCGGTAGATATGTTGGATACGAGTGAGAAGATGCTCAGAGGGCAGACGATTAAACTGGTTCGTGTTGCATGAAGGCACCATTCTTCGGGAGAATCAACATGGGAGCGTGAAGAATCTATGCGTGAGCGTTATTCCCACTTTTTCGTAGATATCGGTAAGTCTTACCCTAATTATTCATATGATAAGATTTTTCTATATAATTATGTTATTTTTAATTTCGAGGACGAAATTTTCTAAGGTGGACAGGTTGTAAGACCCCTGATTTTTGGATTTTATTTTTAATTATTTTATATGGATATTTTAAATATTAAAGT
The DNA here is from genome assembly GCA_029216955.1 of Iris pallida. NCBI lineage: Eukaryota > Viridiplantae > Streptophyta > Magnoliopsida > Asparagales > Iridaceae > Iris > Iris pallida. The sequence goes on along the minus strand of JANAVB010001399.1, from coordinate 3,153,455 downwards.
CAATAATGACTATGATAGTAGTTTACCGTAGCTTTGATTTTTAAAGAACAACAAATATTATTTTCTCAAATCCAATTCCATATTAGAATTCTAGACTCGTCGACCTTCTATTTGATATATCATGTTCCATCCAAATTTGCTTTTCAACATTCTTTTGGCTTCGCAAAATTTTGGGTCAACTTAGGCTATTTGATCATTTATCATAATTCTAGGCCCAACTTCTAAATTGATTTCGAGACTTGGCATAGATCGAAACCGTATGACCCAATAAATGGTTTTGATCCATTTTGAGTCTACAATGCACATGCCTAGGGTGTACCATCCAATCGAGTTCACATGTGCTACTTATTTGCAAATGGCACATGAGCCTCATTAAATTGATTTTCGGGTCCAGTTTGACTAGTAATGCTACTCGTACCCTAACCTAATCAAGCCTACTAGTTAGATCCTAACTAGGAGTACCAAAATCAAGTATACATACATTTAAGGGAATTTTAAGGATTAAATTGCAGCCATATGCAATATTTCCTTATATCTTTGACTTGGTCAAACTACTATCCAAATTAGGAAACCTATTATTAATAATATAATTTGGAGAACCAAATCATATCCAAATTAGATCAAACCAAAGCCCATGCCCTAATAATATAAATACAAACCCAACCTAATATTTTCCTCTCTCTTCATAACCACCAACACCCTACGTAGCCCCTACTTGCATGCGGTCACAACCTCGCAACCCGAAACCCTAGCTGACCCCTTTTTTTCACAAAATATAATTTCTTCTCAATTTTTGTGCCAACCACCACCACTCTTGCAACCCCTTCGACGTTTTCTTCCACCCTAGCAACTATAGGAGCAACCTTGTGAAAGTTAGAGAGGTGCAAGATGCGCTACTTGGGCCAAAACTCCGCCGAATAGAAGTCTGAAATATCACAGCAGGTTTGTCGACTTGTAGATGATGTTTTACCCACTTTTTCTCATCCGTTTCTCCTCAAACCAAATTTGTGAGTTACCTTTTTGTGTCTACTCCAACCTTTGGTCGCTGATCCCCTATTTTCAAGCGGTTTGTCCATGGCGTCGATTCTACGACAGGGTGTCCAGAACCGACAAATTTTGTTGCGGGCCACTTTTCGTCTATCTATGTTCAGTTTCTAACCTTTTTATATTTTTATTCATAATCTTGACCTCGATACCTTTCCTTCGCATATTAGAAAGTTAGGTTTCGCATCCGTTTTCTATTTTTTAAAAATTTATTACAATTGTCGTGTCACCGAACTCCGAAAAATTCTGTTTTCCTTGTGTCCAAAAGTGTCAAAACTCCATGAATCCATATTAAACTTTATGTTGTTCAAGGTTTAAAATTATAAATACTATTTTAACCAATTTTTGGAATTTTTACAGAATTTATTAATTTTATTTTATCATTGTTTCAGAACTAAATTAATGGGTCGAATTGAGGAAGTCATATGTGGCATTGATATAAGACCTCTTGTGAAAGGGTTTTCCTATTGAAAATATCATTATAGCAATATATAAATATTTATATAGAAAATCTAGAATTTAAATATATTATTTTTTATAATTGTAAAGTATTTACGAGAGGATTTGGTACCTTATGTACTTATATAATAGATGCAGTGTCGTAACAACGTTATGGCAACTAGGAGGCATAGATACTCATATAATTGATACATGATATATTGATATAGAATATTAAATATAATGTATTATTATAGGTGAGCTTGGTAGGATCGACAAGGACACCGGAGTTGGTCAAGACCACCCGCAGACAGCAGTTACAGGCAAGCGTGCCTTACCTTCGTTATAGATCTTTCTTTTCTGTCTTGTTGTTCTTTTTTTATTAACATTGCATGACGTAGGACGTTGATACTTAGTGTCCGCTTATAGACAGGTGCCGATGTCATGATAGTGACATCGAGTATTGACATTAGGTATTACGTATATACTGATGTGTCTATTGAAACAATTGACCACAGGACACCGACACATTCATGATGCGAGGTTTACATGACTATTCGTGGTATTAACCTCGTGTTAGCATTCTAGATTTCTTTATTAGTATTGCTTTTACTTTCGAGATGACTGTACAGACTTGACATTGCTAGATTCTAGACATGGGGATTGGGAAGAACTTGACTACAATATCAGACCTATTGTCGTGTGGCCCGTTGTTTAGTGACCTTTATATCTTTTGCAGAGTAAGGGATTATCACTATCGAGAATTGATTGTCCTTGGTGCCACGACACAGGTACTGGGGACAATATCCTGCTGAGATGCTAGTGAGCCTTAGTGGAAGGGGTCTGGTATTCTAGAAAAGTATCCCACTTGCATAGCACGTAGAGGGATACAGTAGATTGCCTTAGTTCATATTTTCATTTCTGTACCTTAGCATGTATATTATGCACCTTACTAGTCCCCTGAGGACCTGTCTATTTTTCAGGCTTAGACGAAGCTGAAGGCTACCCAGAGGTTTACGGTTCGGAAGCTGAGACAGAAGGCGTACCAGCACATGAGGACGAGATAGTGCCAGAGGACTTCTCGTGCTCATGTTACCTTCATATTTAGTCTTGCTACATTATTTCCTTTTCTTTTCATTAGACTGGTAGTTGATTTGTACTTTGTTTCTATCTCTGTGGTTTTGGGATGTTTTACCCGCATAGACTTCATTACTTTTATTGTTGGATATTTGAGACATTTTCTTATTTATTCTTGATCTCTTTGTGGATTCTGTGGATGTGATTAGATGTACATACCTGTGGACTGTGTTGTATTTCTGGGCATTATCATAATTTACAGCTTAAGTATTTCGCTAATGGGCTTATTGTGTAGCTTGGCCTATTAGTGAATTGATGCTGGCATGTATTCGTATACCTGGTCCTATGTATTTTGGGGTTGGACGTTACATGAACCCTTCAAAGATCCTTTAGCTTCATACTTAATAAAAAGATTGTATGCTATGTTACTTGCAGGGTTGCTAAATCACATCTTACATGGAACCCAGAAAGATAATTAATCACAAGACCGAAAGACAGATGCGAATCATTTTATAGATTATGTGCTTCGAATCATTTTATGAATATGTATGCTTGCGTGTTATTGCAATGAAATACATGATAAACGAAGCAAAAGTTCCAAATACTTGGGCGGTGAGTATATCGAACATTGGCTTAATGAATAGATGATAACACGAATAATAATACCCAAGAATTGGGCAGTGTGTATGCTTGAATTATGACCGTGAGAATGTATGGTAGCAATGATGCAGGAAGAGATTGAGTAATCAATATTCTATTATCCTGTCGTCGATGTAGAATGTTGATTATACTAAGACCCTGGATTAGGCAGTTGGTGTTTGTGAGCTCAGCTCAAGGCATGGTAGCAATACGAATGAGAATGGTGGCTGATTTCTTAGTTTTTCTTATCATGGATTATATATTTTCTTCATAGGTAAGTGTTTGCAAGAACAAAAGTTTTCCGAGAAAACTAGGTTACAAACTAAACAATAGAGTACAAGAGTACAATTTGAATATAAAAAGTCTAACTATAGAAATCTGATCAGAAGACGATCACTTTATCCCTTGGACGATGCGATGTCAAAGAAGAGACGCACTTGAACGTGCTGCAACAATTTGGTCAGGAGATTATGATCATTAATGATGCTGGAGGAATAATTCTGAAATCTATTTATAGAGTTTTGGGATAACCATAAGTAGTTATCCTGATTGGAACATGATGCTGGTTGGCGCAACATCACCCATATGCGCGAACGGTTGGCTTAACTACATGTGATGCATGGCATTCTATGAGAGAGATGCACTTGGTCATGGGCAATATCATGTGTAAGTTCTTCGAGATTAGTAGCATGCACGCCATGTCATCTTTAACTTCTTCTGGATGATAGTTGATCAATTTGGCACATGCTGATAAATGGTGCAGCACCATCCATGAAAAAGTGCTAAGTACTTCGTAACTAAGAATAGTTGATTATTTCGCACCAACTCTGCATGGCGTACAGTAAACGACAAACCTCATAATGACGACTCTGGCAATTCTCCTCGAGCGCTGCACGCTCATGATTCAAAGAGATATTCTTCGACTAACATGCTGTCAGTCATGATGACAGTTGTTTGGCTTCTCAAGAAAGATTGCCCGGTAGCTACAAGCGCCATGTGATGCTCGGCGCCATCTGATCTCAAGCGCCATTTGATATTTAACTTCTGGCACTATTTGTGAATGGCGTTTGTAATGTTTTGATATATTTTGAGCTTCTACAGTAAGTTGCATATACTTGCATGGTCATGGACAACTTCTACATAAGGTAGTTCCTCGAACAGTACTCTGCGGCCACGAACCCGGTTCGTCCTAGGGGAACAAGGATTGGTGCCGACGTACTGGCATCGGTATGTGGGACCTTTAGTGGGGCTAGCAACCCGCACTGCAAGGGGCACCGTTATACCAGAAAGACGGTCCAAGATGGCGCGTCGTCAGTGACCTTCATATAGATAGGTCAAGTGCTAATGATGTCTTATGTAGGCATAGTAAGTTATTGCTCAATTATAGGAAAGGATGTTAGTTGTTGGTAAGAATAACCTGAATGGTGACAACTATGATAAATATGATTTTGTTTCTAACAATGTTTTATGCAGGCAGAGTAAATATTATGAATGTACAGGGATGGCTACACGACCGTGGGTAAGAATCACCAAAGGATGATAACATATATGCTTTACATTATGCTGACTATATATATATATATATATATATATATATATATATATATATATATATATATATATATATATATATATATATATATAAGATGCATGCTTTACTTCTGTCGGATATGAACTGCTAATTGACCCTAAGGTAACAAAAAAGACCACTTTTAATAATGTTCTATAATATGATTACTTAGTGTTGTCTTTTTAGTTGAGTTGGGCCAGAACCGCTCGCCAGTATATAGATGATGTACTGACCCACATTGTGGACATTATTTCAGATGCTCATGCATGGGAAAATTGGTTGATCAATACTTGACATTGATGAATCGGATGTGTGTGCAGAAGCTCTTCTCGCAAGACGATGTCTTTTGCTATACGGAACATAATGTATGGAACAGTGTAATTCAAATGAACCAGTGAGATTGTAAGCCAAATCGACAAGTTCATTGTAAGACATGTCAGCATGTTTGGTTGTAAGCCTAAATGGCAAGGAGTTCAGTTGGCTATTCAAAAGTCTTTGTAATCTGTTGTAAACTCTGTATTTAGCTGCAAACCTTATAATCGATTACAATTATCAATAAATATGATATATTTCTTCATATCTTATTGTGACTTCAATTTATCTGCTTGATTTTGTTGCGATGTCGTTGTTTTCTGAGAAATATCGGATACTATAATGGTTTTGCCTTGTACAAGTGCAATATAGATTTGTACGGCATCACGCCCAGTGGGTAGTTTCTGATCTTCCGGAAACGTGGCGTAACACTTTCCAACAAGCTAATACTAAGTAAAATACTTGTTCGTCAATGTGCATGCGACTAATACGTTTACCCCTAAAAGGAGGGGGTCTCTGATAAAGACAATGTGGCTTGTATGATGTCCCCTCGCTCAAACCGATACAATCCTATAATTATATACATTTTTTAGTTATTTCAAAAATATTATCAAGAACCACCTACTAGCTTAGTAGTCATCATTACCTTAAGATAAGGGAACCATTCACAGTTTACTCTTATCTCAATTGGAGCCTCAGAGCTAGGTTGGTTCATCACTCAATTTCGTATGCTAAATATAGCATCAAGTACGAAAGTGAAGTATCGAGAGATTGTTTCTCCAAAGCGCACAAATTCAACAGTGCACACTCTATTCTTCGACTTTCTTATAATATACAAAAATATTGCCAACTGCTCCTCCACACAGCCCTATTTGTATCTTGAAGTGACTCATTGCTTCTTATCATACTTACTATATGGAAGGCAAACAAGCTCATACTTAGATAGGATACACATGTATCTTTTCCTTCCCACAAGATTTGATACATATGTGCATCCTTCCATTGTTATTTTTCAATAGACTCTCCAGCTATGCTTCTTCCTTTATTTTTTTTTGTGTCCCGTCAAAGTTAAAATGATACTTATAACGTAAAGTGTACTAGACATAGCAGCTAATATCATTAGATCATTAGGATCAGGAAAAGCCATATACAAAAAGTAAGCATTACTAAGTTTGGATTGATTATGCCAACTTGTCACTTTACAACAATACATTTAAGGGTTCATCCAAAATTGACATTCAATTTATATGGTAGATCTAATCTAATTTCTTAAAGGACTGTACACCTAGAAAATAAATCAGTTTCATGGATTTGAATTTTCCACAAGAATGTGATAATTCTATGTATACTAGTTCTGGATTTATTTGACATATATATAAAAAGCAGTAAAATTAACAAATCGACAAAAATAGGTAAGCATAAAGAAATAATTTTTATTATACAAATTATTATAAAAATTACAAAAAAATGGCAAGCAAAAATCTTTTCGTTCACTTGTTAATCTATCCATATGCTGTGCCAAAATGCCCAATAATTTTTTTTTTCAACAACAAAAATCATAAGCTTAGCCACATATGATAATTATTGTAAACCAATATCTTAAACATTGCATATGTAGATATTACCATACCACCGGTACAAATTTTCGCACATGTAGCCCTTTGGGGCTTGATTAATAATGTGGATGTCAAAAGTAAAAAAATTATGAGTTTGATCATGAGCTTAGCCACATATTATAAGCTTAGCCACAAGAATGGCTAGATCTACATAATTTAACACAAAGTATAGAACATTAGGTGTATTTTTCATTTTCATAGCTACAAGTGGGTTTAGCATCAATTTTCCATTTTCTTTTATTTGATCATGATGGCAAGTTGCCTAAAATCTTGAACACAATTTTGCTTCTTTTTTTCCATTTAAAAATCAGTAGAATGCTATAATTTCTAGGAAAATTCTTCCAAAGTCGACGACAATATCACCGATATAGTAGGAAAACAAGAAGAATCCATTATATCCAAGTAGAATAAAGGATAGATCTACACAATATAACTGGGAAGAATCAGAATTGGTACTATACAAATTTCCCAATGCAAATAATACAATTTTATTCTAGCAAAATATAGTCATATACACATTATAACAACAAAATAACATTTTAGGGGATCAGAAGAACACATATTTTTTGGTATATATACAAAATTTGTTGTTATTTTGTCGGTACAATACAAAATAACATACTATAACAACAAAATAACAGGAGATCACAAGAATAGGATATCACAATGACAACAAAATAATAGCAAAATAATAGGAGATTAAGTATAAAAAAAATTGTGTTCTCCTATATAATATGTGTTCTTGTGATCTCCTATCTGACTAAATAGGAAAAAGTGTATAACAACAGCAAAATACAGGAGTTTATGTAAAATGTGTATATGAAATTAAGAAAATGACAACAAAATTTATCATGTACCAACAAATAACATGAAACTTTGTATATGTATAAAATTTGTAGGAGATTACGAAATAACTCAGATCTAAATAACAAGAGATCACAATAAATATTATAACAAAAACAGAAGATTATGTACAAAATTTGTAGAAAAATACGAAATAAGTCAGATCTAGGAAGAATTAATTATGGCTAGATCTACACATTATAACATCAAAATAGGCTAAACTAAATTAAAACTGGTAAGAAAAAAAGGAGATTATGTTTAAAATTTGTAAAGGACATAAAATAAGTCAGATACATAAATAATAAATGCATATAACAACAAAATAGGTTAGATTAAATAAAAATTGGTTAGAAAATTAGAGAAGAAGTATAAAATTCGCACAAAAACATGAAATAAGTCAGATCCATGAAGAATAAATGGTAGATCTACATATTATAATAACAAAATAGGTTAGAGGAAATGAAAAATGGTTAAAAAAACAAGATTATGTAGAAAACTTGTACAAAAATACGAAATAAGTCAATCTAGGAAGAATAAAAGGTAAACCTAGAATAAAGGATATATCTGCATATTATAACAATAAAATATGTCAAAAGAAATAAAAAATGGTTAGAAAAAACAAGACTATATAGAAAATTTGTCCAAAAAGCACAAAATAAGTCACATCTAGGAAGAATAAAGGGTAGATTTACACGTTATAACAGTAAATAGGTTAGAGTAAATGAAAAATGGTTAGAAAAATTAATAATGTATAAAAACTTGTAAAAAAACACAAAATAAGCCACATCCAGGAAGAAGGAAGAATAAAGGGTAGATTTTCACCCTATAATAACAAAATATGTTAGAAATGAAAAATGGTTAGAAAAAAATATTATTTAGAAAATTTGTACAAAAATATGAATAAATGAAATCCAGCAAGAACAAAGGGCATATCTACACATTATAACAACGAAATCATATTCTAAATTAAGAAGTTTGAGAAAAAAATGGGTTAATGTTGTAGACGTGTATACAATCGGTTGGCAATCGAGAGCAGATGAGCAGTGACACGAAATACAACGATAATATTCCACAAAATCCAGCACGGAAGAGAAATCAACAATTCAACAAAAATATGCTTCCTGATCTTCTGCCAAGTCCTTTGAAGTGAGGAGGAAGTGGAAGAGGCTGAGTAGTTAGGAAACAAGATCCCGTTTGGTTCTGAACAAATAGAAGTTTGAATGTGTAAATTATATATTTCCATGGAGTACCCGTTGGTTTATATATACACCCAATATGTAAAACAAAAATAACAAAAAAAATACAAGTGTTATCAACAAAGATAATAGGTGGCTATTTGATAAAGATAAGATATGATCAAATAAAGATATCTATAATCTCTACACTCCCCCTCAAGTTGTAATAAATGTGAATCTTTATAGGGGGAGGCTCCTTGGCGCCACTATAGCTAGGGTTAGGGTTTAGGTGCAATGCAAGTTATGGGCTTCTCTCTAACAAAAATTCCAAGCCTTCTAGCTAAAGGCCCAAGAAGAAATTGGTTCAAGCTAAAAATTTAACTTAGCTAAATATCTAGATATTTCTAACTTAGCCATTAAGTTTGAAATCCTCTAACTTAGTCTCTAGGATCATGACTAACATCTAGGTTAGGACAAAACTAGGTTAAGGTCTAATATCTCAATTAGCACATTACTAATTAATCAAAATTCAAATTAATACAAAAGTCACAAAATGACCAAAATACCCTTAGTCTAAAAATTGGTAATTAACCACTCTAATCACATGGGATTGGTCCCCATGGTCATGATTAGTCTCTAGGTTAAGTAGTTCTATGGTTATACTAGTAGAACACCAAAATCACAATACACCAATTTAATTAGTATTTAAATAATCTGATTTCACTAATTATTCATTAACACGATTTAAATATATTATTTTATAACAAACATGGTTAATTTTACAAAAGTTCAAAATTATCCTCATTTTAGAAAAGGGGTTGTTATAAGTCTACCCCCATAGAAGAATTTCGTTCTCGAAATTTAAGGTGGTCGTACTCCTCTTAAGGTCATGTCCCCTACAATCATTATCTTAGAAACTTTATCTAAATCATATAATTTGAAAGAGTAACCTATGGGGTCATGGCATGTAATGTCAGTCTGGGGTCTCATCTAGTTATACTAATCATATGACAGTACTAGACAATCACAAGGTATCAAAACATACGAGGGGTGTATCAAAATATCTCCAAAAGACATACTAAGGTTTAGGTCAAAATTCACCTCCAACTAGGTCTGAGAACTAGAACTCCCTCCTGGAAGCAGGGCCTAAATTTCCAAGACATTTCTCATGAATCATTCTCTTGTTAAAACTATTATTCCTTCTTTTTGATTTTACTCTCCTCTATCATCTTAATCATCCCAAAATTTAAATTCCTACACCTTGTCCTAACTTGGATCCAAAACCCCTGGATCAAAGTTTTCGAAATCCTTAAACTTGTTCAAATCATTGTCCTTGAAATTTGTTCGAAGTTAATACTACTACGTTATGCAAGAATTATTCTCCATTATAGAATTAACCTTCATATTTCCTTCACATACACCTTCAAGATCATCCTTCTTAATTTATAAAAATCCCTACCAAATCTTTAAATTTTTCCTATACTCAAAATCCTTGTGTTCACTCTATTCCTAGTCATCCCCTTACCAACATCTTATTTGATTTTTGTATCATCATCGTATTACAGTTAAATTTCTCTTCTCCATCTCTAAATTTCCATATTTAGCATCACCACCTTAAGTGAAATATCTCGAGAACTAACCTAAAATTATTCAAGTTCACCAAAACAAACCAACCTCGAATATCCTTGTTATTTCTAAAGTGTACCTACAAAATATTACTGTTCCAACCATCATTATATACATCCTTCTGATCAGTCGAAGGGGTCACTACCTCCTGAGCAGACTAACATCCCATGTGGAAAACTGGTGATCATAATTAGCAGAGAACTAGCTACCAAGGTTACTTATTCTAATACCAGAGCTATACTATCACCTCTAAGGTGAAGGCCTATCACAAGTCATCAAATTATTGTGCTATGAAAGAATTATATCTAAAAGAAGTTTTACAAAGAATTAGACTAAATAACTAAAATTATCCCTACTCCTAAGTTAATTGATGATGAAACAAAACATTTTTTTTGAAAAAGACTGAAATGAAAGGTAGAGATGATATGTTTAAGAACATTCTCAAGATACAATCTGATAATCATATGCATCTGTCCAAAATCATGATACTCAGAATCCTCGTCATACTGGTAAGCAAGGCTACGATAAACCATAGAGTCCGCGACTAAGGTACATACCTCTAGAATAATGGTATTTAAAATTTTTGCATTGCCGTTAGCTTGGCTGCAAAAATCTTAAATTCTTACACCCGAGAAATATACTGCCCCGTCCCTACATCGTGTCCCGTTCTCCGTCCACGGGATGTGTGAGAAAGAAACACTGTCGCCATCGATTCAGTCGGAACCGATATGTCGGGATCGATTGAATAGATCGAACATGAACGATTGAATTAAGATCCATTCCCCGTTATGGAATGGCTTCTTCGGAACCAAGTCCCATATTCAGCGGGTTACGCCTCAAGGATTGACTCTGCGGCTGAGTCGGAAGAGACCTCCCGTTGCCCTGTTTTTCATACCGCTTGCGTTGGTTTTGGCTTTGGTTTTCTGAATGTGTTTTCGTGAATATTTTCGATGGTTTTCATGGCTTGTATTTCGAACTCACATTTTCTATCAAACTTCTTGAATAATACAGTGTTCTAATCGGTTGCTTGTGCTATTTCAGGTAATCGCGTAGGCGACGTCTAGCACGACCAACAAGTTCTCTTACCTCAAGCAAACTCAAGGTGAGTGGCTGACCCTTCTCTTGTCGACCTCTTCTTAGGTAAATCGATAATGTTGTTGCGAATGGAAGAATAAATGCAAAGGCACGGTCACTCTATAAACTATAGAAATGCATTAATTAAAGAATGACTCAAATAAAGTATGGATTCTATCTGAGTAAACTAAATAAGTCTAACTCGGTCATTGGACAACTTGTCGACAAGGGGAGAGTTTCCTCGAGCGACAACCCGGGGCTACGGGACCGACTCGGCTTAGGAGGAAATACGGTATAGCTGTGCTGGATGATAGCACGGGTTAAGTAGGGATTTACAGCGGGCTCGCTACTTGCGCTGCAAGTGTAATGCCCCGCTCCGCACGATGCATTACACTGAGACGTTGACTCAGCGAGTCGCGTTGACTGAATGAAATTTATCGATGCGAATCGATACAAAAGTTACGTTATCCCGAGCAACGCATCGAACTAAGTCGATACGAAGAGTTACCTTGTCCTAAAGAATGTATCGAGTTGAATCGATGCGAAGCGCTGCGTTGCCCCGAAGGATAAGTGCGTTGAGACGGCTCGAAGATTCTAAGAAATCGAATCGACCAAGGCGCAAGTCCGAATCGATACAAGTATTGATTTTAGTTATTTTCGTGTGCAGGCTATACATTGACGCAGAAATATTAGAGGTTGATATTTTGCCTTATTTAGTAAGGGGTCTGTGAAACCAAATCGTCGCCTTGCGACGGGCTGAGACTTGGGTACGGTAAGACAAATCGAACGCATAATTCAATGAAGCACGAAGTGCTCGAATGGCTAAGTCAGAAGAGTTGGCCGTGCAATGAAGTTATAAAATCGAGCCGTATCGGCTCGACGAAACGACAAAGGCGTATCGACTCAAGGTGGGAGGATTGACTCTTCTTTTTCCTCCTTCATATCTAAGTTGGAACGTATCATTGTATGCTAAGTTAAACTATCGACGCCACGGACGTGGTCCGATCGGAAGGTAAATCATAGTGTGTGTGTGTCGAACACTAGTTAGAAAAATTGAAATGAAACGTTGCATCATTTGCACGAGTTGCTATGGAACATTGGATATCGCAAAGGCGAGCGCCTCGGTGCGCAAGCCGTAAGAACATAGGATAACTGTATTCGGCGAGTGCCTTAGTGCACGAACCATTCCGTGCCTTCGTGCACGAGTTAGAAGGCTAGAACATTGAAAGACAATAGGCGAGCGCCCTAGCGTGGAAGCTACGAACATTGAACACTAAGGCATAGAACATAAAAATACGGCTTTGATGCGTGCAGCAAGTGCACGACGCGAAGGATAGATGATAAATGTGTCGAAACGTGCCTACGTGCACGAGTTTATAAAAGATGGCTTCGTTGCGCAAGAATACAGTTATGGCATGAATGTGGCAGAACTGTCGAAAATGACATGATGCCTCGAAAGGTGTTCGGGACCTTCGGGTCGTTCGGTTGACGAACATTGAGTTGAGGCATGATGCCATTGAATATTGAAACAAAGTACGAAATGTAAGAACATAGAAAGTTAATGGAAGAAATGCGAGATTATAAAGTCTGAGTCTTGGACTCAAGACTATATTTGGTTGTTTGATAAAGTCTGAGCCTCGGCTCAAGACTATGTTTGGTTGTCTGAATAATAGGGCATTGCATGGTCGAATGGACTTGAGGTAATTGCGATATCTTCCGTGCACGGAACGTTCCCTCCGAACGGGCGCACCGGGGTACCGGGACCGTTCGACCTAGGAGGGATGTAATCTTTGATAGGCGCACATCTGTGAAGTCCGATTCGCAATCGGTTGTAGATTTGAAAAGCCACAAATGATGGTATGTAGCGGTAAGTTTCGGTTGTTTGGGATAGCGACCCAGCCTGTGAAACGTCGGGCTACCCAAATTCGAGAAAGAAAAGAAGGAGAGAAAAGAAAGTAAGAAAAATAAAAGAGAAACTCCTTTAGTCTATTCTGGCGCGGATACGCCAACGACCTTCATATAGCTAAGGAACGATGGGTTGAAAGTGCAAGGCACGTATATGTCCTGCATACAGAGATCCTATATAGAGAGCAGTTATAACATGACAGGAAAGGAATGTGGCGTATTCACCTTGCGTCAGTGCAAGGGCGAGTGCGTCGACTTGGTAAGTCGCGCCACAAAACAAATACGGGATTGCTTGCATGCTTTGCCTATTCAATTTGAATAACATGCTTTACTGGTCTTGAATATGCCATAAAATTGACCCTAAGGAGAACATAGCAAGATCATAAGCTAAGTTGCATGATTCAACATAAACACTAAATGTCGATTTAGAAAGAAGGTCTTTGCATCAGTACATGCGAGGACGAACGTACTGATCCCCCACCAGCTTTCATGTACGGTACAGGAAATGGATGGCTCGCAACGAAGTTTCGCTTGAACACGTTGAGGCTTGGAATGCCGAAGCGTATTGAAGCGTACGATCGCCTTGAACGTTGGACTTGCAACAGGATTGATACGGCCGAGATATAGAAGGCATGATATATGGAATGGTGAAATCCTTTGTGGGCAAGAGAGAACCTGAGTGTTGTAGCCAATCTAGCATATATTGTTAGGCTATCGAAGCCTTTGCAATCTCAGTTTCGAATATCAATAAAGAGAATTATTTCATATACTCTGTTTTCCTTTCGTTGTTAACATCGAATCAAAAAAAGATAACCATTTGAGAACTTGTCATCTTGCCTAGCACGAGCGCAACTCCAGGCTCGTGAGGCATCACGCCCCCTACGAGGACGATGATTCGGGTGATTTCGGGTCGGGACGTGACAAATTGGTATCAGAGCTCTAGACTAAATTTCCTTCGGACGTTTGCTTGCTTCGATTCCAAAGAGTTGCCCACCACCAATCGAAATCACTCTTGACTCTACTCGATGCCGTACTAGATGTTCCATGCAATAAGTCTAATACAAAGCCGGGTAACGTTGTCGCACATACTTCAAATTTACTTGATGTTGCGGAGAAAGTCGTGAAAAGTTCGTTGCATTGAATGCACGAGCCGTGAAGTGTTATTTGCTGCAAGTGCAACAAATTGTGAAATATGATGTGAGATGTTGTTGTTGCAATGTAACATGTTGAATGAGAAATAAAATGATGCACGAAGTGCAACGATTTAATTGTGAATATGCGTTAAAATGAAAGTGATAAGTCAATATCGAAAGTGTTGAACGGATTTGGGCATTGACTTTGAATGTCGGGAGTAAATCGTTGCACGATGTACAACGCGTATCGGAAGTAAAATTATTGCACGTGGTGCAACACATGTCAAATTAATCGTTGCACAGAGTACAAAAGGAGATTGGAAATGAATTGATGCACGAAATACAACGGAAGGAACTCAAAATCATAAATCGATAGAACGGAAGGAACTCAAAATCATAAATCGATAGAACAAATCGTTCGGTTGCACACCGAACTTGTGTTAGCAAATGAAAACATTGGCCGAGTTGTGTCGGATTTGATTCAATCGAAGTTACGGTTGTGATCAAGCACGATCACTGCAAAAATCGTGAGTCGGAAGAGATTGTTGGGTTATATCGAGTATAATACGAGGGAAATAACTTGATTTCCGAGTGGTATATGCCATACCACGTATGCGATGAATGACTCGATTCCGAGTGGTATATGGTATACCACTTGTGCGATGAATTGCATCGACGCGTTGTGAGAATTGCGGAAGGTTTGTCCACAACGGACGAGAGAGTACCGAGACTCGATTGAAAATTTGTATGACGGTATGTTGATGCAAGTGTTCTTCGAAAATCGGTTGGGACGATAAGACGAGACCTATATCAATGAATGATACGTCGGACGGAAATTATAAGTCGGTCGGACGAGCGAGACTAGCGGAACGATTATGCCTTGAAGCAATAATCGGATCGACGGGAAAGGAAAAGTCAAACTTACAAATGAGTCGCACGACTTGCGATCTCGATAGAAATGTTAGGCGAGGCAAATCGAGTCGCACGACTTACGATCTCGATAGAAATGTTAGGCGAGGCGAATCGAATCGCACGACTTGCGATCTCGATAAAATTTTTGGGCGTGACGAATTATAATCGGATTGCACGATGTGCGACTTCGGTGAAGAGTTGGTTGACGCGAGTAATCGTGCCTAAGAAGATAGTTGGTTACGTTACGGCAAAAATCATTTGAGTACGACTGAAACATAAAAAACCTTAGAGGGTGTGATCGTATTACTCGAGGGTTCGATGTTGGATAATCGGTAACTCAGTTACGCGATCAAAGTATAGCGAGATGCGGTGAATCAGAAAACGAGTTGATGCATATGAAAAAGTTTGGTATGAACTTGGATGTATGTGATGTGCGTTAAGTTGACGTTGAAACGGATTCAAAGTTGACCCTTACGCTATTGAAATTGATACGACGTATCGAGATCGATACGTAAGGAAACGTAAGCATGATGTGAGAATACAAAGTGGAGTACGCCTGCGCTATCAAATTTTATTTTATAAGTAACAATACGAGAAGGAACGAACTGGTTGATCACGAACTTTGAGATTGATCAAGACGACACTATAAGTCATCGACGATTGCTCGATGCGTATAGCATCTCGTGTGTTGACCACAACTAAGATCGGCTCAAACTCAGTGCGAGTAGATGCATCGTGAATAGCAGAATCATTGACGGGTGTGCATGACTTTACTCGGAGGATAGTTGCGCATCAATTGCGTCGATAGAAACGATTTTGTCCGAAATTGGATAGTCACATAGAAATTGTCGGAACGTGATTTAGCTCCGAAATAAGATATAGCATGGTTCGTAGTGCTGTCCTTCGGTGATGATCCACAATTATCGAGCGTATCTTCGGGGCAGCTGACCCTAGAAGACTTGACCGCCAAATCAAATTGAATGCTGCAGACCGTAAGATGATCCATGCGATATCGCATATGAAATTGCATCGGTAATAAATATAGTGTGATACATATTGACGATAAGTCTAGGCGATCGAGAATTGTTGGAACAACTTTTGATTGAGAATGATATAGTTAGATTTGAGTATTCGTCGGATGAATAATTGAATGGTTATGTTGATCGGCGATCGAACAAGAAATTCACCAACGAACTTGGTGATTCGGATAGGCGATTGCGAGAATCATGCTACGCACGAGAGAGAACGATAAGGGAATGACTTACGAGTTATATCGTTAGATTTGGATTCACCTTGCAATTAAGCTTGCGTGAATCGAACTTATATTTGATGTTGCGAGACAGATAAGTTGGGAATTTGGCTGGTGAATTCCTACTCGTTAGGAAATCGGATGTAAGATACATCGTAGAGACTTCGTGTCAAGGAGATCGTTGCCTTGAGCACCGTCGCCTCGATATAAACTGTTGTGTTGGATAGATTGTGGCCTTCATGCAAAGTTGCGTCGGAAGAATTTGAGCACGGTGTCTAGGTAAGTAACATAGTGGGCGTAGTCCTGAATGTTGATACATTTGCAAGTCAACAAAGGAAATCGTATCGAGATAAGTTGCATAGCCAGACTTCGAAAATAGTTGGGTGGCGACTTCGAATGCAAGGCGTTGCGAAGGATCGTTGCGATCGAATGCGCGACGGCTCGACGCGACGCATAGAGTTGATAGTCCAGACGAAACATACGAAACGATAAATACGATTTTGAATCACGTTGCGTGCAGTGACTTTATTGAATGAATCACATATATATCGAATATATATGTATGCGATGAAATTTTGGGAACAGTTGCTAAAGATAAGTCTGATCGAGAGTACGGGATGGCAAGCATAGGATTAAAATTTACCTGTCAGCTTTGTTCCAATTTTCTACAACTGGACTTGGTCGAAATACATATATTTTCGGGACGCCTTAAATATAGGTACGGATCCAAATCGAGTTATATATAAATTCAAATCAAGCTGTAGGAAAGACTTTCGAATGTTAATGAAAAGCTTGCAAGATAGTATGAAACTGAACAACATTGGTGGGAGGAGATCGTGAAATGATCTATAAAATACTTGATCGGAGTGTTGGTTTTGGTTCGAGGACGAACCTTGTTTTGAGTGGTATATTCTGTAATGTCCCGCTCCGTACGGTGCATTACGCTGAGACGTTGACTCAGCGAGTTGCGTTGACCGAATAAAACGTATCGATGCGAATCGATACAAGAGTTACGTTGTCCCGAGCAATGCATCGAACTAAGTCGATGCGAAGAGTTTCCTTGTCCCAAAGAATGCATCGAGTTGAATCGATGCGAAGCGCTGCGTTGCCCCAAAGGATAAGTGCGTTGAGACGGCTCGAAGATTCTAAGAAATCGAATCGACCAAGGCGCAAGTCCGAATCGATGCAAGTATTAATTTTAGTTGTTTTCGTGTGCAGGCTATACGTTTACGCAAAAATATTAGAGGTCGACATTTTGTCTTATTTAGTAAGGGGTCCGCGAAACCAAATCGTCGCCTTGCGACGGACTGAGACATGGGCACGGTAAGCCAAATCGGACGTATAATTCAATGAAGCATGAAGTGCTTGAATGGCTATGTCCGAAGAGTTGGCCGTGCAACGAAGTTATGAAATCGAGCCGCATCGGCTCGGCGAAACGACAAAGGCGTATCGACTCAAGGTGGGAGGATTGACTCTTCTTTTTACTCCTTCATATCTAAGTCGGAACGTATCATTGTATGCTAAGTTAACCTATCGACGCCACGGGCGTGGTCCGATTGGAAGGTAAATCATAGTGTGTGTGTCGAACACTAGTTAGAACAATTAAAATGAAACGTGCATCATATGCACGAGTCGTTATGGAACATTGGATATCGCAAAGGCGAGCGCCTCGGTGCGCAAGCCGCAAGAACATGGGATAACTGTATTCAGCGAGTGCCTTAGTGCATGAACCATTCCGTGCCTTCGTGCACGAGTTAGAAGGCTAGAACATTGAAAGACAATAGGTGAGCGCCCTAGCGTGCAAGCCACAAACATTGAACACTAAGCATAGAACATGGAAATACGGCTTCGATGCGTGCAACAAGTGCACTACGCGAAGGATAGATGATAAATGTGTTAAAACGGGCCTACGTGCACGAGATCATAAAAGATTGCTTCGTTGCGCAAAAATACAGTTGTGGCATGAATGTAGTAGAACTGTCAGAAATGACATAATGCCTCGAAAGGTGTTCGGGACCTTCGGGTCATTCGGTCGACGAACATTAAGTTGAGGCATGATGCCATCGAACATTGAAACGAAGTACGAAATGTAAGAACATAGAAAGCTAATGGAAGAAATACGAGATTATAAAGTCTGAGTCTCGGACTCAAGACTATGTTTGGTTGTTTGATAAAGTCTGAGCCTCGGCTCAAGACTATGTTTGGTTGTCTGAATAATAGGGCGTTGCATGGTCGAATGGACTTGATAATTGCGATATCTTCCGTGCACGGAACGTTCCCTCCGAACGGGCGCACCGGGGCACCGGGACCGTTCGGCCTAGGAGGGATGTAATCTTTGATAGGCGCACATCTGTGAAGTCCGATTAGCACTCGGTTGTAGATGTGAAAAGTCGCAAATGATGGTATATAGAGGTAAGTTTCGGTTGTTTGGGATAGCGACCCAGCCCGTGAAACGCCGGGCTACTCAAATTCGAGAAAGAAAAGAAGGAGAGAAAAGAAAGTAAGAAAAATAAAAGAGAAACTCCTTTAGTCCATTCCGGCGCGGATACGCCAACGACCTTCATATAGCTAAGGAACGATGGGTTGAAAGTGCAAGGCACGTATGTGTCCTGAACACATAGATCCTGCATAGAGAGCACTTATAATATGACAGTGAAGGAATGGGGCGTATTCACCTTGCGTCAGTGCAAGGGCGAGTACGTCGACTTGGTAAGTCGCGCCACGAAACAAACACATGATTGCTTGCCTGCTTTGCTTATTCAATTTGAATAACATGCTTTACTGCTTTCGAATATGCCATGAAATCGACCCTAAGGAGAACATAGCAAGATCATAAGCTAAGTTGCATGATTCAACATAAACACTAAATGTCGGTTTAGAAAGAAGGTCTTTGCATCAGTACATGCGAGGACGAACGTACTGATCCCCCACCAGCTTTCATTCAGGATGCAGGGAATGGATGGCTCGCGGCAAAGTTTCGCTTGAACGCGTTGAGGCTTGGAATACCGAAGCGTATTGAAGTGTGTGATCGCCTTGACGCTCGGACTTGCAACAAGATTGATACGGTCGAGATATAGAATGCATGATATATGGAACGGTGAAATCCTTTGTGGGCAAGAGAGAACCTGAGTGTTGTAGCCAATCTGGCATATATTGTTAGGCTATCGAAAGCCTTTGTAATCTCAGTTTCGAATATCAATAAAAAGAATTGTTTCGTATACTCTGTTTTCCTTTCGTTGTTAATATCGAATCAAAAAGAGATAACCATTTGAGAACTTGTCATCTTGCCTAGTACGAGCGCAACTCCAAGCTCGTGCGACATCACGCCCCCTGCGAGGACGATGATTCGGGTGATTCCGGGTCGGGGCGTGACAGCAAGGACCCCGGCTAACAAAGCTATAAGTCCAGGATGGCTTGTGGTGTCAGTGACCAATGATGCAAATTTTTGTACAATACGTTAACGATAACAATTGACAGGGAAGAACATGGTAAGTCTCACGATGCACGGCATGCTCTGTCGTGGGTAAGTTCTAAAGTAATAATTACATTATGCTTATCCAAATTTATTAGGATGGTTAGAAACATTCATAAACTAAGTCATATAAACTCTTCAACCAAATGAGAGCTTGGAACTTAAATAGCCATGCACCAGTACAAAGTGTAATGTACTGATCCTCGCTCTCCACGCAGGTACCCCGAACCAGGAAGGGCATGCTACTTAAATCTCATAGCGGCGTGAATACTTTTGAAGCCTCGTTCGTGAGTTGAAGGCTTATTTCTGGAAATCCTTTTGAAGACCCTGCACTCAGTCCAAAAGAAAGAAAAGATGACGACTCGACTTCCCTCAATAGCAGGTAGAAAGTGTTATGTTTGCTTGTAAAAAGGGATGTAATGTATGGAACGACTATCTCATCAGCGTTCGTTTTGTAAGTTGAGTCATGTTGTCAGCCCGCACGGCACTGATTGTAAAGGAGTCATGTAAATGAAGTTTTATTATCAATAAAAAGTTTACTTTTATTTCAAACGTGTCAATCAATTTTCTCTGCGTACTCTAATTTGATATTGTATTTCGGATAACCTTATGACTATGCCTTGTGCGATCGCAACTTTGGTTCGTACGACATCATGCCCGGGGGCAACTATCGATTCTGCGAAATCGGGACGTGACATAATGGTATCAGAGCACGGCTTTACATCCTTTGGCCTCATGTCTTAAGTTTCAAACCTTTGACCTCGCATCGATATCTATGAGATAAGTTGTTCCATACAATGAGTCCGTAATAATTTATGACTGATGTGTTTGCCTTCGTATTGTAGAAGTGCCAGAACCCGCGATCGAGCAAGAACATAGCGCTTCTAGTGGCTCGAGCAGTTCGCGGGCCGGAGCTTCTAACAATGCCATTGAAAGGATGTTGCGTATGATGGAGGTACAACAGAAACTGTCCGAGAACCGACATCAACAGATGGAGGCACGACAGGCCCAGTTCGAAGCTCGCTTCGACGCACAAACTAAGCTGCAACAAAAATAGTTAGATACTCTGCAGCAGATCGTCCAGACAATTGTGGCCAATGGAAACTCCGTGACTACGCCTACTGTTACTGCGCCGACGTTCCAACCCATTGAAGTCGAACTGAAGGAGCCCGAATGTCAACCTACGACACTGAAAAGATACAACTTTGAAGTGTCAGAATTCAAGAAAGCGTGCCGCACTTCCTTCAGTGGCACCGAAGGCCCTTCTATTGCCATCGGCTGGTTGGAAGAGCTAAAAGATCACTTTGAGCACCTCGGCATTGAAGAATCAAAGCAAGTCACCTGCGCACAACTTCAACTACGGTTGAATGCGCACGGCTGGTGGGCCGTGCACAAGCGAGCGATTCGATGTGACAATAACACAACACCGATCTCTTGGGCCACATTCCACAAATCCTTCGAAGTCGAGTACCTCCACTCAGCCGTTCATAAACAGAAGGAGAACGAATTCATGCAGTTGAAGCAAAGGAACCTGACAGTGCAACGGTACACCGCAGAGTTCAACAGATTGTCCAAATTTGTTGGTACATTTCTCCATACAGAGGAGTGTCGTGTGCGACATTTCGAAGTGGGTCTGTGGCCCTCTATTCCTGCTCATGTGACGGTTCCGGAATACAAAATCGTGGGCGAGGCTCTGAACCATGCTCTTCGCCTTGAGAGCCAGTACCCTTCCATTGCTGCCGATGCTGTGCACCACTCTAATCACAAATGTCCTAGTCATACGGAAGGCAACAATCATGCGTCAAAGCGTCCAAACAACGACGGCTATAGAGGACATAACACATTTCCTCGCTTCACCAAGTATAACTACGTCGGACATACTGACAAGAACTATACTGTCTTAGATGGGGGATGTTTCTTTTACGAAAATAGGGGGCACCAATTTCGAGATTGCATGGCTTGAAGACAAAATCACAATGCACCACCACAACAAAGCCGCCAAAGGAATCGTGTCACGACCCGCACCCGGATATACGGGTACGAATACGTGGGCCATGCCCAGCCTACGCCGTAGTATCGGCGGTAGAGCGCTGTCAAGTACCCTATACTAACTACAACATCTAAAGATCCATAACTATAAATGTACTCATATCACATCACGAAGACTAAGGAAGATAAGACAAGAAATAATAACAATATCACTAGAACAACAAGAATCTACAAGGATCATAAGACAGGAAAATAAAGAAGGAACAATAAGACTAACTAAGGATAACTACCAGGCAACTCACATAGAAGAATAGTGAGATCCACCTCAGCTAGCAACATCATGAAGTCCAATACTGAGGGCACAACTACTCCTAAAATTTTATCAACATATCCAGTCAAGATGGAACGAGCACAAATCTCAAATAACAGTTCTAATTAGCCGATATTGAAAATGTAGTAGTAAATAGAGAGAATATACAAGAAATCATGAAATGTACATGTGAGTATCATGGCAAGGTAAGCTGTAAATCTAGAGCTAGAACAAGACAAGTAAAACTGATCATGGCATGTACAAGAATCAAGAATCATCTATCTAAGTGTGTGAGTACTAGTTTCAACATGTGGCCGGCTTGGGTCTGCACAAGGTCTACTGGCCTGGTTAATCATACGTGGGGTGTATGATTAACACTCATAAGATCTACAAGAATAACAAGGTGGATAATGACCACACACCTACACTAATACTCCCCGTCCCCGATTAGTATAGTGGATCCAACCATGACACATCATGACACACGATTCTCCAAGAGGGTAGCTAGCCTTCGCAGGAATCGTGTCTATACAATGCACAAGGAATAAGAAAGACTTGTACAAGATATACCAAGGAAAGTGAGGAATAACATCTCATGACGGGATCCAGAGAAATACCAATCTGTATGAACAATGTGTCAAGAGAACAAGGATATCTACACTAAATACAAGAAACATAGACGATATCATAAAACAAAAATATTATCAGAGAATGTACTCGCCTGTGATCTGGTGGAATATGTCAACTGGTCCAAGAACAGTGCCTCGAGGACCTATAGGTGGAATACTGTATCAATATAAGGGTTTGGAAGTAAAATCAAGTCATACTAAGTCAAACTAGGTCAAGACAAGTCAAGGATTGACTTACAGTTGACTTTTGGTTAACTGGTCAACTCTGGTCAATTCTAGGTCAAACTTGACTAACGTTGACTAACAGTTGACTTTGGGTCAACTGGTCAACTTCGGTCCAGTTCTAATCAATTTTATGCTATGGTTGACTTCCGGTTGACTTTTGGTCAAAATAGTCAACTGTGGTCAACCAAGGTCAAAACTAGTCTAATCTAGGTCAAATGTTGACTCTAATTCAACGTTCAGTCAAAGTAGTCAACCATGGTCAAACTGGGTCAAAGCTAGTCTCTACAAACATCTACAGGGTCAACACATCAATTTTAGTAATGGTGAAATCACAGGAATCGACGAATCTCAAAATACCACAAAAGAGAAGGATTATAATAATAGGGTGAAAACCTACAGATGTTGTCAGATGGTGAAACAACCATTACCAACGTGTCCAGAATGGTCGAAATAGCTAGAATAGCCTGTCCATAAGTCCAATTTGGATACATGAGCAAAAAGGTAATTTCGAGTCAAAACGGTGTCCGTGTCGGATCCGCTTTGCACCAAAAAATGTGCAAGAAAACTAGTCTACCAAACCTAATAAATTATATGTCCACGAATCCAGAATGACGATCGAATCCAACGGTATATCCAAAATTAGATTCCGTTGACCCGATCTCAGATTGGTCCGTTGACCCGGATACTGGAATCCGATTTGCACGAAAAAGCGTGTCGGAGCCAATGTCCTCAAAACTCAGCAAATTATATGTCAACGAGTCCAGAATGACGATTCGAACTCAACGGTATATCCGGAATTGGATTCCGATGAGTCGAACTCAAAATGACCCGTTGACCCGGATATTGGTATCCGACTTTAACCGAAATGCGTGCCGGAACCAATGTCCACTAAAACCTAGCAAATTATATGTCAAAGAGTCCAGAATGACGATACGAACTCAATGGTATATCCGGAATTGGATTCCGATGAGCCGGCGTCAAAAAGTCCCATTGACCCGGACTGTGGGGCCCGCTTTGCATCGAAATACGTGCCAGGGCCCACGTCCTCCAAATCTAACAAACTTTATATGAAAATATGCCAGAACGACGCCACGAGTCTATTGGTGGTGTCAGAAATTGAATCCGGAGTCCCGGGTTCAAAAAATAGAATTTTACAAGTGCAACACTAAGAATTCGAACGGCCAACTTTGGCGTCGAATTCGACCGACCTAACAAGCTCAAACTGAAATGAAATCTAAAGGGGGCAGGAAGAGGGTTATACCAGCTATGCACCGGAACCGACGGCGCACCAAACGAAGCTGCTACGGCGAAGATAAGAACCCGCGAAGTTGGCATCGCAAAACTGTCCAAAAATAGTACAAATTAAAACGTCAACTTGGTGGCCGGTTTTGATGTATCAAACGACGAAATTAACGGACGAAAATTGAGGGGAGTGAATATGGATATACCGAGATTGTGACGGAGCGAAGAAATCGCCGATCCAACGGTCGAATTTCTCAGAAAACGTGCACGAAGTCGCTGCGACGGAACGCCATTTCAACTCCGGGTCCGAGCTCGTCACGACGGGAACCCGTGCCAAACGCACGAAACGCCTAGGCGGTGCGTCCCGGAGGACGGTGGCCGCCATGGGGAGGTCGCCCAGCCCGCGTGCGGCTGTGGGGGGGCTCGTCGGTGACGGCGGTGGCCTGGGCGGCGCGCGGCTGCCAGCGTGCAGTTGCTGCACTGCTGCGCTGCGCTGCAGCTGTTCGACCATGGCTGGCCGAGCCCGAGCCCGAGGGTGGAAGGATGAGGAGAAGGTGGTTCGGGGGGGTGGCTTGTGGTGGTGGTGTGTGGAGATGGTGTTGAAGAAGAAGAAGTAGATGATGGTGAGGGTAGTGGTTATTTGATGATGCCATGAAGAAGAAGGAGTTGAGGAAGAAGAATGATGAAGGAGAGGAGGGTGTCGGCTGAGAGTAGGGATGGGGTGTGCGTGTACAGGAGAGAGGGTGAGAGTTAATTTGTTTGTGTTGAAATGAAGGGAGAGAGAGAGTGATGGAAGATTATATAATAATATATGTGTGTATATTAATTAAAGAGGGAGATATTTAAGAGACAAAAAAAAGAAAGAGGGAGGGGGCTATTCGTGAACAGGAGGGGGGGGGGGGGTTTGTGTGTGCTGGTGTGATAGGTGAGGTGGTGAAGTGTAATAAAGGGAAAGGGATATATATATATATATTATATATATATATATATATATATATATATATATATATATATATATATATATATATATATATATATATATATATATATATATATATATATATATATATATATATATATATTATGTGTATATATTATGTGTATATATATATACAAATGAGGGAATTAGATATTTATACATAAAGAGATATTTAGAGTAGAGGAAAAATATCAGTGGGGTGTTCGGGTAGTCACGAGAGGACAACATGGAGCTGGGATTGGGTTCAGTGGAGCCGGGTTTGGCCAAAATGGACATGGTGCAATATTCGAATTACAAATAGGTATTTATGATCATGGGTAAATAAGTAGCATGTGGGAGCTCAAATAAATGGGACAAAAGTGTCAGACGAGTAGTAGGCTCAATGTGGGCCATATCCATACTTTGGGTCGACTAGGTTGGATCGATGTCGGGTCCCGAAATTAAATTAGAAATTAAATCAGGTTTTACGGTAGATAATTAATTGGCCTAATTTGACCCGAAAGTTGTGCGAAGGAAATGAAGCACAAAATGGAGCGTCTGAGCGGGACACGAAGGTCATGGGTGAAGAGCGTCTCGAGTAGATCATTCATGAGAAGTTGGTTCTGAGAAAACGACTGGTCTGGTGCTCCTAAATTAAAAGTCACGTTAACGTGCATATGAGGATCAAGAAAAAGAGTGGGAAATCAATTTATAATTAAATGGTCTAAATTGACCCGAACTTACGCGAAGCAAAAAGAGTACAAGGGAACAAGTTCGAGTGGGACACGAAATATCAATGTGAAGATAACCTCGTCTACTACAAACTCCAAGAAGGAAGTTTCTAGAGACTGGCATCCCTGGTGCTCTAGAATTCCAAGTTACGGTAAAGAGCATTTAATGATCAAAATTAATTAATCAAAATTAATTATCGAGAATAAATTATTTGGAAAATTCGAAAATAAATCTCGGAAATTTAGGGGGCTTACATCCTACCCACCTTATAAAAATTTCGTCCTCAAAATTAAAGGTTGGTAGTGGGGTTAAAACATGATAGAAGATTTAGGCAATATTTTAGGCACGATTCAAGATTGACGAGTTTCGCACGATCAAGAAAATTAATTCAAAATTGTTCAGACACGATGAGGGATTTGGCACGATAGAATCATGATACGAACAAAATTATGTGTGCATGATTTCAGAAATAAGTCAAGTCATTGGGACACGATTTAAGAGACGATAAGGATAATCGAAGATATAAATGAAGTTCAAGTACGGGATGATTTGTAGGACTTAGGTTGATGGAAATCAACCCAAAAGTCGCACAGGCCCGATCAAGATGAAAAGCTAACCATGACCAAAACAAGGTTTGGCATGGTTTAGATGAAATCTCAGACACAAACAAAATCGAAGTCAAGGTCTTATAGGCCCGATCAAAGATTAAGGAGGATGATTAATAAAATCATGAAATACGATCCAAGTTCGAACGCGATTAAAATCAAAAATAGTCTAAGTTCACTTGGCACGATTTGAGGTACGACAACGAAATCAAAACTGGAGCTTCGTCCGATTACAATCAAGTCAAAATTTGATTAACAGGATTTCAGCTCGATGAAATTAGATTTAGGGTTATACATAGGCACGATCAAGATGAAAATGACGTGATTGGGCATTGTTAGGAATGATCAGATGTTAGCACAAACATTGATCAAGGATTAACCATCTGATCATGAGTGAAATCAAGACTCAGACGCGTTAAAAATTTGTGATGATTAACCACTTAGGAACGATTTGGAATAGAACGAGGAAAATCGAAAATCTAGTCTTGATTAGGAATGAAACCTGAGCACGAGCGACTAGAGAACCAAAATTCAAGTACGAAGGAGATCTATTTCGACACAGTCGATTAGGGTTCAAGATTTTTAGCACGATTTGAGGGTTAATATTATCAAGATCATGAAAATCAAAGTCGGATAGTCATGATCTAAAACAGGGCTAAGAGAAGCAAATGGAGAGTAAATTTTGAGAATAGCACGATTGAGAGATAGATTTGATAGATATCATATTATAGGTCACATAAGCACGATCAAGAACCAAGTTCAGTTATGAAAGACGATAAAATCATGAATTCGAAATCAAGGTCCTAAAAGCACAATTTAGGAAGGAACCCAAGTCACAAAGGAATTTGAAGTCATCTAGAGTCTAGTCTGCAACCAAGACTCTTTGGCACGATAAACAAGACGACCAAAATTGATTGGTCATGGATAGAAGGGAATCAAAATCTTAACTGTATCGAAATTTAAGAAACAATTGAGATATTAACATTTCGAAATTTTCAAGTGTAGATGACAGATGTAGATATGAGATAGGTGATTGGTGAAATCAAGACATAGCTAAACAAGTCAAAAAAAATAATGGCAAGATGAGGAAATCATCATACGATGAGAAAAGAAATGAATGATAAGTCGAGAAATAAGGGTATGAATTGTCCTCATCATTTAGTCAAAAAGAAGTGAATCAATTTAAGATACGACCTGATAACCATACACGTCTATCCAAAACTATGCTGCTAGAATTTACGTCACGCCAATAAGCTTAGCTGCAATAAACGATAGAGTCAATAACTAAGGTATACACCCTATAATCATATCATCTAGATTCCTTACCACGCCAACCGGTATGGCTGCAATAGAATCTAAATTCCATAATTAGGATAGTATATCCAAAATCAAGCTCCATGTCCCTGTCAGGCTAGCTAATATGACTGCGATAAATTCCATACTCCATAAGTAAAGTAGACATTTATCGTTCCCATCGTCTCCATCAAATATGTTTATCGTGATATCTTAACTCAATTCTTAAAAGAATTATCCAAAACAAAATCAAAGGTCAACAACGAATATTAAGATTTAAAATTCAACAACAAGTCAAGGGTAAGTTAATAGAAACAACGGAAACAACTTCCGAGATAGGGTTCAGAGGAAAATCTCAGGGAAAGTCCCGAGGGTACTACCTAGGTCAAGATAGAAAGTGGTGGAATATAATCTAAAACAAACCTCGACAATGATACGAGGTTGGTAAATCATATTCTCTCCCCAACCTAGATGATATACAAGTCCAACTTATACCTTCCCTCTGGGGTCCACAAACTCATTCCAAGAAAGAATAAAGTTGATAACGGACAGATGTTTCAGAAATCATGATGGACAGGAACAAATGGGAAAAGTTTCGAAAGGTTCAAAATAAGATTCCCAGGGGTCATCCCTGGAATCTACCAAGAGTTCCTAATATGTGACTGAGTACCAAAATCCTAAAATATTCCATGACTCAATCTTAATCCTAGGACAGGCTCGCAGTAGTACAGATAAGCTCAAGTACTACCACGACTTCGCATTAATAGCAAAGACTGACCTGCATGGGCCACCACTAAAAACATGTCACGACCCGCACCCGGATATACGGGTATGAATACGTGGGCCACGCCCAGCCTACGCCGCAGTATCGACGGTAGAGCGTTGTCAAGTACCCTATACTAACTACAATGTCTAAAGATCCATAACTATAAATGTACTCATGTCACAGTACGAAGACTAAGGAAGATAAGACAAGAAATAATAACAATATCACTAGAACAACTAGAATCTACAAGGATCATAAGACAGGAAAATAAAGAAGGAACAATAAGACTAACTAAGGATAACTACCAGGCAACTCACATAGAAGAATAGTGAGATCCATCTCAGCTAGCAACATCATGAAGTCCAATACTGAGGGCACAACTACTCCTAAAATTTTATCAACATATCCAGTCAGGATGGAACGAGCACAAATCTCAAATAATAGTTCTAATTAGCCGATATTGAAAATGTAGCAGTAAATAGAGAGAATATACAAGAAATCATGAAATATACATGTGAGTATCATGGAAAGGTAAGCTGTAAATCTAGAGCTAGAACAAGGCAAGTAAAACTGATCAAGACATGTACAAGAATCAAGAATCATCTATCTAAGTGTGTGAGTACTAGTTTCAACATGTGGCCGGCTTGGGTCTGCACAAGGTCTACTGGCCTGGTTAATCATACGTGGGGTGTATGATTAACACTCACAAGATCTACAAGAATAACAAGGTGGATAATGACCACACATCTACACTAATACTCCTCGTCCCCGATTAGTATAGTGGATCCAACCATGACACATCATGACACGCGATTCTCCGAGAGGGTAACTAGCCTTCGCAGGAATCGTGTCTATACAATACACAAGAAACAAGAAAGACTTGCACAAGATATACCAAGGAAAGCGAGGAATAACATCTCAGGATGGGATCCAGAGAAATACCAATCCGTGTGAACAATGTGTCAAGAGAACAAGGATATCTACACTAAATACAAGAAACATAGACGATATCATAAAACAGAAATATTATCAGAGAATGTACTCGCCTGTGATCTGGTGGAATATGTCAACTGGTCCAAGAACAGTGCCTCGAGGACCGATAGGTGGAATACTGTATCAATATAAGGGTTTGGAAGTAAAATCAAGTCATACTATGTCGAACTAGGTCAAGACAAGTCAAGGGTTGACTTACAGTTGACTTTTGGTCAACTGGTCAACTCTGGTCAATTCTAGGTCAACTCTAGGTCAAACTTGACTAACGTTGACTAACAGTTGACTTTGGGTCAACTGGTCAACTTCGGTCCAGTTCTAATCAATTTTATGCTATAGTTGACTTCTGGTTGACTTTTGGTCAAAAAAGTCAACTGTGGTCAACCAAGGTCAAAACTAGTCTAACCTATGTCAAATTTTGACTCTACTTCGACGTTCAGTCAAAGTAGTCAACCATGGTCAAACTGGGTCAAAGCTAGTCTCTACAAACATCTACAGGGTCAACACATCATTTTCAGTGATGGTGAAATCACGAGAATCGACGGATCTCAAAATACCACAAAAGAGAAGGATTATAATAATAGGATAAAAACCTAAAGATGTTGTCGGATGGTGAAACAACCATTACCAACGTGTCCAGAATGGTCGAAATAGCTAGAATAGCCTGTCCATAAGTCCAATTTGGACATAGGAGCAAAAAGGTAATTTCGAATCAAAACGGTGTCCGTGTCGGACCTGCTTTGCACCGAAAAAACGTGCAAGAAAACTGGTCTACCAAACCTAACAAATTATATGTCCACGAATCCAGAATGACGATACGAATCCAACGGTATATCCAGAATTAGATTCCGTTGACCCGATCTCAGATTGGTCCGTTGACCCGGATACTGGAATCCGATTTGCACGAAAAAGCGTGTCAGAGCCAATGTCCTCAAAACTCAGCAAATTATATGTCAACGAGTCCAGAATGACGATACAAACTCAACGGTATATCCGGAATTGGATTTCGATGAGCCGAACTCAAAATGACCCGTTGACCCGGATATTGGTATCCGACTTGCATCGAAATGCGTGCCGGAACCAATGTCCACTAAAACCAAGCAAATTATATGTCAACGAGTCTAGAATGACGATACGAACTCAACGGTATATCCGGAATTGGATTCCGATGAGCGGCGTCAAAAAGTCCCGCTGACCCGGACTGTGGGGCCCGTTTTGTACCGAAATACGTGCTAGGGCCCACGTCCCCCAAATCTAACAAACTTTATATGAAAATATGCCAGAACGACGCCATAAGTCTATTGGTGGTGTCAGAAATTGAATCCGGAGTCCCGGGTTCAAAAAATGGAATTTTACAAGTGCAACACTAAGAATTCGAACGGCCAACTTTGGCGTCGAATTCGACCGACCTAACAAGCTCAAACTGAAATGAAATCTAAAGGGGGTAGGAAAAGGGTTATACCAGCTGTGCACTGGAACCGACGGCACACCAAACGAACCTGCTACGGCGAAGATACGAACCCGCGAAGTTGTCATCGTAAAACTGTCCAAAAATAGTACAAATTAAAACGTCAACTTGGTGGCCGGTTTTGATGTATCAAACGACGAAATTAACGGACGAAAATTGAGAGGTGTGAAGATGGATATACCGAGATTGTGACGGAGCAAAGAAATTGCCGATCTAACGATCAAATTTCTTGGAAAACGTGCGCGAAGTTGCTGCGACGGAACGCCATTTCAACTCCGGTTCCGAGCTCGTCACGACGGGAACCCGTGCCAAACGCACGAAACGCCTAGGTGGCGCATCCCGGAGGATGGTGGCCGCCATAGGGAGGTCGCCCAGCCCGCACGCGGCTGTTGGGGGGCTTGCCTGCGACGGCGGTGGCCGGGGTGGCGCGCGGCTGCCAGCGTGCAGTTGCTGCACTGCTGCGCTGCGCTGCAGCTGTTCGGCCATGGCTGGCCGAGCCCGAGCCCGAGGGTAGAAGGAGGAGGAGAAGGTGGTTCGGAGGGGTGGCTTGTGGTAGTGGTGTGTGGAGATGGTGTTGAGGAAGAAGAAGTGGATGATGGTGAGGGTAGTGGTTATTTGATGATGCCTTGAAGAATAAGGAGTTGAGGAAGAAGAATAATGAAGGAGAGGAGGGTGTCGGCTGAGAGTAGGGGTGGGGTGTGCATGTACAGGAGAGAGGGAGAGAGTTAATTTGTTTGTGTTGAAATGAAGGAAGAGAGAGTGATGGGAGATTATATAATAATATATGTGTGTATATTAATTAAAGAGGGAGATATTTAAGAGACAAAAATAGAAAGAGGAAGGGGGCTATTCGTGAACAGGAGGGGGGGGAGGGGTTGTGTGTGCTGGTGTGATAGGTGAGGTGGTGAAGTGTAATAAAGGGGAAGGGATATATATATATATATATATATATATATATATATATATATATATATATATATATATATATATATATATATATATATATATATACAAATGAGGGAATTAGATATTTATACAAATGAGGGAATTAGATATTTATACATAAAGAGATATTTAGAGTGGAGGAAAAATATCAGTGGGGTGTTCGGGTAGTCACGAGAGGACAACATGGAGCTGGGATTGGGTTCAGTGGAGCCGGGTTGGGCCAAAATGGACATGGTGCAATATTCGAATTACAAATAGGTATTTATGATCATGGATAAATAAGTAGCATGTAGGGGCTCAAATAAATGGGACACAAGTGTCAGACGAGTAGTAGGCTCAATGTGGGCCATATCCATACTTTGGGTCGACTAGGTTGGATCGATGTCGGGTCCCGAAATTAAATTAGAAATTAAATCAGGTTTTACGGTAGATAATTAATTGGCCTAATTTGACCCAAAAGTTGTGCGAAGGAAATAAAGCACAAAATGGAGCGTCTGAGTGGGACACGAAGGTCATGGGTGAAGAGCGTCTCGAGTTGATCTTTCATGAGAAGTTGGTTCTGAGAAAACGACTGGTCTGGTGCTCCTAAATTAAAAGTCACGGTAACGTGCATATGAGGATCAAGAAAAAGAGTGGGAAATCAATTTATAATTAAATGGTCTAAATTGACCCGAACTTGCGCGAAGCAAAAAGAGTAAAAGGGAACAAGTTCGAGTGGGACACGAAATATCAATGTGAAGATAATCTCGTCTACTACAAACTCCAAGAAGGAAGTTTCCAGAGACTGGCATCCCTGATGCTCTAGAATTCCAAGTTACGGTAAAGAGCATTTAATGATAAAAATTAATTAATCAAAATTAATTATTGAGAATAAATATTTGGAAAATTTGAAAATAAATCCCAAAAATTTAGGGGGCTTACAAGTCGAGGACATGCGCCCCGACCTCCTCAGCCCACTCAACCCAACAACCAAGACCGACGTCCTAATGCTCAAGGACGCGTCTTAGCCCTGACTCGAGATGAAGCGTTCGCTTCCGACACTGTTGTGACAGGTATATTAAATTTCAATAATGTACCTGCTCGTGTGTTATTTGATTCAGGCGCTTCGTATAGTTTCATATCGGCGGACTTCGCCACCGAGCACAAATTTCCTATAATGTCATTAGACCTCGATCTTAGCGTAAGTATGCCTTCAGGCAAGCTACTACTAACAAATTTAGCCTGCAGGGGAGGAATCATATGTATTGGGGGTCAAAAGATCGGTCTTGATGCGATAGTTCTAGATATGAAGGACTTTGACATCATACTTGATATGGATTGGCTCGGTCCCTGCAATGCTACCATCGACTATACAGGAAAGAAGGTCATCTTTCGCATACCTGGAGTGTCCGAATTCTTCTATTCGTGTGGTGAAACATCGCCGACATGCATGGTGATCTCGGCAATTTTTTGCTCTGAAGCTGCTTCATTCCAGATGCGAAGGCTACTTGGCATCCGTTCGTGACATGAGATAGGATGGTGCAAACGCGGGTCAGACCGACGTTGTGGCAGAATTCCCAGACGTGTTCCCGGACGAGCTACCCGATATGCCGCTCGATCAAGAAATCGAGTTCACTATCGACACATTCTCTGACACCCAGCCGATCTCGAAAGCTCCAAACAGAATGGCCCCTGTAGAATTGAAAGAACTGAAGGCACAACTACAGGAATTACTTGACAAAGGGTTTATCCGTCTGAGTTTCTCGCCGTGGGGTGCGCCCGTGCTACTTGTGAAAAAAAAGGATGGATTGATGCGGCTCTGCATCGACTATCGGGAATTGAATAAGGCCACCGTCCGGAACAAATACCCCCTGTCCTGCATCGACGACTTGTTTGACCAGCTCCAAGGTGCAACGGTGTTTTCAAAGATTGATCTGCGATCAGGTTATCACCAACTCAAAGTCAAGCCAGATGACGTATCGAAGTCTGCCTTCCGTACTCGCTACTGTCACGATCTGCTACCCAAATTGTTGGGCCGGGCAGAGTCATGTCCAGTCTATGCTTGAGATAAAACGCAGTAAGCTATTCTAGTGATAACAAGATAAGACTAAATGTGCTAACAGTTCTATATATAAAGAAGAGTCATAAATGCTCCAAACACAAAAGTCATCTCATATAATAGTAAGTCCAAGTACAAGTCCGAAATGTAAAACTGGATACAAGTCCAGATACAAAATACGTAGTCTAATATATGACTACTCTAAATATCCCGAGCAACTATACAAACTAGACGAGTTTCCCCGCAGGTACATCCTCGTAAGATAAAGCCTGGTCCTCGGCAGTAACTCCATAATATGAGTCACAGAGCAACTCCTCCTCAGTAAGAATACCTACAATGTTATTCTGTCAGGACGGGAGCAAGTACTGATTCTAGCAAACATATAATACTGATCATGTGATGAAAAAAAATGACATATCATGTTTGTTCAGTATTAGGTACATTTTATCATGGCAATAGATATTCATTTTAAAGTTTAAAACTGTAGTAGGTGAGTGATCAGTCAATAGATAATCAGGATGTACAGTGGTACATATCAATTTTCTGAAGCGTACATACGTACCCTTAACGGCATCGGTGTATGTCCATACACAAATGCGAGAGCAGACATACGACAAAGTTATATATAGAATATAACAGTGCTCGGTAAATACATACAGAGAAGGAGGGCATGATCACGTACACTACTAACAGTTTCCCCTTAATCCGTTGTTAAACATGTGGAAGATATGAAAAACTGTCCTAAGCATGGTAGATATTAAAAGTAATACAACATGTAAAGTTTTAACTTGCTACCCCAAGGATCAGCATTTAACATGGTTGGATTTGCAGTTTATGGTTATAGCAGTATGTAAAGTTTGCAGAAGTACTTGCCTTTAGCAAAGCAAAGCAGCGATAAAAATGCTATAGATGTCTGGTAACTCGTCACTATAGAAATAACACATAAACTTAGTTTTTATACTAAGTTAAACACTAAGACACTAGTGGTGCAACACGACTTTCTAACTTGACACCTAGCCAAATGGTGACTTTAGCATAGGAGACCAATGTGGGATGACACAATACTATAACTAACTTTCTAGGGCCTTTACACTAGTGCGGGGTGAGGTTCAATACGACTATAACTCAAAACAACACAAAAAGTTGCAAGTCATAACTATGAAAAATTAAATCAAACTGTACATTGTGTTCCAACAATTTTTGAGATAGACAAAAAGCTCAATTTTACATAAAATAATATATCAGAATGATCCTTGTT